>JASVEL010013878.1:0-523453 GCA_032618575.1 Nicotiana noctiflora
ATCCACCTAAAAGCTAAGGCTTTCGTGGGGGTGGAGGGAGGGAGGGAATAATTGTAACTTGAGAGATTGAAAAAAATTCTTGTAATACTATGTGAATGATATTATATTGCAAAAAAAGAATTGATTGCTAATCTATATTGGGACATCCGATAAAGAAATTATTTTAGGCTAAGCCGTTGAAATGTATTTTTTTTAGTTGTAATTTTATGAAATTATCCCTACGTTACTTTATTAAATCCTTTCCATATATGTTTTGGGGTGGAGGTATTGTTTCCCTTTTAGGATTTTGTATTTCATCACACAAAGAAAAAGAAATAAAATAAGATATCTTCAACGGCTCAGATTTTGATACACTGATGACTAAAGAGGCCACGTTAGCAAACATGGTTCCTTCGGTCAGCTCCTAACTTCCTATCCAGTCATGACGCTATCTTCAAGATGAACAAATACTCATTTCACTCCTCTCCTCCACTCCCACTTCTTCCACTTCTCCAAATCTTCCAATTTCATGGACTCAATCTTCTCTCCAAAACCTCACACGCTTTCTTTAATTTCTTGCTCTCCAATCTCCTCTTCTCTTATTCCTCGCCGCCACCAATGCCTCTTCGGTTCTACCCATAATAATTTACGGCCCCCTGGCCTTCTTCGCTCGCGGAGGAAATGTCGAAATATCGGCTTTCAATTCGGCGCTCACTCTTCTCGATTTGTCCTCAGAGCTTCTCTTGATTCGCAATCGGTTGTGGTTGTTGCTGCCGTTGTCACTATCTCTGCTCTTACAATCATCTTTTTTGAATTTTCCAAACGAAATGCCAATATCAAGGAGGTAAGCTCCGTGACTACTCGGTTTATAATATTACTGGTTCATTTCTTAAAATTTGTTTTGGTAATTTTTCCAAAAGATATGCCAATTTCGCGGAGGTAACCCTCCTATTTACAATGTGTATGTGTCTGATGAGTTCTTTAGAACTATCCCAAATTATCTCCTAAAGTCACTTATCTTTGGTATTGCACTCACAAATTCACTCAACTAATGCCTATTTTACCCTCTAAATTATAACCATTTAACTTCTTTTTATTGTTTTTAAACTTTTTAATATTATAATTTTTTCATTTTAATTTATATTATGAACTTACCTATAGAATAAATAAATATTATTTACAAATTAGAAAAATAAAAAGTATTTAAGAATATATAATGCTGGAACAATAAAATAATGAGCATAGTAGAAAACTCAACTAGAATAATTTGTTAGTAATAATAATTATAGTATTAACAACAAAAATTCAAAAATTTAGTTACAAAATTTAGAATGAGAGAAAATAAAGGTTGTATAATATATATTCCATGCACGTAATATAAAAATAATTATTTAAATAAGGGTATTTTTACAATATACATTATATATTCTTGAAAATTATATTCAATTATATTATTATATTTCTACCAACTTTTCGACGACACAAGTTATGTCACCGGAAAGCAGGGGACTATCTGTATAGGACAGTGGCGGATCCAGAATTTTAAAGTTATGAGTGCTCGTCGATAAAAACTTCAAAAGAAGAGGAAAAATGAATTTATTTGTAGGTGCTCGCTCAATATTTATCTAAATATCTGTACAATTTCCTATATAAATTTATTAATATGGTCAAAGTTAATGGGTGCTTAAGCACCCACAACTCCCTATGTGCATCCGCCATTGGTATATGGTAAAATATGCTATGTTAAGTCGTGCTCATAATATATATAACTTAATTGAGCATAATATTTCAAGAATATATAATGTATATTATAAAATACCTTTATTTAATAATTAATTTTATATTACTTGCATGGAATATATATTTTACAACCTTTATTTTCTTTCATTCTGAATTGTGTAAATAAACTTTTGAATTTTTATTGTTAATTATTATTACTAACAAATTATTCTAATTAATATTTTACTATGCTCATTATTTTATTATTCCAGCATTATATACTCTTAAATACTTTTATTTTTTTAATTTGTAAATAATATTTATTTATTCTATACGTAAGTCCATAATATAAATCAAAAGGAAAAAATTTATAATATTAAAAAGTTTAAAAACAATAAAAAGAAGATAAATGCTTATAATTTAGAGAGTAAAATAGGTATTTGGCAATCCAAAATTTGGAAAATCTAGTTGAGTGACTTTCTGAGTGCAATAGACATAGTTCAGTGACTTTGTTGACAAAAGATAAGTGACTTTAGAAGATAATTTGAGATAGTTCGATGACCATTTGAGTAATGGACTCGTGTTTGAGCCTGAATGCCTGTTTTAGTGTGTCTATTGTAGTACACGATGTGCTTTATTTAGTGAATTAGTGTAAATGCTCATATCTAAATGCTATTGTAGTTGTTTAATGTAGATTACCGGCAAGTTTAGTTTGATACAGATATTTGTACAATTTTTTTACATATGGATAGTAACAGAAGTTGATGAGAATTACATAAAAATAATACTCCCTCACTTTCAATTGAAGTGTCTTACTTTCCTTTTTACTATGTTTCATAAAGAATGCCTCTTTCTAGTAACTCTCTAATAACAATCTACATAGGTTGTTTAACCACAAGATTCAAAGGGCAATTTGGGACATCACACACTTCATTAATTTAAGATCACAAGATTTTAAAGTCCCTAATTTCTTAAACTTTGTGCCTATTCAAACTAACACTCTTACATAGAAACGGAGGGAGTATTATTTGTAGACATCCTAAAATATAAGGTGGAACATGAACATACTCCAGTGTAGATGTTTATAGCTAAATGATATTATTCACACAGTTTAATGTAGATTATTATTAATTCACCATATGCTGTTCGAATATTATCCAAAGCAAACTCTTCACTTATCTTCCAGAATTAGGAAAGAAAAGAGATAAAGGTTGATACTTGTATGTATGACAGACTCATGCAGATTGTGACGTGTGGTTAATTATCCTGTAAGAAACTAATTAAATAAAACAGTTGGACATGGAAAAAAGTCGGTAAATGTAGCAGGGCTACCAAAGGTTGGAAATGCTTTTGGTTTTGCAGGATCAGTTCTGATACAACAATAACAAACCCTGTTAATTCCCACCAGTGGGATCCGGAGAGGATACGATGTATGCAGCCTTTCCCTTTTGACCATTTTTTAAAAATCTTTTTCTAGTTTTTAGTTGCTTCATTTATCAGTCTAATTAACTCCCATATGATACTTAAATTACATTTTAAAAGTCGTGGGAAGTTAGTAATTTGTATATGAGAGACCAAAATTAGTCAGAACACAACCTCTAGAACTACGTTTCTTTCAACAGACAAGTGTTTGCTCTTAGTAGTCATCTTGGAAAAGTTGGGGGTCTACCATCTCAGTTTCTGAATAAATTTATGGAAATTAAAAATATTATATCTGAAGTTTTCTGGTCATTGGCATCTATAAGTAAGATAAAATTTTCTGTCATTAGTACTTACAAGAGTAATTTGTTCTTAAGACATTAACAAGAGGTGTTACTTTACCATAGTTAATTGAGGAGGAGACATATTTCTGATGTCCACAAATTTTCATAGATTTCAGCTGAGCTTACTCTTGCTTTGCGGCGACAAATAAGACATGTGATGAACTGGTTTCCACGTCATGTATTTGCTCTTATAAACATACAGGAGGAGAAATCCGTCGAAACTCCGATGAAGGAAGTATCCAAAGTCAGCAATGAGCTTGAGGATGCGGGGACAGATGTGCAACTAGGTGGAACCTATTTGATGCAAACCGTCATTACCAACAAAATTGAGTCTACAGATGCTAATCAGATGGCTTCTAGTTCCGGTGGATCTTTGACCTTAGGAGCACCTGGATCTAACACACACGCTGAATCAGATGTAGTACCATCATCTTTTGTGGCAGAGTCGCACAACAATTATCTGCAGGAACATCTACAGGGAACTAAAACAAGTAAAAGATTGACTACGGAGGAAGTCAGTTCAGAGCGTAGTGTTGGTTTGTTTCCTGCAACCAACATAGATAAAGGAATTGAAGAAACCAAGAAAACAGACCATACACTCATGGTGGACGACGGACATAAGGTGGCCCATAAACGTGTTGCAGAGGATGAAGTCAGTATCCATAATCTTATTTTCAGGGATTCTGCGCGCAAAGAGTTGTACTCGTTCTTTGAGGCATCTACCAAAAATCTAAATGGTCAAAAAGCATTGACTTCTCATGCTTCCGGTGAGCGCATTAGCGTCTTGTCACACACTTCAAAAGTTTCTTCAATACAAGCAGGTAAGGCGTCTCTTCAGATTCTCGTGATACAGCAGGGTGTTCAATGGAAATGCTGCAACCTCTTCATTCCATTTTATCTTTTTTTGTACACTGCCCTTGAGGATTCTTTTTTCTTGGTTTGTTTGCTCTTTCCTCCGTGTCCCTCTGTATGGATTTTTGACGAGATTTAATTATTTTCCAGAGGATTTTAAGGAGAAAAGGCCTCATGGATGTTATAAAGAAGGACCATTCGACAACAAGGACTTTGGGAAAAGAAAGCACCATTTCACTATGAAGGAACTGGACAATGGTACCACGAAGCAGTTTCAGATTCCTAATCCAAAGGGGATCCAAGTGTGTGATGGACCTCAACCATCCGACCAATTCAGAGCTTATCGCCGTTTCTTGAGAGAGGGCAGGTAACCTATTGTTTGACCGGTTGATTTCATTATTTGGACTGGTCGTAGGCTTGTCATCAATAATATTCCATGAAAAGATTAGCACATAATAAATGATACTCCCACTGTTTCAATTTAAATGATACACT
This sequence comes from Nicotiana noctiflora, assembly GCA_032618575.1. NCBI lineage: Eukaryota > Viridiplantae > Streptophyta > Magnoliopsida > Solanales > Solanaceae > Nicotiana > Nicotiana noctiflora. Next base: position 4,809 of record JASVEL010013878.1, read on the forward strand.
TTCCTTATTAGTCCGTTCCAAAAAGAATGACACATTTCTATATTTAGAATCAGTTTAACTTTAAACTTTTATATTACCAACTTTACCCTTATTCAGAAGCTTTTATGGCCACAAAAATGTCATGGCCCCACGTAGCTTTTGCCTTAAGCTTTTAGGACATCTTTTTTTTTTTTCCCTTAATATTTGTACCAAGTCAAACTACAACATCTGAATTGAAACAGAGGGAGTATTTCTGATGTACTTATAATAAAAATGATACTTATAATGTCCAAATATTATCCTGTCTGTTGCTCTTGTTTATGCCATTCAAGCTCACACACAAGAATTCCTGCTGCAGGTTGATGGACTGCATAGAAATGCTTGACAATATGGAAAGGCACGGTTCATTGAATATGGATAAAGTAAACTGCTGCTCATATTCACTTCATATTCTATTTATGAACTTTGGTTTGTTGGTAATTTGTTAAAGATCCCATTACAGGTGTATCATGCTGGTTTCTTCCAAGCCTGTAGAAGTCAAAAGGCAGTGAAGGAAGCTTTCCGTTTCACCGAGCTTATCCAAAATCCAACTCTAAGCACATTCAATATGCTCTTGTCTGTATGTGCAAGCTCACGGGATTTGGAGGGTAGTTTTTCTTTCTCTTGGTACTTATTCCTGTTTCTTTTTGTGTAAGGTTCTTTGACGCGGATAGAGAGGACAAAGTGCAAGGGGATGTTATCTTTTTCCTTCGACTTTGGAAATCGATTTTCAATAATTTCTTCGGAAAATACAACCATTTGTCTTTATCCCGTCGTAATTATGGTCAAGTTATTTTGTTTGCTTAGGTGCTTTTCGAGTGCTTCAACTTGTCCGTGAGACTGGACTGAAACCTGACTGCAAGCTCTACACTACTCTTATATCAACGTGTGCAAAATCTGGGAAAGTTGATACCATGTTTGAGGTAAGTGCTTTGATTGTGGTTTCTCATGAAAAAATGTTATATTTATAGCTTATCTGTGATTTTCATTCAAGGCTCTTTTTTCTTATTTAATGTTTAAATATCCTGTTTATGTGAGTGAATGTTGGGCCTCTAAGGGCCAAGATATTGTGTTGCAAATGTGGATATTAAGTTGGCTGTGCGATTAAACAAGATTTAAACTAGATTATAATGAGAGAAACTCACTTAAAATGACTTGGTTATGTCCTACGGCGACTTCCAGATGCACGGTTCGTAGGCGTGAAACCATGATGAAGGTGTTAAAAGGGGACACGGTACACCTAAAATCACATGAGAGGAAGTTCTCTGGAAAGACCTACAATCTCTTGGAATCCATGTGTAGAAAAAAAAGATGAAAAAGATACATATATGTTCGACGTTCACTAGGAGTCTTATTGACTTTAGAGATTTGTATGTAGAAAAATGTAGTGAACTTCGAGTGTTCTAGAATCTAAATTATTGAATATTAGATCTGGGTATCTATGCTGCATGGACTCTCCAAAATTCTGCTGCCCGTGTCGGATCTTCCAAAAATGCTACCTTTGGAGGGTAGGACACACCCCAACGCACCTGACGACATTTTGGGAGAGTCCAAGCAACATAGTATAGGATAGGTCTAAGTGGAGCGACATGTATAGTGAGGGTTTCATACAGCCGATCTTATATAGCTTGGGTTTAAGTCATAACAATATCTGGCAACAGGACAACAACGTCAACAAGTACTTTAAAGGGGAGAAACAAATTCACGACATTTATCATAATTGCTTTTCAGACTGAATGATAGTTGATATGCTGTTCCCATTAGTTGCATCTTGTTTTTTGTATAAGTAAACCTGCATGAATTCTTTGAATCTTATTGCCTATCCTTGCACCTTATATGCAATCTTTCGAGTTGATATTTTCTGAAGTTGTAGGTTTTTCATGAAATGGTCAATGCTGGAGTGGAACCAAATGTTAATACATATGGTGCACTTATTGATGGGTGTGCTAAAGCTGGACAAGTTGCGAAGGCCTTCGGTGCCTATGGTATAATGAGATCTAAGGTATAAATTTATCTACTTAGGGCATACAATTTTAGAGGGTATTGCTTTAACATTTCATTCATATCAGTTTATTATTTACCAAATCATACTGAAAAGTGACATGTACTTAGACCGCCAAATATCTCACGTCGGGTTCATGTTGTATTCAGTAGAATGTGAAGCCAGATCGTGTTGTATTCAATGCTCTTATCACAGCTTGTGGTCAATCAGGAGCAGTGGATCGTGCATTTGATGTCTTATCTGAGATGAAAGCAGAAGCACGACCAATAGAACCTGATCAGATTACTATTGGGGCTCTGATGAAGGCATGTGCAAATGCCGGTCAGGTATACGTGCATTCTGTTTTCGCTTAAAAATCTATATCTTGGTTGAATGGGACTGATGTTCCCACATTTCTGCTCTTCTATCATGATTAACCACGGACATATAAATTGCTTTAGGTTGATCGAGCTCTGGATGTTTACCGTATGATTGATAAATATGATATCAAGGGCACAGCAGAGGTTTACACGATTGCTGTAAATTGTTGTAGTCAAAATGGTAACTGGGATTTTGCGTGCAGCATTTATGATGACATGACTAGAAAAGGTGTTTATCCAGATGAGGTAGTAATTTTTAAACTGCTGTTTTGCATGTCAGTAAACTGTTTTACATTTTGATGACTTGAAACTCTTAATATTTGTTGGCCTATCTCCAAAATATTGCTTCTCATGTTGCAGAAATCAGAGCTTGATGTATCCATCTTTACATCATTTTGTCAGCATTAAATCAAAAACTTTGCCACTGAGATTTTTTACCGTATATTTTAAAAAACTTAAGTTTCGTTTATTTGTGCAGATGTTTATCAGTGCTCTGGTAGACGTGGCAGGGCACGCTGGTAAGTTGGATGCTGCATTTGATGTTCTAGAAGAAGCAAGGACTAAAGGCATAAATGTGGGATCTATGTCATATAGCTCATTGATGGGAGCCTGTAGTAATGTATGAACATTCCTCTTTGTGTTTCTTCATATAGACAAATGTACTATCTCTACTTTCTGCTCTCTCTCATCTCTGAAATGGATGGCTAGAACTTGTCTGTTTAGGGTTATCTGCCTCTTCGATTGAGATCTCAATATCAATATTGTGGCTTAAATTTGCAATTAAAGATGGAAATTGATATCAATGAGTACTACCTGCTCGTCGTCTCAAAATTGATGTGGATTTGATCCCACTGTAGTTGGATATGCTGTAATAGGATGAGAATGTCATAAAGCTTACTTGTTCAAAATTATATGCTATACTGTCATTTTTTCCATATCTTGTGGTTAATGAAGCTTCTGTATGGCAAAATGTAGTTTTTCATGGAACAATGTGAGAAGTTTTGAGAAACATACATTATGCAAAAGCGACACTGCCTTCTGTTTTTTCATATATCACGATCAAGTAGCTTATGTACCAATTGTGTGGGATTTAGTTGCTTAATAGTAAGACATATTGACTTCTAAATCTCCAAAGAATTTGTCTTATTCACTGTGTGCTACCTTCTTTTATGACAGTGAACAATAGTAATATTTATGCCACTTTTGTAGTTTATGGTGTTTTATAGATGCTTTTAAGAAGTGATCATCAGACACGTAATGAAGGGAGAGTCAGAGATATAGAGGGAGAAATGTGTTACCGGTCACTATTCTACCAAGCAAGCCCTCAAAGTAGTCAACCTCTGTTCTATCTGTATTTCTTTTGCCAATCCTGAAGTAGCTTTTAGGAGAATTTAAAACTGTGAAAAGCATCAAGGAAAAACATCTTGTCATGGGAAGACACTGTAGACAGGGAAATAGTTGGAAGAGATCCATAGTTAACAAATGCACTAATAAACTCTAGTTCCCTTTACTATATTTCCAAGAATAGCAGAAGAAACAATACGTCAAGTGAAATCAGTACCAGGTTGAGGTTAAGAATTCCTTGGAAGATCATATTTAAACAGGCTGGAATGTATATCATGTTATGTTCTACTTCTCTGTCTAAAATAAAGAAATATCTTAATAGCATTAGTTAGGTGAAATATTTCACTGCCACCAAAATGAACCTGTTTTTGCTGTTATATCTGTCATTTCAACAAACATGGACTTTCATTCTATCAACTAGCAAGTATTAGCCCCAGTACCCTTAAATGCTGCTAGTTTTTTTTGTGCATCAGAGGCTCTATTGGTCTGAATGTTCTTTCAAAATCTTGTGAGTTGTTGTAAAACACGTTTCAAATCCATCTGCAGGCAAAGAACTGGCAGAAGGCACTAGAATTGTATGAGGATGTTAAAGACGTCCAGTTAAAACCAACCGTTTCAATGATGAATGCATTGGTAACTGCATTATGTAAGTCACATTTCTCTTAAAACTTTTTCTAGCGTAAGAGCATTTCACTGATGCTTGTTTTGGCTCTAAATATCTACATTCTAGTGTTTTTCTTTCTCCTGATCAGTTTTTATTTTATAAGGTTCATAATTCAATACCAAGTCTCAGTCCATTCCTAGAGCTAATTTGGATGTTTCTTTCATGATTCAGAATCTAGCTTCAATAATTGCTTTATAATCTTTCCAGATCATCATCTTATTTTTTGCTATGACACCTAATATGTTTATAACGGAGGACGACTTTACTTTGTAGATGTCTGTGTATGCTGGTTCCCAGTTCTTGTGTATTTTCTTAATTTCCTCAATGAGATGTTTTGTATTAGGTGATGCTGATCAATATCAGAAGGCTCTGGAAATTTTTTCTGAAATGAAGAGAGTGGACCTATGCCCTAACACCATTACATACTCCACTCTGTTAGTGGCAAGTGAAAAGTAATAGCTTGATTCCTTTGCATTGAGGTTTATGTATAATGACCACTATCTCCTGTCAATATATCAGTTTTGGTATATCTGAGTTTTATCATTTATTTCTCTTATCTCATGACAGAAAGGATGACTTGGATATTGGTCTCATGCTTCTTTCTCATGCTAAAAAGGATGGTGTTTCCCCGAACCTCGTTATGTGCAGGTGTCTTCTTGGTAAGAATTATAAGCTTGTCAATTGATCGCATAAGGGAAACAACCTCTCTACCCCAGGGTAGGGGTAAGGTCTGCGTACACACTACCCTCCCCAGACCCCACTAAGTGGGATTATACTGGGTTGTTGTTGTTGTTGTTGTTGTTGTCAATTGATCGCATAAGCTATATTGTATCTTGACTTGATGTACATTGCTACAACATCCTTACCAAGAGGGATTGACTGCTTTTCTTTTATTTGGATATGTTCATAGTGGTGGAAAGACTAAACAAATGATGTATGTTTTAGGCCCATCTGACAAATTAACAAGTTGAAATTTGATCCTTCCATCAATGGGATCAGGCACCAATATTATGGTCTACAGGGAACAAAGTCTTAAGAAATTTTGGTTCCCAGGCACCTACTGTTACTTATGTGACAGTTATGGCTACGTCCATCTTATATGGGGGAAACACATGGATAAGCCTACCTTATTGCTAGAAGGGCCTTATAGCTTATAAGCCTGCTCGTCGGTTGATTTTGCTGCTGGAGCATTTATATCTAATTGACCCCTTCTAGCAATTCTTAGACCAAATGAAGGTCATAAAAGATGATACCTCTGTGCATAGAAGAGTTTCTAAGCCAGTGATGGGCTTTCTGTTCACGTCCTTTTTATCCGGTGACCACGAATGGACGAGCCTATGACCTAACCTCAAAGCCCTTAAATAAGCCTTCTATTCAGTGGATGCCGCTCCAGGAGCATTATGGCTCCAAATAACGATCTCCTGGAAAATTAGAATTAGTGAAGGTGCTAAGAGATGCTGGAATTAGCAGTGAGCAGGGAAGTGAATCTCTTGCGGAGATGCTAATCTCCCTAACCAGTCTAGGATAAGTTGGATTCCTTTGGTCTGTTGTTACTCCACTATATCCATTCTTTGACACCGACTTGGTGTTTTTATCAAATAAATTTCTGACTTGTCACAAAAGAATGGAAGTGCCTTCTCTTGGCCCAGTCTTTGCTAAGTTTATAATTTATTGTGCTGCCGTAACTTGGCATCACCCATGGAGGGAAAGGCCTTTTGCTAGTCACACCATTAGCTGTAGGTACTTCCTTCAAAACTGAATGGTGCGTAGTGTGGAATTTTGTGCATATCACCATGGTGCCAATGTAAAGAATGTTTTTAGGATATCATCCAAGTTTCTACTAGAGTGGCATGCTTAGTGAAGCCAGTATCAGTAACCATGCCCCTCACCTGGTCATTGTAAAGAAGAGACTCACAACCTTCTGAAGTTTTTGTTTTTTCTTGTCCTTCATAACAAGAATGTTCTCTAGTCCTACCATTATTTTTCACTTCTACTGTAGCAATGGAATCTATTTGTTGTGTCATTTGTTTTGGACATCACAATTATTTGATTATGTGGATTTTTCTTGTAGCTATGTGCTTACGAAGATTCCAGAAAGCTTGTACACTTGGTGAGCCTGTCTTGTCTTATAACTCTGGTCGCCTGCAGCTTGACAGTAAATGGTATGCTTCTATTTAATCTGGTATTGATTCTGACATGTCTAATATAAAGGGAAAGCAGAAGAAAAATTATATTCTGTTACAGTGATGATGATGAGATCAACATCTCCATCTAAAATGCCTCTAGTGATACTGTTCCACCTTTCTTTATTGTTATTGCTATTTTAATTTTATCAGATACTGAATTCTGAAAGCTTTGAAATGTTTAGGCTCAACTGCGTGGTGTATTAAGATGGACGTAAAATTATCTTTTAGTGAATGCCCTCAATTTCTTTGTATAAGTAATTTATATGAGATGCCACGTTGAACATACTGTTGCATTCATGTAATGAGATAGACTGGTTCTCATTGCAATTCTGTTAGCATATTTCAGGGAATTTGGCACACCGTAAGAAATTGTCATAAGAATATTCTTTCTTGAGTGGATAAGGGGACTGGACTGCTTGTGCTTAGTGCAAACATAAAAGATGTCACTAATGTTATTAGCACACTGGCTTTGGAAAAGACTTTGTCCATATAGTGGTCACTATTTCCTAGCACATTTGTGACTGAATTATTTGAAATCTCAAATGTTTAGGCTGGTGGATTTATCATCAAATCTTTCATGTCTCTCTTTTTCTTTTTCTCCAACTATATGTCATTGAATCAGAAAAGATATTCGTCCCTTACGTGGCTAAACAGCTCTTTCTGAGGCCAGGAAGAAAATAAATTCTTTTTTTCCTCATGAAATTCTTTATTGGTCTGCAGGACGTCGTTGGCCTTAATGATCTACAGGGAAACAATTGCAGCTGGTGTGGTCCCCACAATGGATGAGCTATCACTAGTTCTGGGTTGCCTACAGCTTCCTCGCGATGCATCACTGAAAGAAAGACTTATTGAGAATCTAGGATTAACTGTTGAAACGTCAAAGGGCTCAAACCTGTGCTCTTTGATTGATGGATTTGGTGAATATGATCCCCGTGCCTTTTCATTGCTTGAGGTCCGTGGTCTATCTTACTTGTCTTTTATCATGTATGCAACTGTATCTTGTTGGTCATTGTGGTGGATCATCTCGCACAATATTCTTGTTTCTTAGGAGGCAGCTTCACTTGGGACCATCCCTTTGACTTCTTTAAAGGGAAATCCTGTTGCTGTCGATGCGAGGAATTTGCACATTCATACAGCTCAGGTAAGCTTGTGTAAAATCTTGCCCACATGAAAATGCTCTAAGCTTGACGAGCTTAATTAGTTTTTAGCATCATTGATAGTTACTAATAATTGTAAGTTTGTCCTTTTGGCTGCAAAGATCACTTTTTCTCTCTCCCCCCTCTCCCCCCTTTTTCAGGATTCCTATAGTTTTTAAGACTTAAGAAGTTAAAAGTTACTTTTCATGTATCTTTCTGTATTCCTTTTGCTAATCTTATACATTATATGGGTTCCCCATCCATTTTCTAGACAATTTTGCTTATACTTGTTTGCTGGTTTTGAAGGGCCGGCTTGGCTCAGCGGTAAGCTTGCTTGCCGTGGTGTGTCAGGTCGCGGGTTCGAATCAGCCTCTCTGCAAAGCAGGGGAAGGCTGCCTAGAGTATTCCCTTCCCCGGACACCCACGAAGTGGGTATTGAACCTGGGTCGGCCCTTTGTTTGCTGGTTTTCTTTTCTTATACTTTTTCTTAAAATTAACCAGGTATACCTTTTGACTGTCCTAAAGGGTCTCAAGCATCGTCTGGCTGCAGGTAATCAATGTTTTGATACATACAAATCTTCTTTTAGGTGATGGAGTTATGAAATTGCATGCATGCATATTAGTGGATTAAAATTCACTTCAAAATTTCCCTTCAATGATAGCTTGTTTCTATTTGCTGTGCATATTGAAATAGACTGGAAATATCTTCATTATTAGAATAACTTGATTTATATTTAACATGGGAAATCATGCAGGTGCAAAAATACCAAACATATCCATTCTACTTCCTGTAGAGCAGTCACATATTCAGACACCCACTGGCGAGAAAACAATTAAGATTGCTGGAAGGTAACTAGAAGAAATTTCCATTTTGCATGTTCGTGTAAAGCTTCTTTTCTAAAATAAAGTTAATATCAGAACATGGAAAGGGCAAATATAGGACTCATAGAACTATGTTAATTTGGTAGCACAATAAGCCTTGCGTTTTTGGTAATGCCTAGCGGCTAGCATTAAGCTACAACTTTTGGTAACATTTTCATGCCTCACATGCACTATGAAAGAAACCAAAATATCACTAGCTGGAGAAAAAAAGAAAGCCGAGGTACCATTTGGAAAAGTGAAAAACATTTCATAGCAAGTTAGCTTAATAGCGTTCATCCTTCTTGTGCTCCAGTACGTATTTTGCCTTCTTTTTTCCGGTAAGGCTTCGGTACAGCATTGTTGGAGCTGCACGAATGACATAACATTCAAAATGCTCTTATTTGGTCAACAGGATTAACCGGGCAGTTGCAGCACTTTTGAGGAGGCTTGGCTTGCCTTATCAGGGGAATGAATCGTATGGGAAGATACGAATCAATGGTGCTATTGTGAAAAAGTGGCTCCAGCCAAAGCTGGAATCACCTTTCAGTTGGGAACAGACAGATCTGAGCTTCTCCCAGACACGGCTAAGAAAAGGAATAAGCCATCAGCAGCGTAATATCCGAACACACAATTTGTCCTTAGATTAGGAGACATACAAGGAGGCTAATAAAAGCTAGGTATCACAGTATCTTAATGATTTGATGCTCTGGTTTAATCACCATGATACAGCAGAGTGCTGTAGCTGCCAGTTTACATTTTAATGAAAATTGGAGGACTGGCTTAGTTACGTTAAAGAAGCAAGAAGAAAGCATCCAAACTGAGGGAGCCCTTGTACTGCTATACATGCTCGTCAATTTTGGAGCGCGTATTTATACACGATGATCATATGAAGTTGATTGTTCATATGCAGTTTTGTAATATTGTCATATGTGGCTGTTTGAGATGGACAAGTAGATGTTATCAAATCAACATATAAATTGTTATGAAACAATAAAAGAAGAATATAGTATTGCGGAGAAAGAGGGAGAATTCTTATTGATATTGGATGAATTACAATGGAATAGAACCCTCTATTTATAGGGAGAGAGTGATATGTGCCTCGTTAAAACCTTAACAAAAATAAAACCTAGTGGGAAAAAAGTTTTAGTAAAGGAAAAAGAGTACACATATCTAACAAACTACCTTTTGGTTGCCTCGTTAAAAACCCTGCAAGGAAAACCCAGTAAGACAAAACCTTATAAGGAAAAAAGAGTGCAACGTGCATTAACTCTTCCTGATGAGAGCATCAATTCACATCCTTGAGCCTTCACATTCCAATCTTGTGCACTACTTTTTGAAGGTTGACGTCGACAAAGATTTTATATCAGTTTTAATATATTTTCATAATGATATAATATAGAGATCTCTTTATTCATATATTCAGGTACCTGAATCTTTTATGAGATATTATGAAGTGTTATGTCATGTGATCTTCTAGATCATTTGTCTCATTTATTATGATCATTTTGATCATTTGCTTATCTTCTTTATCAAGAAGTTTATTTGAAACTGAATGTCTATAAGCTTTAAGCTTACCATAGACTTTGTCCTTCTAGGACTTAATATGAACATTTACAATGAGAATACAGTTACTTTCTTTAAGTCAGCAAATGCGTCTCGCATGCTTTGCAATATATTGCAAATGAATTATCCTTTTATGAACTTCAAGTTCATATTATTTTATTCGAGGATCTAGATGTATAAACGATAATTCATTCCACGTAACTTTTTCTCAATTGTTGTATCTTGCCTTCCCCTCATGTTAGAAAAACTAACTTGTTTCCTGTGACGACGCGACACGTCGTCTCATGTGTTTCCTCCCCGTTTCCCCCATATTGTATTGCTTTGTGTTCCAATATCAATATTTGAGTTGATTGGGTTGAATGAAATTGGTGTTAGTTGGAAATGAGTTACTTAGCCTCTTAGAAGGGAGCTTGTTTTGAAAAAGTCAATCAAAAGTTCACTATATAGTTAGAGGGCTCGGGGGATGATTTGTGACTTAGGGGTGTGATCGAAATTGATTTTGGAGGTCCGGTGTAGAGTTAGCTTTGAATTGGCGAAGTTTGAATTTTAGCAAATTCCGGTTGATAGGTGAGATATTGATCCGAGGGTCAGAATGAAATTCCAAAAGTTGATGTAGCTTCGTTAGGTGATTTTGAATATGTGTGCAAAATTACACGTCATTCGGACGTCGTTTGGTCAGATTTTTGATCGAATGTAAGTTTCGGAAGAATTTGATAAACTTAGGTTTTGATTTGGTGAAATTTGATGATTTTGGTGTTAACAGTAATGTTTCGGTGGTTCGAGCAAGTTTGAATAAGGTAATAGGTCATATATGTGCTTTTGGTTGAGGTCCCGGAGGCCTCGGGGTGAATTAGGGTGGTTAAACGGAAAATTTGGAGTTTGTTGCATGTTTGAAGTTGCTGGTTCTGTCATTTCCGCATTTGCGGAAAAGGGACCGCATAAGCGGTTCTGCAGATGCGGCATATTGGTCGCAGAAGCGGTTCTTGAGGGACCAGGGCTTTCCACAGAAGCAGACTTGGATCCGCAAATGCGGCGACTGCAGAAGCGGTTCTAGACCGCATAAGCGGTCCGGGGGAATTTAAGTGAGATCGCATAAGCGATCATTTAGTCGCATACACGTGTGACCACAGGTGCGGCATATTAACCGCAGAAGCGAAAAAACGGTATGGGTTTAAGTGAACAGTGGTTCACGAATTTGAAAGAGAAGAAAAATATTTTGGACTTCGGCTTAGGCGTCTTCTTGGGCGATTTGAAGAGAATTCGAAGGGGCTTCATCAGGTATGAACTATTGGACTAGGATTATGTTTATATAGTGTAAAATCATGGATTGAGCACGGAAATTCAAGGGATTAAATGCTAAAAATGGAGGCTAGGGCTTGAAACTTAAGAGAGCATAAATTGATGATTTGAGGGGTCAAATGAGCTTCGATTCTTGTGAGTTTGATATGTATAGACTCGGGGCGAGATAAGGAACGTTTTGATTTGAAGTTGTCTAGATTTCGAGAAGCGAGCCCGGGCTCGGGTTTTGCTAGTCTTGAGATTTTTTGATATATTTCGATTATTTTTGATTATGTGTTGTCCCATTGGCATATTGTGATGTATTCGCTATGATTTTGGTTATATTCGACGTGCGTGGAGGCCGATTCGAGGGCAAAGACGTCACGAGCTAGAGATTTCCACCGGTTCGAGGTGAGTAATACTTGTAAATGATATCCTAAGGGTTTGACTTGCACCCCGGGTATGAGCGTGAGGTAGAGCACCGTTGGGGATTATGACTTGGTCCGTCCCGGTTGTTGGTTTTATCGCGTATTTCACTATGACTCGTTGTTTTTCACTATAACTTGAGCCTATTGTTATTTGGGGCTTATTGCCGACTGTTTAAACTCCTTAAGAGCGATCATCACTATTTTCCTCACTATTTGAAATATTATTTGAACTTAGTCCATTGTTATTACACTATTTAATGAACTCAGCTATATTTCATTGAACTTGGAGTTTTAAACTGATATTTGAACTATTGTTTGAGCTGAGCATTTTTGTTTTACTGATGCCCGAGGGGCTTATGATTATTGTTGGACTTATTGAGACCGAGGGGCATATGTGAGGGTATGTTGAGTGATGTGAGGAGGCTTTCAGACCTCGAGTGTATTGTGAGGAGGCTTTCAGGCCTCATGTTGATATGTATAGGCTTTCAGGCCTTATGATGATATTACGCTTGGGCTGTAGGAGCCCCTCCGGAGTCTACACAGCCACAGTGAGCGCGGGTACCCATATGAGTGAGAGTGAGCCCGAGGGGCTGATGTTGTACTGAGTGACTGATACAGAGCCCGAGGGGATAATATTGTTCTGAGTGCTGTGATACTGAGCCCGAGGGGCTGATACTGTTCTGAGCGGTTGATATTGAGCCCGAGGGGCTGGTACTGTTGTCAGTTGTGCCCGAGTGGCAAACTTTTATGTGCTCATCTTACATACTTATTTGCATTTTCACCTGCTATACTGTGGTATTTGTGCCCGAGGGTCGGATTCTCTATGCTAATCAGCACTAAATATTTTGAAACAGTTTTCATAATTATTGAAATGACCATTTTCAAAAGAGATTTGAACTGAGCCGAAAACACTTCTAAAGAGTTCTCTGATTTCACTATTTTTCTCAGAAATTGTACCTGTTTCAGTATAGCATGTTGGTTGCTTTACGTGATTTCTGACCGCTCAGTTATTATTCACTCTTATTACAACTGAGTTGGAAGTACTCACTTTACTCCCTGCACCTCACGTGTAGTTGAAGGTATTGTTCACCTGGTAGCGGGTTATTAGCTGATTGAAGATATACTAATGTAGCTGAGCAAGGTGATCGCCAGCGTCCGCGGCACCGAACTTCATCTCTAATTTCTAGATTTTATTTTGTATATATATATTGTTGGCCCTATAGTAGTGTTCCTACTTCTTAGATGCTCGTGACTTGTGCCACCCCGGTCGGGTTGTGTGGGGTTGTAATTCTTATTAGTATTGCTGTGAAGTTGTATCACTCTACTCATTTATGTTTAAATAATTCTAAAGGGAGGTGAATTGAGTTAGTTGGCTGGCCTTGTCTTCACGAGAGGCGCCGTCACGACCAGTGTGGGTTTGGGTCGTGACAAGTTGGTATTAGAGCCTAGGTTACTAGGTCTCACGAGTCATGAACAAGTTTAGTAGAGTCTCATGGATCGGTATGAAGACATTTGTATTTATCCTCGAGAGGCTGTAGAACCTTTAGAAAAATTTGACATTCTTGGAATTCTTATCGTGCGTACTTGATTCAGCTTGAGATATAACTCTTGAAATTTCTTCCACACGCCTCTATGCGCATGTGAGCGCTCAGTAGTATATGTGCCTTGATGGCTCGTGATTCCCCGATCGAGGGGCGTGAGCTAATCCTTGTGAGTATGTTGGGTCAGTCTGGAGGACTTGAGGCCGGATCTTTGCCTATGAATTGAGCACCGAGGTGCTGATTATGTGAGCAATTATTAAGAACTTATATGTTCAGTATTAGCCGAAACAACGATTGGATATCCATGTGATGAGTATGTTAGTATTGTGAGATGTATCTATGTGATCTTGGTAGTGACGACATAGTCTGCTGAATAATAGATGAGTTGTTAGGTGTTCGATCCTTATTGTGATTTGACGTGTAACTCGAATTATGGGCGCGTGAAGAATATTGTCACATCTCTTCGTTGGAAGGTAAAGTACATTACATGTGGCGGTATGAGTGCAGACTCAGGAAGACTAATTGATTGTGTAACATATATGATGGTGGAAGGTATGTTGAAATATTGAATTGAGGCGAAGCATGTGGGTTATCTCTTGCGGAGTGTTCTTAAGTGGTATGATTCTTATGTATAGTGATGGAAGATCTCGTGTGTAATTGAAGATTACATGTTGGAATTTGATAAATTTGGGTCGCTCTAGAGAGTGGACTCAACTGACGTGGGGATGAGTGTGAGGTTGCCGAGGATGTCAGTACTAGATGATTAGTGTTTTCACCAACTAATAGATGATGTGTATTTAATCTCACTATGATATTGTGGCATCATTAGAGTAAAAATATTATAGATTATTGAGCATGTCCTGATATATGGCTTCGAGCCAAGTTGGGGAAGTCGCTGTTGATCAACTGATTGCACGGTAATGTGCTACATGGATTCCGTTTCGAGGTATGTTGGCGGATCAGTTCTGGTTGCAGAAATTGAGCCGAGGATGGCGCGTGTGAAGGAAAATTTTGATAAAGGTTATGCGATGCTTCGTAGATGTGTGAAAATAATAGGATGTCTTGAGCTGATGCTGGTAAAGAATGCTCAGTGTATAGAGAAGGAATATAGTTGTTTGTATTGGTATGAGATCATATTCTGTGGTGACAGAGTGCTAATAAGGCACGAGTAGTTCTGTTCGTTAAGTCAGATAATTTACAGTTGTGTAAGAGTGAATGACTCTCGAGAATGGTTTTATTGTGTTCAAGATTTGGAATGTAATAATCATGTGTCTTAAGGTTGTGTATGTGGCTAGGGACTGAGTTTTCATTTAGAAAAGATCAAGACTTGTGGTATTTTATGTTAATTATGGGATTCTATGTATCAGTATCTGGAAAGTAATGGTAACGAATTTCAGATTCGCAGATAGTTCTTCTGCACTCTGGAATGTGGTATTTTTGGTAATGATTGAGAGAGTATTTAGTGGCCATGGGTCTTAGACAATGTGGTCTTATGTGCGAGTCTCGTGTGGTAAGACTGGATCGAGGCATTGTGAAGCTACAGCAAGGGAGAAATATCAAGTGGATGATGAATAAAAAGAGAAATTAGATCGATGGAATAGCTTGATAGTAGACTGAATCGGTACGGTAAGGATATGATTAATTCTTCGTATGTGTTCGAGGTAATGAGCTTTTACTAGTATTGTGCAACAAGGCTCTTGAGTTCTGACAACTTGCTTAGCTGGGTTCGGGTAGAAGGATTCAGTCCCGGCGGTTTAGCTTGTGCAATAGAATTGGGAGAGAGAATTCTTGATGAGTTTTACCGTGGTTTACAGACGTATATATTACTTATGGGCATGCTAAGCATGGAAGGTGTAGTGATTTCTCTTCTAGATGGGGATTGATGGAGAGTTCTTGACTAGAGGAAAGCATAGACGTTTGGGGTTAGGAAAAAGGGAGATGGAGTTCTCATATTATCCTAGTGTGCTATGGTATACGTGGTATGTTGTGGAGAATTAAAATTTGCGTGTTCAAGGTTCAGTTCAGCTCATAATGAAAAGTCATTAAATTCTTAAGTAGTACGGGCGGTTGCAGGTGATTTAAGAATCAATCTTCAGATGATTAAGGAAAATGGTACTGCTATTCTAGTGATTTTATGGGGGTATATGTTCAGTAAAAGGGCAAGGTAATGTAAACTGATAATACTTTGGTAGTATTGCGGTATTCTCTTGTTGGATCGACTGTTGATAATTGTGTTGTTGATGGCTCAGGGAAATTTTAGAATATCTCTCGTGGGATGAATGGATACTTGATATGTGATATGTATTCATACGGTGGAGTGTGGGATTGGGTATAGTGATTCATGTGTTATATGGAGTTGGAGACTAGGAGTTCTCGTGATCCGACTATGCAGTGGTTGTAGATCATGTGTATCGGCACCATTTAGCGGTTATTGGAAATTGGATGTCTGGGTGGATCTTTCTTTGCTTGGTATGTAGAGTTTTGGTTATGATATTGGATTGCAGACTGATTGTCTCAGTGTTGGGTTATTCTAGATTATGGTGTTGTGAGCTATGCCTGAAATTGCCATAGGTTGCGTGGCGAGGTGCATCAGATTATGTTCTAGCAGGGTGGTTTGTATTTCAAAGACCAACGGACGGCTGACAAGTATTGCTTTATTAATTGGGCCTTCGCGGCGGATGTCCAGTGCAGAGGTTTCTTCCAATGATTTAGTTCCGGTATTGGAGGACTTTTTTGGATGCGTTTCTTGTGGCCGGGTATGAGACTATATGTGTTTGTTGTAATAAGCAAATTTGGCTTGATGTGCATCTACTTTTGTGAGATATATGTGTGGATCGGGTTGCACGCCTCCATGGATATGTTATCTGAATCGGGTTGCACGCCGCAATAGTGTGATGTTGAGACTAGTTTTCCATATGTTGCTTTGTATGCCTTGCTTCCTGATTTCTAAGGAAAAGTCCGTATCGGATGTTGCTCGGCAAATGGCGCATCGGTTGTATCCTTTCATAATTGAATGGTGTATATTACTTGCTTCATTGTGGGTGTGATGGATTGCTTGGTTTCAGACATCAATCTGTGCGTGGCTGTCTTTTTGGATCATGGTGACTTGAGGTGCTTCATGTGTAACAGTGTTTGGATAGGATCGCACATTGTGGCAAGGACACGTGAAGTTATGACCTTTCGAGGAGGATTCAAGTACTCTATTCCTATGATGTGAGACGGGGTCTTAGCTTTGTATTGTGACAGAACTAATGGGCTTGAGGTACATCTCTTTCGTTTGAATTATTTGTCATGATTCGAGTATGTTCAGACTATTTCTTATTGGTACGCGTATTATGCAAGTGTGTCTTAGGCCAGTGTTGAGGTGTCATATCACCAGCAGGGTATGTTGGATTCGAGGTGATCATTGGAGTCATTAATGAATACGAACATATTTGATCTCAGCTAGTTAGAAAGAAAATATCGAGGTTTGGCCCGGAAATCTGTTATGGTATTGGTCAAAAGGGAAATGGCTTCACGTATGGTTGATCTGAGGAATGGTTGCGGTTTATCGCATTTTTTAATTATCGTTGGCAGTATATGAAAGTGTTGGAATAAAACTTTAGCTAATAAGAGGTTCTTATCGGTAATTGAGTAATGTGGGATTTTGCTGTGAATAGAGACTATCATTTCGAATATTGGATTGTGTGGTATATTATATGATTTCACTTGAGGTTTCAGGTGTGAGTTACTACAGCTGGTTCGGATTTATTCTGGGTATGATTTCGTAAGTGCAATGTGGTACTACGATTTATGGTCTAGATGGACTGTGAAATTTCAACAGCATTGTATTATCAAACCTATGTGAGTTAGGGTGACGTGGGATCACCTCGGGTGTATGCTTGGGAAGGTCATTCAGCTATTGGTTGGTTTCTAGGACAACTCTGAATACGCTCGAGGATAAGTGTAGGTTTAAGTTGGGGAGAATGTGACGACCCGACCAGTCGTCTCATGTGTTCTACCCCGTTTCCCCCATATTGTGCTTCTTTGTATTCCAATAACAGTATTTGAGTTGATCGGGATGAATGGAATTGGTTTTAGTTGGAAATGAGGCACTTAGCCTATTAGAAGGGAGCTTATTTTGGAAAAGTCTACCGGAAGTTGACTATATAGTTAGAGGGCTCGGATGTGAATTTCGGTGATTTGGTTAGCTTCGGGGGATGATTTATGACTTAGGAATTGATTTTGGAGGTCCGGTGTAGAGTTAGGTTTGAATTGGCGAAGTTTGAATTTTGGCAAATTCCGGTTCATAGGTGAGATTTTGATCCGAGGGTCGGAATAGAATTTCGAGAGTTGTTGTAGCTTCGTTTAGGTATTTTGGATATGTGTGCAAAATTGTAGGTCATTCGGACGTCGATTGGTGGGGTTTTTGATCGAATGTGAGTTTCGGAAGAATTTGATAAACTTAGACTTTGATTTGGTGAAATTTGATAATTTTTGTGTTAACGGTAATGTTTCGATGGTTCGATGGTTCGAGCAAGTTTGAATAAGGTAATAGGTCATATATGTGATTTTGGTTGAGGTCCCGAAGGTGTTGGGGTGAATTCGGGTAGTTAAACGGAGAATTCAGAGTTTGTTGCATGTTTGAGGTTGCTGGTTCTGTCATTTCCGCACCGCGGAAAAGGGACCGCATAAGTGGTTCTATAGATGCAGCGTATTGGTCGCAGAAGCGGTCCTTGAGGGACCAGGATTTTCCGCATAAGCGAACTTGGATCCGCAAATGCAGCGATCGCAGAAGCGATTCTAGACTGCATAAGCGGTCCGGGGGAATTTAAGTGAGATCGCAGAAATGATCGTTTAGTCGCATACGCGGTGACCGCATGTACGGCATATTAGCTGCAGAAGCGGAAAAAACGGTCTGGGATTAAGTGAATAGTGGTTCACGATTTTGAAAGAGAAGAAGAATATTTTGGACTTCGGCTTAGGCATTTTCTTGGACGATTTTGAAGAGAATTTGAAGGGGCTTCATCAGGTACGAACTATTGGACTCAGATTATGTTTATATAGTTTAAGATAATGGATTGAACACTGAAATTCAAGAGATTAAATGCTAAAAATGGAGGTTAGGGCTTGAAACTTATGAGAGCTTAAATTAATGATTTGAGGGGTCAAATGGACTCCGATTCATGTGCGTTTGATATGTATAGACTCGTGGCGAGATAATGATCGTTTTGATGTAAAGTTTTCTTGATTTCGAGAAGCGGGCCCGTGGCTTTGGTTTTGCTAGTTTCGAGATTTTTGATATATTTTGATTATTTTTGATTGGGTGTTATCCTATTGGCATATTGTGATGTATTCGCTCCGATTTGATTAGATTCGACGCGCGTGGAGGCCGATTCGAGGGGTAAAGGCTTCGCGAGCTAGAGATTTACACTGATTCGAGGTGAGTAATACTTATAAATGATATCTTGAGGTTTGGAACCCCGAATTTGCACATTATAGTGCCGTATTATGGTGACTTGCATGCCAGGTATGAGCGTAGGGTAGAGCACTGTTGGGGATTATGACTTGGCCCGTCCCGGTTGTTGATTTTATCGCGTATTTCACTATGACTCGTTGTTTTTCACTATGACTTGGCCCTATTGCCATATTTGGGGCGTATTGCCGACTGTTTGAACTCCTTAGGAGCTATCATCACTGTTTTCCTTACTATTTGAAATATTATTTGAACTCAGTCCATTGTTATTACACTGTTTTATGAACTCAACTATATTTCACTCAACTTGGAGTTTTAAACTGATATTTGAACTATTGTTTGAGCTGAGTTTTTTTGGTTTTACTGATGCCTAAGGGGCTTATGATTACTATTGGACTGATTGAGGCCGAAGGCCACATGTGAGGGTATGTTGAGTGATGTAGGGAGGCTTTCAGGCCTCGAGTGCATTGTGAGGAGGATTTCAGGCCTCGAGTGTATTATGACGAGGCTTTCAGGCCTCGAGTGTATTGTGAGGAGGCTTTCAGACCTCGAGTATATTGTGAGGCGGCTTTCAGGCCTCTTGTTGATATGTATGGGCTTTCAGACCTTATGATGATATAGCGCTTGGGCTGTAGGAGCCCCTCCAGAGTCTGAACATCCACAATGAGCGCGGGTACCCATACGAGTGGGAGTGAGCTCGAGGGGCTGATGTTGTACTGAGTGACTAATACTGAGCCCGGGGGGATGATACTGTTCAGAGTGCTGTGATACTAAGCCCGAGGGGCTGATACTGTTCTGAGCGGTTGATATTGAGCCCGAGGGGCTGGTACTGTCGTGAGCTGTGCCCGTGGGGCGAACTTTTATGTACTCATCTTGCATACTTATTTACATTTTCACCTGCTATACTGTGGTATTTGTGCCCGAGGGGCGGATTCTCTGTGCTAATCAGCACTAACTATTTTGAAATACTTTTCATAATTATTGAAAAGACCATTTTCAAAAGAGATTTGAACTGAGCCGAAACATTTCTAAAGAATTCTCTAATTTCACTATTTTCTCGAAATTGCCCCATATTGCATGGTGTAGTGCTTTAGATGATTTCTTACCGCTCAGTTATTATTTACTCTTATTACCATTGAGTTGGAAGTACTCACTTTACTCCCTGCACCTCACGTACATTTGCAGGTATTATTTACCCGGTAGAGGGTTATGAGCTGATTGAAGATATACTAATGTAGCTGAGCAAGGGGACCGCCAGCGCCCGCGGCACCGCACTTCATCTCTAATTTCCAGATTTTATTTTGTTAGATGCTCGTGACTTGTGATATCCTGGTCGGGTTGTGTGGGGTTGTAATCCTGATTAGTATTGTTGTATGTATCACTATACTCATTTATGTTTAAATAATTCTAAAAGGAGGTGAATTGGGTTAGTTGGCTGGCCTTGTCTTCACGAGAGGCGCCATCACGACTAGTGTGGGTTTGGGTCGTGACATTTTCTCAGCTTTGAGAACCCATATTTGTGTGTTATGGTATTAATTAAAATATACACTGCACATCAATAATAATAAGATAAAATTATTTGGTTCCCGACCATGAACCACTTGTGAGGGAAGAAGATAATATACTTTCGTATATAACGTATATCAAACTGATATACAAAACTTTGTTCTCATAAGCAATTGTTTAGCTATTAAGTGGAGGCACTTAAATCATTTTGCTAAACCAGTTGTGATGTAGACCAACTTATCAAGACGAACTTCTTGAATAGATAATCTGGAATATGCTCTAAATTAAATTATTGAGAAAGTTACCTTGCAAACACCATGTTGCAAGTTAATAATAATTGCACATGCAACCATCTCATAGATGCATCTTATGTGGTATACATGGCAGGTGAATGAGCCCATATTCAACTTTGATATTTCCAGCATTCATGGGATTCAATCCCAATTTTAGTTGATCTATTAGTTAATGAGAACAAGCAATATAAGAGAATTCATAAAGAACTTTCTAATTCTTTAATATTTACCCATGTGAATTCTCTATATTTTTGCACATCATAATTAAATTGATATGGGTAAATCAATTATGCTACATGAATAAATTATCAATATTGATAAACTTCACATTTATACCATGACGTGTGCAATTATCAATAAACTCCAAGTTTATTATGATATGTATTTTTATATCAATAATTATTCACTTTATTGTGGTATTCTTTTATTTGTGTAGTACAAAATGGAGAATAAAGCGTGTAACTTTTTACATACATATTATCCAACTAAAAGTTATACTAATAGAAGATATTAAATCTTTCATTTATGTATAGTCTCAATATAATCAATCACTTTCGCGTATACTTTGAAAACTGAAGTAGTAATCAATTGTGTTTCTCCAAAGTAGTAATAATTTCTTCCAGAGTTCTTAATTAATTTGGTATTACAACATATTCATCAACATCCATATGGTGAATATCTTACTTAAAGAGAAAGTTATACCATTATGTTTATGGTCAAAATTATATGCAAGATCTGTTTCTTACATTACTATTGTCTTTTAATAATCACAATGCCAAAATATTTTGGTATATAATAAGTATGTGACCAATGACCATTCATGCCATAATAATGACATTAGTTTTTTATATAATCTCAAACCTCCTTCTAGAGGTGAGTGTGGTATATTCACTACCACTAGCACGTTCATATTCTTCCAAGAATGAATATGTATTCATAAATAAGATGTTGTCACATTCACATTATGAATGTAACATAATCATCTATATGTGCTTTATAAAATCTCATGTCAAATCGATGACAAATTTTACTTTCATAGAGTGAAGGTTTATTTTGAGAATCCTTATTATTCTCATTACCACAATGATGACGATTATAATTTCGTCTATTGCCACGTTCACATCCATTAATACCTTCAAGGCAATATATAATTATGTCTTCTTTTAGACTTATCACATATTGCTGCCACATTCTCTTAAGGGAATGAGAATGGAGCAAATTTATTGGGATGAGTTTTTACTTCTTGTGCTCAGGATCATACATGACTTTGATCATGGCAAGAAATAGAAATTTTACCACTTCGGGTGGTTATAATTTCTTACAAACTCCATTAGAGTTATAATTAAAATTTATTGTCTTTGGTTGTATTTAAAATCAAATTATAGAATAAAAGAGCAAAATATGGTAAAATGCTTACCTTAAATCCAGAATTTAATCATGAAGAAATTTATAGAACAATTGATAATCATTATGATCAATCCCAAAGCTTCTACTCAATTGGTTAGAATCTCGTGCTAATAACGTGTTATGAAATAATAAAATAAGAAAAATATAGTGTTGCAGAGAAAGAGGGAGAATATTGATATTGGATGGATTACAATGGAATAGAACCATCTATTTATAGGGAGAGAGTGACTTAGTCACCAAGTAATAAACCCTAGAATCTCTATAAATATAAATATTCACCGTAGATAGAATTCTATTTATAACATAAATTATATATTACCATTGATAGGGATTGTTTTTGCAATTAGCATCCCATCCCCTCAATTTTTCATAATAAGATGTAAGCTTTGGACTTTCACTTTCTGCTACTTCCCTCTTTCATAAGGACTATCGATTCAGGGGTCATTTTGTGGGTTGTATTAGTAATTAATCCCTACATAATAGTGTTTTTTTTTAAAAAAAAAAGGACAAACAAAAACTAAAAAGCTTCCCCGGAATTGTCACTCGTTGCTTTGTTACCCAAGGATGCATTTAAGCTGATGCGGTCTCATCATGCACTTCTCTTAGGGGTCATTTCGTTTGTTGTATTTGTAGTAATTAATCTCAACATAAAATTTCACATAATATAATAAATTATATGCTGGACCGGTATACTTTGCTGACTCCAGTATTATTTCTACTACAGAAGCTTACATCTTATTAGGAGGTTGGTTGAACATTATAGGGATAGGAAGAAAGACCTTCACATGGTATTTATTGACCTAGAAAAAGCGTATGACAAGGCTCCTAAAAGAGTTCTCTGGAGAAGCTTGAAGGCAAAAGGCGTGTCGGTTACCTACATTATGGCGATTAAGGACATGTATGATGGGGCAAAGACTTGGGTTAGGACAGTAGGAGGCGACTCTGGGGATTTTTGGTTGTTATGGGGTTACACCAATGTTTTGCGCTCAGTTCATTCCTATTCGCCCTAGTGATGGACGCGTTAACACATCACATTCAAGGGGATGTGCCATGGTGCATGCTATTCCCTGATGACATAGTTTTGATTGATGAGTCGCGAATCGGTGTTAACGAGAGGCTAGAGGTTTGGAGATAGACTCTTGAATCTAAGGGTTTCAAGCTCAGCAGGACAAAGACGGAATACCTGGAGTGTAAGTTCAACGATGAGCAGGGAGAAGTGGACGTGGATGTGGGGCTTGAATCATAGGTCATCCCGAGTAGAGACAACTTCACGTACCTTGGGTCGGTTATCCAGGGGGAGGGAGATCAACGAGGATGTGACACACCGTATTGGGGTAGGATGGATAAATTGGAGGTTAGCATTTGGAGTACTGCGTGACAAGAGAGTGCCACCGATACTCAAAGGTAAGTTCTATAAAGTGGTGGTTAAGCCGACCATGATGTTATGGGGCTGAGTATTGGCCTATTAAAAAATCTCATACCCAGAAGATGAAGGTAGCAGAAATAAGTATATTGAGGTAGATGTACGGGCATATTAGGATGAAAAAGATTAAGAATGATAATATTTGGGAGAAGGTGTGTGTGACTCCCATTGATGACAAGATGCGGGAAGCAAGACTTAGATGGTTCGGTCATATTCAGAGGAAAAACCCAGATGCTCCGATAAGGAGGTGCGAATGGCTGGTTATGGAGGGTACGAGAAGAGGTAGGGGAAGCCTAAGAAGTATTGGATGGAGGTGATTAGGCAGGATGTGGAGAGTCTTCAGATTTCCGAGGACATGGCACATGATAGGAACATGTGGAGGTGGAGTATTAGGGTTGCATGTTAGGAGGAGGTAGTTGAGTCTTGCTTTATGCCATAACTTTGTGTGACTAGTTTTATAGGGATACTATTTTGCTTTTACTTTGTATCATTCTTCTCGATTTCATGTTGTTCCTATTTTTCGTATTTTTTCATATTATATCTCTGGTGTTACTAATATTATCTTCTTTTGTCTTTTTGACTTGTTAAGCCGAGGGTCTTTCGAAAATAGCCTCTCTACTCCTTCGGGGTAGGGGTAAGATCTGCGTACACACTACCCTCTCCAGACCCCACTAGTGGAATTTCACTAGGTCGTTGTTGTTGCATTTGGTGGGCTGCATAAAAAATAAGTAAAAATAGCATGGTATAGCCAGAGTTTTTGGACTGGTCAGTCAAAAATAGTTAGCGTTTACGAAGTCAATAAAAAATAACCACTATTGTTCTGCAAGAGAGACCGGTCCAACATAATATACAGGAGTTTAGTGCACCTGTATATGAACTCCAACATATTATGCTGTACCAGTATACTTTGCTGACTCTAGTATAATATACTGGAGATTGGAGCACCGGTGCTCCAAATTCCAGTATATTTTACTGGACAATTATACTTGCTGGAACTCCAGTATATTATGCTGGAGTTCTAGTGTACTTATGCTTGAACTCCATCATATTATGCTGGAGTTCCAGCATACTTATCCTGGACCTCCAGTATAATATGCTGGAGTTCAAGCATACTTATGCTTGAACTCCAGTATATTATAGTGGTGTATTTTACAGATTTTGAACAGTATTTTCGCTCAGATTTATCTTTACGTGAAAAGTGAGTAAATTTCGATTACTTTTGAAACTGGCTATTTTTGAAAGACCAATTGTAAATCTGGCTATTTTTAAATTTCACCCAAAAGACAATCGCTTCATAACTAACAATGTTTGGGTTGACAGTATTATATAGAGATTTTTACATTCCTATGCCACATAGGAAACCTTATTACCCTCAACTCCAATTTTTTCCTTTAATGATATATATAACTTTAATGATAGTTGTATAATTTATTAGGACTCTCACTACCACTCATTTAATATGATTCTCGTATAACTTTGCATATAGTATTTGATTTATACGTCAAAAGTCTTTATTTAAATTTCCTTAACTTCGTGCCCTAATAAAAAACTTCATGATATATTTATAACTTCGGAAGATGGTCAAGGTAGCTTGCTTTCAAACCACTACACTAGATGGGCATGTAGTCCTAGTAGTCGGCCCAGAATGCCTCTCTTCTTTACTAAAATACTATTTCGGATGAATGGGGTTCTCTTGCAAGTGCTCGTTTAGCTCCCTCTCCTTGATCTCTTCTTTTTGTTTTTAGCCGGAATGAGACAAAAATACTACTACTAGTACATATATAATAAAAATTAAATTTGTAATAAGGCCACTCCCGAAACGACTTTTAGTCCTCTACATTTGCATCATCTGGCTAAAGTGCAAACCACCATAATATTCCAATAATGTCTCATCTTATAGCATGCAATTCATCATTAACAAAATGAATAAGATGATCTTAATTAGGTGATCGATTTCGTAGAATTGAGTTTTTGAACAGATTTGATTTGTGGCTAAATCAATAAGAAGATTTTGTTCTTGAATTTTAGCACGCCTAATTAGGAAGATTCAGCTACTAATAATTGATAATAGGCGAAAACTAAATAGTTTAGCCATTATTTATGCGTCCATTTAATTATGATCCAATAACATAATTTATGAATTTGATAAGATATAAGCTATTAATTTGTGATTTGTACAATGTGCAGAAAAAGGAGCTTATATCTACCATTGGAAATGTTATGGCACTATTTTGGAGCAAAAACAATCCTTCGGACTTGAGTCTTTACGATCAAGAAACAAGCTTGAATGAGAAATTATTCCAGGTGCGCGAAGTGGTCACTTCGCGCACCATTTCGCGCAGAGGAAGGATTAATTGGGCTACAGATGCGCGAAGTGCCCACTTCGCGCACCACGTCGCGCACGCACTTCGCGCTGAGTAGTCCGGTTAAAATAAGTTTTCTAAGGTTGAAAATGAGGAGACACGCAATTCCACTCAAAGTTAATTAATGTAATCTTATATCATGGAGAAGATCAGATTTTTAGCATTATTGGATTAGAGTGGAATTGTACTATTCATTTTAGAGAGAAGATTTTGAGAGAAAAACTCATTGAGAGTGTTCTTGAAGCCAAGGAAGGAGTTGAAGATCAAGTTTTGAAGTGCAACAAATTAAAGAGTTCATCTAAACCTTCATCTTGTATTTTTCTTTGTAGTATTTTAGACATCAATATTATTGATTTTAGTATGAACATGAGTAGCTAAACTCTTTAGTATTCTAGGGTCATGGATGTTAGTTGATCTTGTTATTTGAAGCTTAGATTGATTTTATTGAAGTTATTGATATGGGTTGTTTATTTGATTTTGATCTTAATTATTTTACTGCGTAGCTAACGGTGAAATATTATCTACGAACTTTGAATTAAACTTGACAAAGGAAATTCTTGGTTGCATATAAAATCAAATAGAACAAGATTTGAATCTCGGGCATCGAGTGAAGGATTTGCAATTAAGATAGATATATACTTAATTGCCTTGTTTGGTTAAATAATAAGAGTTTGAAATGCATTCTTGTTAAGATTAATATCATAGAAATATAGATATTGATTTAACTTGGATAGATTCATAAGAATTCGAAAGATTCTTATGAATATTATTAACCTTATAATCAATAATCCAGATAATTAAATAAATCGATTCTAAGTAGAAAAATAACATGATTACTAGCAAGTCCATGGCCCTGGAATATATTTGTCTATAATATTATAAAAATATTGTGAATTGGGTGTAGTAATTTCATCTTGAATAATTGTGACATTATAAATTGAATTATAAAGAAGTTTCTATATACTTTCGAATTATATAGCATAAATCAAGAATTAGTTAATTTAATATCAGTCGATAAGCTAATCATAATTCCTCGTGGGAACGATACTTTACTTATTACTATACTACTTGTCGATCACGTACACTTGCGTGAGTGTTTTGGTCGCAACAAGTTTTTGGCGCCGTTGCCGGGGAATTTGAAATTAGCTCCTTGACTGCTTTACTATTTTGTAGTTGTTAATAGAAAATATAAAAAGAAATTTTCATCTATTTGTTTGTGTTATACAGGTTCTTCTCTTGAATGCGGAGGAGTAGAAGCACAAACAATCTCTTCCCATTTGATCCTGAAATTGAAAGAACAATTCATAGAACAAGGAGAGAGTGGGAAACTCAATATAAAACATGAGGAGAGTTGAACATTCAAATTCAACCACAACCAACAGTGATGGCAGGAAATGAGGAACGAGCGGTGATTGAAGCCGCAAGACCCGGTCCGGCTAATATGACTCAGGCTATTGTGAAGCCTGATATTACTGGGCATTTTGAGTTGAAACAATATATGGTGCAGCTGATTCAGTCTACAGGGCAATTTGTGGGTCTACCTCATGAAGATCCACAAAGACATATTCAGAATTTTTTGGAAATTACGGATACTTACAATTATCCAAATGTTTCCAAGGATTATGTACGGCTGACACTTTTTCCCTTTTCTCTGCTTGGGGAAGCTAAAGAGTGGTTAAACAAGGAACCATCAAATTCAATCCGCACATGGGATGATCTAGCAAGGAAGTTCTTAATCAAGTTCTTTCCTACTAAAATGACAAAGATGCTGAGGAGTCAAATTCTTGGGTTTGAACAACGTTCTGGCGAAACACTTCGTCAAGCTTGGGAAAGGTACAAGAAGCTACTCAGGGACTGCCCTCATCATTGTCAAACAGACGAGATGTTAGGTCATACGTTTGTTGATGGGTTAGATGAAGCTTCAAAAATGAATCTTGATTCTGCTTGTGGAGGAAGTTGCACGACAAAATCTTACACGGAAATCCAACTCTTGTTAAATACATTCACTTCAAATGATAATAACTGGCAATGTGATGGAGATTCCAGAAAGGCAATGAAACAAAAATCAGCAGGGGTGCTTGAGCTGGATGATGTATCGGCAATGAGAGCTAAAATTGCAAGACTATCCAACCAGATGACAAGGATGACAATGCAACAACCTCAACCCATGCAATAGGTACAACAAATGGCTATTTGCTGTGAAATGTGTGGTGATACCCATACAAGTGATATGTGCCCTATGAATCCAGAATCTATTTATTATGTGGGACAACAAAACAGAGGCCCAGCAAATCAGCACGCACAGTATGGAAATTCCTACAATCCAAATTGGGGGAATCATCCTAACTTCTCATGGGGAGGAAATCAGCAAAATCCAAATAGTACAGACCACAAGGGGTTTTTAATCAACCTCAGAGACCACCTCAGCAGGTGGAAGAAAGTACAAATGATTTGCTGAAAAAGTTGTTGATCAACAATCAGCAGCTCAGAACTGATGTTAGGAATCTAGAAAGGCAGATGGGGCAGATAGCAACGAACCAGAACACTAGACCTACAGGAGCTCTCCCCAGTGACACGGAAAAGAACCCACAGGTAAGTGCTATAACACTTAGAAGCGGGAAAGAACTTGAGGAAATCTCAAAGAAAAAGAAAGAGAAATTTGTGCCTGAGGGAGAATTGATCCCTAAATTGATAAATGATCCAAAGAAGACTACTGAAAGTCTTGAACCCGTGGAAGTCCCAAGGCCACCCCCACCTTTTCCCCAAAGACTACAAAAGAAGAACGATGATCGAATGTTAAGTAAATTTCTGTCCATGTTGAGCCAAGTTCAATTAAACATTCCACTTGTTGATGTACTTCGAGAAATCCCTAAATATGCTAAGTACATCAAAGATATAGTGGCTCACAAAAGAAGGTTGACTGAATATGAAACAGTCGCACTTACTGAAGAGTGCACTGCCAGGGTACAAAACAAGCTTCCACAAAAGCTTAAAGATCCCGGTAGTTTTACAATTCCTGTGCGTATTGGTGATATCGATGTAGGCCGGGCTCTTTGTGATTTGGGGGCGAGCATAAATTTAATTCCCTTGTCATTGTTCAAACAATTGGGTCTTGGAGCTCTTAGACCAACCACTGTGATGTTACAGTTAGCAGACAGGTCCATAGCACACCCTGAAGGGGTGATAGAAGATGTATTGTTGCAGATTGGAAAATTCATCTTTCCTGCGGATTTCATTATTCTTGATTATGAAGCAGATGAATTGGTGCCAATCATTCTAGGGCGACCTTTGCTGGCTACTGGTGATGCGATCATTAAAGTGAAAGAGGGGAAGATGATTCTAAGGGTTGATGATGAGGAATCGGTGTTTAACGTATACAAAGCAATTCAACTTCCTTGTCAATATGAAGAACTTTCTATGATATCAGTGATTGAGAATGATGAACAAAATCGTGATTCAAGTGTGTATCTCATTACAATATTTGATAATTTGGCAACTGATGAAGAGGTTGAAGAGATGATGTACATCCTTGATACATCTTGTGCATACTTGCAAGGAACATATCCTTTTGAACCGTTGAACAGGCCACATGGACCTCCTCTAAAGCCATCAATTGAGAAAGCTCCGAAATTGGAGCTTAAACCACTACCATCTCACTTGCATTACGCTTATTTGGGTAGTTCTGATACATTGCCTGTTATCATTTCTTCTGATTTATCTGAATTGCAGGAGGAAAAATTGCTGAGAGTATTGAGAGAGCACAAGAGAGCCATTGGGTAGACAATGTCAGACATAAAAGGTATTAGTCCTGCGTTTTGCATGCATAAAATCCTAATGGAGGAAGGATACAAACCAAGTATAGAACACCAACGTCGCCTCAATCCTAACATGAAAGAAGTGGTAAGGAAAGAGGTGATCAAATGGCTTGATGCAGGTATTGTATTTCCTATATCTGACAGCAAATGGGTGAGTCCAGTTCAGTGTGTTCCTAAGAAGGAGTTAATGATAATAACGATTTAATACCAACAAGAACTGTATCACAGGGTGGAGAATTTGTATTGATTACAGAAAACTGAATAATGCCACCGGGAAGGACCACTTTCCTCTTCCATTCATGGATCAAATGCTTGATCGATTGGCCGGCCAGGAGTATTACTGCTTCCTGGATGGTTACTCTGGGTATAATCAAATAACTATAGCCCCAGAGGACCAAGAGAAGACCACTTTTACGTGTCCTTATGGCACGTATGCGTTCAAAAGAATGCCCTTTGGTCTTTGCAATGCACCTGCGACATTTCAAAGGTGTATGATGGCCATTTTCACTGATATGGTCGAGATATTTGTAGAAGTATTTATGGATGATTTCTCTGTTTTCGGATGCTCTTTTGATAAATGTTTAACTAACCTCGATAAAGTGCTAGCCAGATGTGAAGAGACCAACTTGGTCCTAAACTGGGAAAAATGCCATTTCATGGTAAGAGAAGGTATTGTCCTAGGACACAAAGTGTCCAAGAACGGATTGCAAGTAGACAAGGCAAAAGTGGAAGCAATTGAAAAATTGCCCCCACCCATATCTGTTAAGGGCATACGCAGTTTTCTAGGCCATGCAAGATTTTATCGAAGATTCATTAAAGATTTTTCAAAAATTTCATCTCCTCTTTGCAGGCTCCTTGAGAAAGATACACCATTCAAGTTTGACGATGCTTGTCTGAAGGCATTTGAAGAGCTTAAAAGAAGATTGGTCACTACACCAATCATTGTTGCTCCAGATTGGGAATTGCCTTTCGAATTAATGTGTGATGTAAGTGACATAGCCATTGGTGTTGTGTTCGGACAGAGGAAGGAGAAATTTTTTTACTCCATTCATTATGCGAGCAGAACTCTAAATCCCGCTCAAATGAATTACACTGTCACGGAGAAAGAATTACTTGCAGTAGTATGGGCATTTGACAAGTTTAGATCCTACCTAGTAGGAACTAAAGTCATAGTCTATACTGACCACTCGGCTATCAAGTGTCTATTTGCAAAGAAAGATGCAAAGCCAAGACTAATCCGATGGGTTTTTCTTTTGCAGGAATTTGACCTGGAGATACGTGATAGAAAAGGTACTGAGAATCAAGTGGCAGATCATTTGTCCAGATTGGAAAATAGAAGTCATGTGATTGAAGGAAACTCAATAAAAGAATCGTTCCCAGATGAACATCCGTTAGCCATCACATCTAATGAAACTCCATGGTATGCTGACTTTGTAAATTATATTGCAAGTGGAGTGATGCCATCAGAAATCACAGCTGATCAACGGAGAAGATTCTTCCATGATGTGAAATCATATATGTGGGATGAGCCCTTTCTCTACAAACAATGTGCTGACCAATTGGTAAGAAGGTGTGTACCTGAAGAAGAAATGAATGCCATCTTGCATGACTGTCATTCTTCTTCATATGGAGGTCATCATGGTGGAGATAGAACATCACAAAAGGTTCTCCCATCAGGTTTTTACTGGCCATCCTTATTTAAAGATGCTCATGCGTTTGTTAAAACTTGTGACAGGTGTCAAAGAACAGGTACAATCACAAAGAGGAATGAGATGCCATTGCAGAATATTTTGGCGGTGGAATTGTTTGATGTATGGGGAATTGACTTCATGGGACCATTTCCAGGTTCTAATGGTCATAGATACATTCTGGTTGCAGTAGACTATGTGTCTAAGTGGGTTGAAGCCATTGCTCTCCCTACGAATGATGCAAAAGTTGTGGTAAGTTTTGTTAAGAAACACATTTTCACACGCTTTGGAACTCCAAGGGTGTTGATAAGTGACGGAGGAACACACTTTTGCAACAAACTGTTTAAAAATGTTTTATCAAAATATGGGATAAAACACAAAGTTGCTACTACGTACCACCCTCAAACGAGTGGTCAAGTTGAAGTATCTAATCGAGAGATAAAACAGATTTTGGATAAAACAGTTAATGCAAACAGGAAGGATTGGTCTGTTAAATTAGAAGATGCTTTGTGGGCTTACCGAGCTGCATACAAGACTCCAATAGGTACTTCTCCATACAGGTTAGTTTATGGAAAGGCATGTCATTTGCCTAGTTGAAGATCAAGTTTTGAAGTGCAACAAATTAAAGAGTTCATCTAAACCTTCATCTTGTATTTTTCTTTGTAGTATTTTAGACATCAATATTATTGATTTTAGTATGAACATGAGTAGCTAAACTCTTTAGTATTCTAGGGTCATAGATGTTAGTTGATCTTGTTATTTGAAGCTTAGATTGATTTTATTGAAGTTATTGATATGGGTTGTTTATTTGATTTTGATCTTAATTATTTTACTGCGTAGCTAACAGTGAAATATTATCTACGAACTTTGAATTAAACTTGACAAAGGAAATTCTTGGTTGCATATAAAATCAAATAGAACAAGATTTGAATCTCGGGCATCGAGTGAAGGATTTGCAATTAAGATAGATATATACTTAATTGCCTTGTTTGGTTAAATAATAAGAGTTTGAAATGCATTCTTGTTAAGATTAATATCATAGAAATATAGATATTGATTTAACTTTGATAGATTCATAAGAATTCGAAAGATTCTTATGAATATTATTAACCTTATAATCAATAATCCAGATAATTAAATAAATCGATTCTAAGTAGAAAAATAGCATGATTACTAGCAAGTCCATGGCCCTGGAATATATTTGTCTATAATATTATAAAAATATTGTGAATTGGGTGTAGTAATTTCATCTTGAATAATTGTGACATTATAAATTGAATTATAAAGAAGTTTCTATATACTTTCGAATTATATAGCATAAATCAAGAATTAGTTAATTTAATATCAGTCGATATGCTAATCATAATTCCTCGTGGGAACGATACTTTACTTATTACTATACTACTTGTCGATCACGTACACTTGCGTGAGTGTTTTGGTCGCAACAATAATTAGTATTTAATGAATGTTATAATAATTATAGGAAAAATATGGACAAGGCGGGTAAAGTAGAAACTATGCACATTTTTTGGTAATAAAGTTTCATATATGGTATAAGAAGAAAAAAAAACCCCTTTTATATATCATCAACATATAGTAATTCGAGGATTTATATATTTATGAAATATGAAATGTGAAATAGGAATACGTGTGTATTAGTAATATCAGGATCAAACTATTTCAAATAAAAATACTCTTAAAATATGTAATCCCTACATAATAATTCCTTGAGAAAACTACGCTGTAATAGCCCTTCAAAATTTTAATAGCCCAAGTTTTTCCCCTTGAACCCGAAATGTCCCTTCGGCCCAAACTTATTACATCTACTAGCCCATAATCCATAAAATACCCACGCCTAACCCGACTCTCTCTGTCACGACCCAAACCCTGGTCGTGATGGCGCCCAACCCAATGCTAGGCAAGCCCGACCACATTATCCCTTTTACCAGCCAATTATTAAATAAATTAAACTTAAACAGTAGTTAGTCATAACAGGTGATAACCGAAGCGTCAAAACATACAAAATACGGTCCCAAACATATCGTGGTGTCACGAGACTGAGCCTCTACAGAATAGCATCCTAATACAACCAAGTCTAGACAAATAGGAAATCAACAAGATGATAAAGAAGGAGAAAACAAGCTCTGCGGACGCTGGCAGCTACCTCGTAATCTCCGGGTAAGTAGACAAGGATCAGCAGCTACAATATCTCAACTGCTCTCGGGCACCTGTGGATCTGCACAGAAAGTGCAGGGGAGTGGGGTGAGTATATTTCAACTCAGTGAGTAACAATAATAAATAATAACTGAAAGTAAGAAATCCTGCGCTATCACTTAGCAGTTCTAAGGCAACCCTCGCAAGTACGTTTATCTCTACAAGATTTCCACACTGAACTAACCCTCGCTCGTACCCCTACGGTATACGGCCATCTCAACATATAAGGACACATACTTATGTCTATAATGTATAAGTATTTAAGTAGATAGTAGAGTATGATTAAGTATAATGCTGCGGCGTGCAGCCCGCTCCAATACATATACCGCTGCGGCGCGCAGCCCGCTCCATTTAACGTCGACGGCGCTCACTGGGGGTGTATACGGACTTCGGAGGGGCTCCCTAGGCCCAAGCACTATAATACTGCGGCGTGCAGCACGATCCACACAAATATTACTGCGGCGTGCAGTCCGATCCAATATATATATGTATATATCTCTATACTGCTGCGGCGTGCAGCCCGATCCCATAATATACACCAGTGCTCACTGAGAATGTGTGCGGACTCAGACTCCGAAGGGGCTCCTACAGCCCAAGCGCAATAATACTGCGGCGTGCAGTCCGTCCCACATGTATATTACATGTATATTACATGTACATTACTGCGGCGTGCAGTCCGATCCAATATAGGTATCTATATACATAATACCTCATAATGGGTCCTCGACCCTAACCCAGTCAGTATGCACTTGGCCTCTCAGGCCCAATATAATATATCACAATGGGTCCTTGACCCTGTCTCGGTTAATATAGACTTGGCCTTTCGGGCCCAATATAACATCTCATAGTGGGTCCTTGACCCTATCTCATCTCAATCGGTATAGACTTGGCCTTTCATGCCCACTCAGCTAGAACAGGGAATTCCACCCTAGATAATCTCTCTCAATGTACACATCTAGTACGGGCTCATATTATGCTATACAGCTAGAGCTACGACTGAGTGTATGTTTCCAACACGATATAAGGGTCACCTAGCTCTATGGGTTCCCTAATGCTCTACGGATCGGCACAAGGCCCCAAACATGGCTATCAGCCCAATTGTACAGTTATAATCTCAGTAACAGTCATACAACACAGTATTCTATTAGCCGGGAAGGACTAAGTCCGAACCCCCAATCACAATGTCACCACGCCCGTCATAGAACGTGTGTCTCATCTCAATATAGCACTGTAAAGTGCTAGTACGGGGTTTCAAACCCTCGGTGCATTGTTTACTACTACCACTCACCTCGAACCGGTAGAAGCTTCAATCCGCCTTGCGCTTGCCTCGCAATTCAATCTCCTCGGATGCCAAATCTGCTCAAAATCATAGAGAATGCATCAATATACGCTAATTTCACGAAATTCATTCGAAATAACCCAATTTATATCAAAACCCACAAGTTGTCCAAACCCGACTTTTGGTACACTTATCGAAAAATCACGAAAGTCACATATTCGGAACCCTCATCTCAATACGAGTCTAAGCATATCAATTTTACCAAATTCGGATTCCATTTGTCCATTCAAAACCTTGATTTTCTAAAATCCAAGACTAGGGCTAAATCCTCCATAATTACCCCAAATTCCTCCATTTTCATGATATAATTGCATAATATTACCAATACTAATCATAGTATGAGTTCATAGTTGATTACCCGATGGTTTCCCTTGATTTCCTCCTCAAAATCGCCCAAAATCGCCCTAAAGCCGAGACCCAAAATGTGTGAAGTGTTCTGAAATTTTTCTAACTTCTGATACACTTACTTACAGCGATTTTCGCTTCTGCGGAAGAATTTCCGCTCCTACGCGTCCGCTTCTGCGGAGAATCGATCGCACCTGCGGATATTTCCGCTTCTGCGACTTGGCGTCCGCCTCTGCGGACTCGCCCAAGCGGCTTCCCTTCCGCTTCTGCGATCCCTCACCCCACAGCCCTTGGCCGCTTCTGCGGCTCCATTTCCGCTTCCGCGATTCCGCTTCAGCGGAAAATGCTCCGCTTCTGCGGTTCTCAGCGCTTCTGCGCTCCTGGTCCGCTTCAGCGCACCCGCTCCTGCGCCCATAATTCCGCAGGAGCGGAAACAACAGAAGCAGTGCACTATTTTCTGCAATTTTCCATATTTTTCTCCCGATTAACCCTCCGAAAACACCCCGAGGCCCCCGGGACCTCATTCAAACACACCAACACATCCTAATTCCTGATTCGAACTTGTTCCAATCATAAAAACACCATCCTAAACATCAAAATCACCAATTAACCACGGATTCAAGCCTAAATTCCTTAAAACATTCCAAATTACACATTCAATCAAAACCCGACCAAACGACGTCCGAATGACCTGAAATTTTGCAGGCACATCCAAAATCACCTAACGAAGCTACTACAACTGTCAGAATTCTATTCCGACCCTCGGATCAAAATCTCACCTACCGTTCGGATTTCGCCAAAATTCAACCTTAGCCAATTCAAGCCTATTTCTACACCGGGCCTCCAAATTCAATTCGATCGCTCCCCTAAGTCACAAATCACCTCCCGGAACTAACCGAATCATCCAGAATCCGATTCCGAGCCCTCTAACCAAATAGTCAACTCCGGGTTGACTTTCCTTATTCAAGCTTCCTCCAAAAAGGCTATATGCCTCATTTCCAATTTAATTTCACTCCTAACTCCCCCGATAGACTCTAACACTTATATAAAAGCATGAATTATGTAATTACAACATAACGGGGTGGTAATTCCCGTGACGACGGGCCGGGTCGTCACATTCTCCCCTCTTAAGCAAACGCTCGTCCTCGAGCGGGTCAAGAAACATACCTGAAGTCTCAAATAGCTGAGGGTATCTGCTCCGCATCTCCCGCTCAACCTCCCAAGTAGCCTCCTCCACGGGTCGACCTCTCCACTGAACCTTAACCGATGCAATCTCCTCGGACCTCAATTTTCTCACCTGACGACCCAAAATAGCAATAGGCTCCACATCATAGGATAGATCACCATCAAGCTGAATGGTGCTGAAATCTAATACATGAGACGGATCTCCAATGTACTTCGGGAGCATAGACACATGGAATACTGGATGAACGCTGGATAAGCTGGGCGGCAAGGCCAACTCATATGCCACCTCTCCAACTCTCCTGAGTATCTCAAAAGGGCCAATATACCTGGGACTCAACTTCCCTTTCCTCCCGAACCTCATGACACCCTTCATGGGTGAAACCTTCAACAATACTCTATCTCCAACCATGAAAGACAACTCTCGAACTCTACGGTCCGCATAACTCTTCTGACGAGACTGTGCTGTACGAAGCCTCTCCTGGATCAACTTTGCTCTATCCGGAGCATCCTGGACTAACTCAGTCCCTATCAATCTAACCTCACCAGGCTCAAACCATCCCACGGGAGATCTACACCGTCTGCCATACAATGCCTCGTACGGGGCCATCTGAATACTCGACTGGAAGCTGTTGTTGTAGGCAAATTCAGCAAGCGGTAAGAATTCATCCCACGAACCACCAAAATCAATCACACATGCCCGCAACATATCCTCCAGGATCTGAATAGTACGCTCAGACTGCCCGTCTGTCTGGGGGTGAAATGCTGTACTCAACTCGACCCTCGTACCCATCTCTCGCTGAAATGCTCTCCAAAACTGAGAAGTGAACTGAGTGCCTCTATCGGATATAATAGACACTGGGACCTCATGTAACCTGACAATCTCCCGAATAAAGATCGCCGCCAACCGCTCCGATGAGTATGTAGTACAAACTGGGATGAAATGTGCGGACTTGGTCAGCCGATCAACAATCACCCACACAGAATCATACTTCCTCAAAGTCCGAGGGAGCCCAGTAAAAAATTTCATGGTGATCCTCTCCCATTTCCACTCGGGAATAACCATACGCCGAAGAACACCGCCCGGTCTCTGATGCTCATATTTGACCTGCTGGCAATTGAGGCACTTAGCTACATGCCTAACAATATCCATCTTCATTCTCCTCCACCGGTAGTGTTGTCTCAAGTCTTGGTACATCTTTGCGGCACCTAGGTGAATAGAGTACCGCGAACTGTGTGCCTCCTCAAGTATCAACTCCCGCAAACCATCAACATTGGGCACGCATATACGGCCCTGCATCCTCAGAACACCATCACTGTCGATAGTCACATCTCTAGCATCATTATGCTGCACTTTGTCCTTAAGGACAAGCAAATGTGGGTCATCATACTGTCGCTCCCTGATGCGATCATATAAGGAAGATCGAGAAACAACACAAGCCAACACTCGACTCGGCTCCGAAATATCTAATCTCACTAGCCGATTGGCTAGGGCCTGAACATCATAAGCAAATGGCCTCTCCCCAACTGGGATGAAAGCTAGGCTGCCCATGCTAACCGCCTTCCGACTCAAGGCATCGGCCACCACATTGGCCTTCCCCGGATGATACAAAATAGTGATATCATAGTCCTTAAGCAATTCCAACCACCTCCGTTGTCTCAAATTAAGGTCCTTCTGTCTGAATAAGTGCTGAAGGCTGCGATGATCCGTGAACACCTCACGGGAGACACCATACAGGTAATGCCTCCAAATCTTCAAAGCATGAACTATGGCTGCTAACTCCAAATCATGAACAGGGTAGTTCTTCTCGTGGGGCTTCAATTGGCGAGAAGCATAAGCAATGACCCTACCCTCCTGCATCAACACACAACCAATGCCCACTCCCGAGGCATCACAATATACAGTATAAGAATCTGAAGCTGTCGGTAGAATCAAGACTGGTGCTGTGGTCAGTGCTGTCTTGAGCTTCTGAAAGCTCTCCTCACACTCCTCGGACCATAAGAAAGGAACACCCTTCTGAGTCAATCTAGTCAAGGGTGAAGCAATAGAAGAGAACCCCTGAACGAATCGGCGATAATACCCTGCCAATCCCAGAAAGCTACGGATCTCAGTAACTGAGGTCGGTCCGGGCCAACTCTGCACTGCCTCGACCTTCCTCGGATCTACCTGAATACCATCACAGGACACCACGTGCCCTAAGAATGCCACGGACTCAAGCCGGAACTCACATTTGGAGAACTTGGCATACAGCTTCTCCTCTCTCAATCTCTGTAACACCATGCTCAAGTGCCGAGCATGCTCCTCCTGGCTACGAGAGTAGACTAGTATGTCATCAATGAATACGATCACAAATGAATCAAGATACAGCCTGAATACACTGTTTATCAGATGCATAAATGATGCTGGGGCGTTGGTCATCCCAAAAGACATCACCAGGAACTCATAGTGACCATATCTGGTCCTGAATGCAGTCTTCATAATGTCGGACTCTCTAATCTTCAGCTGATGGTAGCCCGAACGAAGATCAATCTTCGAGAAAACCGTAGCTCCCTAGAGCTGATCAAATAAATCATCAATACGAGGTAGAGGATACTTATTCTTCACTGTAACTTTGTTCAACTGCCTGTATTCAATACACATCCTCATGGATCCATCCTTCTTCTTAACAAACAGGACCTGTGCACCCCACGGCGACACACTCGGCCGAATGAACCCCTTATCTAGGAGTTCCTGGAGCTGCTCCTTCAATTCCTTCAACTCGGCTGGTGCCATACGATACGGAGGAATAGAAATAGGCTGAGTGCCCGGCACCAAATCGATACCAAAATCAATATCCCTGTCCGGCGGCATGCCCGGCAGGTATGAGGGAAACACATCAGGAAAGTCTCGCACAATGGGAACAGAATCAATACTGGGAGTCTGGGCCTCGACTTCCCGTACAAATGCTAAATAAAAAAGACATCCCTTCCCAACCATTCGTTGGGCCTTGAGGAAAGATATTACCCTGTTGGGTACATAATCAGTCGTGCCTCGCCACTCGATCCTCCGAATGCCCGGCATAGCCAAAGTGATTGTATTAGCATGACAGTCCAGAATAGCATGACATGGAGATAGCCAGTCCATGCCCAATATAACATCAAAATCAATCATGCTGCAGAAGCAACAGGTCTACTCGGGTCTCCAAACCTCTAATAGTGACCAAACAGGACCGGTATACGTGGTCCACAACAATAGTATCCCTACCGGGGTAGATACATGCACTGGCAGCTCAAGACTCCCTCGGGCCGTGCCCAAATGAG
This sequence comes from Nicotiana noctiflora, assembly GCA_032618575.1. Lineage (NCBI taxonomy): Eukaryota > Viridiplantae > Streptophyta > Magnoliopsida > Solanales > Solanaceae > Nicotiana > Nicotiana noctiflora. Next base: position 44,519 of record JASVEL010013878.1, read on the forward strand.
GAGCAAAATATGTAGACACATAAGAATAAGTAGAACCGGGATCAAACAATACTGAGGCATCTCTGTGGCAGACTGAAATAATACCTGTAATGACATCGTCAGAAGCAACGGCCTCAGATCGGCCCTGAAAAGCATAGCATCTAGCCTGCGCCTGATCGGCCTCCCCTCGAGGGCGACCCCTAGCTGTCTGACCCTCACCCCTAGCTGGCGGGGCGGGTGCTGAAGTAGAAGGACCGGATGACGAGGGCTGCCCCCTCTGCCTGATAAGATCTGGAAACAAGACGGGGACACTCCCTGCGGTGGTGCCCAAACTCTCCGCACTCGTAGCAACTCCCGGTCTTCGGGTACTAAGACCGATAAGGACCTGCGGCGCCGGAGTGGCCAGGTCGATGAACTAGGCCGAGATGAACCACGAGCGGATGGAGCACTGCGAAGAACTACGAGCCGGCATGGCACCGAGAGATGGGCGGCTGCGGTGCGAACCACGATAGCCCTGTCTAGGTGACCATCCGCGACGATCTGAGCGTCCCGACTGCGAAGACCCGAAAGAGCGACCTCGGCTCTGCTGACTCTGGCCTCTGGTCCGAGTGCCACTGGAACTAGCCGCTCCTCGAGGCCTCTTGGCCTCCCTCTCATCCCGCTCCCTGCGACGATGTGTCTCAATGTCGCGAGCAATATCCACAGCATCCTCGAATGTACGACTCAAAACCCTCTCCCGAGTCATCGGAATACGAATGGGATAAATGAGGCCGTCCACGAAGCGCCCGATCCTCTCTCTGTCGGAATGAACCAACCACGGTGCATATCCGGACAACTCTGTAAATCTGATCTCATACTCTGACACTGACATGTCCCCCGACGGAGACCCTCAAACTGCTACGCATCTCCTCTCTCCGAGATCGAGGCACCCATTTCTCCAAGAACATAGTGGAGAACTCGAGCCATGATAGTGGTGCTGCTCTGCCTGCCTGCGGCGCTCATAAGCCTCCCACCAAGCAAAGGCTGGTCCCTGAAACCGAAAGGTAGTGAAAGATACCCCACTGGACTCCAATATCCCTGCCGTACGAAGCATCCGACGGCACTTATCCGGAAAACCTTGGGCGTCCTCGCCCGGAGCACCAGTGAACACTGGAGGAGATAACCCAGTGAACCTCTCGAGACGACGCTACTCATCGTCCGTCAAAGCTGGGACCCTATCCCCCTGAATCTGATCTGCTGGCTGAACTGGAACCACAGGCTAAACTGGAGGAGCCTCTGGTGTCTGCAGGCCCTGCACTGCTGGCTCTGGAGTGCGTGCTGCGGGGGTCTGATGACCACCCCCAGTCCCTGATGCATCTACTGCGGTAGTAACTGAAACCGCCTGTGCCAAGCTAGTGCAAACTGCTAGTATCTGAGCCAGGGTCTCCTGTAGACCCGAAATGATAATGGGCACAGCTGGTGCCTGAACTGGCGCTGCTGCTGGCACCTCTGCAACTAGGGGTTGTGGGTCAGCTGGCGCTGCCTCAGCTGCCCTAACTCCGCCACGACCACGACCGCGTCCACGGCCTCTAGTAGGTGGTAGTGGTGGTCGTCCTCCACGTCCGGATGATCGAGTTCTCGCCATCTGCGAGAGAATAGAATGTCAAAGTTCGGTTCAAGTCAAAAGTAATCGCACGACAAGAATTCCAAGAATTGAAACTTTTCCTAAAAAGGTTTGCGGCCTCCCGAGGATAAGTACGGGCGTCCCCGCACCGATCCACGAGACTCTACCAACCGGCTCATGACTCGCGAGACCTGTTAACCTAGGCTCTGATACCAACTTGTCACGACCCAAACCACGGTCGTGATGGCGCCCAACACAATGCTAGGCAAGCCCGACCATATTATCTCTTTAACCAACCAATTATTAAATAAATTAAACTTAAACCAGTAGTTAGTCATAACAGGTGATAACCGAAGCGTCAAAACATACAAAATACGGTCCCAAACATATCGTGGTGTCACGAGACTGAGCCTCTGCAGAATAGCATCCTAATACAACCAAGTCTAGACAAATAGGAAATCAACAAGATGATAAAGAAGGAGAAAACAAGCTCTGCGGACGCTGGCAGCTACCTCGAAGTCTCCTCGGGATAACAATATTGTAGGAGTTGCGGTAACTCAACTGCCTTCTTGAACACCTGTATCTACACAGAAAGTGCGGGGAGTGGGGTGAGTATATTTCAACTCAGTGAGTAATAATAATAAATAATAACTGAAAGTAAGAACACCTATACTATCACTAAACAGTTCTCGCAAGTACGTTTATCTCTACAAGATTTCCACACTGAACTAACCCTCGCTCGTACCCCTACGGTATACGGCCATCTCAACATATAAGGACACATACTTATGTCTATAATGTATAAGTATTTAAGTAGATAGTAGAGTATGATTAAGTATAATGCTGCGGCGTGCAGCCCGCTCCAATACATATACTGCTGCGGCGCGCAGCCCGCTCCATTTAACGTCGACGGCGCTCACTGGGGGTGTATACGGACTTCGGAGGGGCTCCCTAGGCCCAAGCGCTATGGTGCTATGGCGTGCAGCCAGGTCCACCATATATCACTGCGGCGTGCAGTCCGATCCAACATATATACTGCTGCGGCGTTATACTGCTGCGGCGTGCGGCCCGATCCCATAATATACCAGCGCTCACTGGAATGTGTGCAGACTCAGACTCCGAAGGGGCTCCTACAGCCCAAGCGCAATAATACTGCGGCGTGCAGTCCGTCCCACATGTATATTACATGTATATTACATGTACATTCCTGCGGCGTGCAGTCCGATCCAATATAGGTATCTATATACATAATACCTCATAATGGGTCCTCGACCCTATCCTAGTCAGTATGCACTTGGCCTCTCAGGCCCAATATAATATATCACAATGGGTCCTTGACCCTGTCTCGGTTAATATAGACTTGGCCTTTCAGGCCCAATATAACATCTCATAGTGGGTCCTCGACCCTATCTCATCTCAATCGGTATAAACTTGGCCTTTCAGGCCCACTCAGCTAGAACAGGGAATTCCACCCTAGATAATCTCTCTCGATGTACACATCTAGTACGGGCTCATATTATGCTATACAGCTAGAGCTATGGCTGAGTGTATGTTTCCAACACGATATAAGGGTCACCTAGCTCTATAGGTTCCCTAATGCTCTACAGATCGGCACAAGGCCCCAAACATGGCTATTAGCCCAATTGTACAGTTATAACCTCATTAACAGTCGTACAACACAGTATTCTATTAGCCGGGAAGGACTAAGTCCGAACCCCCGATCACAATGTCACCACGCCCGTCATAGAACGCGTGTCTCATCTCAATATAGCACTGTAAAGTGCTAGTACGGGGTTTCAAACCCTCGGTGTATTGTTTACTACTACCACTCACCTCGAACCGGTAGAAGCTTCAATCCGCCTTGCGCTTGCCTCGCAATTCAATCTCCTCGGATGCCAAATCTGCTCAAAATCATAGAGAATGCATCAATATACGCTAATTTCACGAAATTCATTCGAAATAACCCAATTTATATCAAAACCCACAAGTTGTCCAAACCCGACTTTTGGTACACTTATCGAAAAATCACGAAAGTCACATATTCGGAACCCTCATCTCAATACGAGTCTAAGCATATCAATTTTACCAAATTCGGACTCCATTTGTCCATTCAAAACCTTGATTTTCTAAAATCCAAGACTAGGGCTAAATCCTCCATAATTACCCCAAATTCCTCCATTTTCATGATATAATTGCATAATATTACCAATACTAATCATAGTATGAGTTCATAGTTGATTACCTGATGATTTCCCTTGAATTTCTCTTCAAAATCGCCCAAATCGCCTCTAAAGCCGAGACCCAAAATGTGTGAAGTGTTCTGAAATTTTTCTAACTTCTGATACACTTACTTACAGCGATTTTCGCTTCTGCGGAAGAATTTCCGCTCCTACGCGTCCGCTTCTGCGGAGACTCGATCGCTCCTGCGGATATTTCCGCTTCTGCGGCTAGGCGTCCGCCTCTGCGGACTCGCCTAAGCGGCTCACTTCCGCTTCTGCGATGGCCGCTTCTGCGATGGCCGCTTCTGCGGCTCCCTTTCCGCTTCCGCGATTCCGCTTCGGCGGAAAATGCTCCGCTTCTGCGGTGCCCAGCGCTTCTGCGCTCCTGGTCCGCTTCAGCGCACCCGCTCCTGCGCCCATAATTCCGCAGGAGCGGAAACAACAGAAGCAGTGCACTAGTTTCTGCAATTTTCCATATTTTTCTCCCGATTAACCCTCCGAAAACACCCCGAGGCCCCCGGGACCTCATTCAAACACACCAACACATCCTAATTCCTGATTCGAACTTGTTCCAATCATAAAAACACCATCCTAAACATCAAAATCACCAATTAACCACGGATTCAAGCCTAAATTCCTTAAAACATTCCAAATTACACATTCAATCAAAAACCCGACCAAACGATGTCCGAATGACCTGAAATTTTGCAGGCACATCCAAAATCACCTAACGAAGCTACTGCAACTGTCGGAATTCCATTCCGACCCCCGGATCAAAATCTCACCTACCGTTCGGATTTCGCCAAAATTCAACCTTAGCCAATTCAAGCCTATTTCTACACCGGCCTCCAAATTCAATTCCGATCGCTCCCCTAAGTCACAAATCACCTCCCGGAACTAACCGAATCATCAGAATCCGATTCCGAGCCATCTAACCAAATAGTCAACTCCGGGTTGACTTTCCTTATTCAAGCTTCCTCCAAAAAGGCTATATGCCTCATTTCCAATTTAATTTCACTCCTAACTCCCCCGATAGACTCTAACACTTATATAAAAGCATGAATTATGTAATTACAACATAACGGGGTGGTAATTCCCGTGACGACGGGCCGGGTCGTCACACTCTCAAAACACCTTTCTTCTCAAACACACCTTCTGCATTTTTACTCTTGGTTTCAATTTAAGTCAAAATTTCATTTGGTTTTTCGATTTTTGTTCATAGTTGACTCTAGGTTTTCGATTTTTGTTCATGTTCGTCTCTATAATAGGGGCAAAGAAGTCTTTGATGAAGAAGAAAAGAACTCTTTGTTGAAGAAGAAAAAGGCATCTCCAAATTCTCTGATATTAGCCGGTCAATTAGTGAAATATGACCCTAATTTCATTAGGAATGATGATGACGATTTTGAAGATTTACCAGAATTTGGGTGCGATTTGGGGCATGAAACCCATAAATCTGTTGAATCAATGCAAAATACACCTAGTGAAGGTAAGCAAAATGCCCCTAGTGAAGGTAAACAAAATACCCCTTTGATAGAAGGACTCGTTCTCATAGTGGACTCCTAGCGATAGAGTAACGAGGTCACACACTGCTCAGCATGTAGTTGTTGAAAATGACACAAGTTCAAAAAAGAAAGATTAAAATAGTGGGAAAGGATATTATGAAGGATAAGGGTAAAGGTTCCAAAAAGAAGGCTAAAAGTGATGGGGAAGATGTTCCATCTAAAAGTTCATGCTGGTAAAAAATGTTCTAGTTCATGTGATTTGAAGGTATTTTTTAATGATATATCTTTGACTTGTGTGCGATTAGTTTATTTTAATTTGTCGAAATTTGAGATAACCAATATAGCAGTTATGTTCCAGATTTGTATATAAAATATATCATTCTTTTTCATAATGTATATAATGTGTATCAAGTCAATAAGTAATGTGCAACTTTTGTATATAAAGTGTATCACCTATACACATATTGTATAAGTAATGTTTAAAGTACGTAATTGTTATGAAGCTTATATATATATTTATATTTTGTGTTGTTTGTAGCTTTGGGATTACTATGTTACTTTGGGTGATCATCATTGTACCCGTATTAGTGTGCATACAAACTATAGTATAGTGAAACATTTGAAAGATAATTTGGATGATCAACATATTGAGATGTTTAGAAGAACATGTTTTGGTTATTTTATAGACTTGCCCGAATTTTTTATACAGAACCAACTTATCCATTCACTATTGCTTAGGGAAGTAGTGTTACCTAAAGATAATGAGTTATGGATTAAAGTGAATATCACCAAGTTGCGCTTTGGACTTGCACAATATTGTATTATCACATGTTTGAAGTGTAATGATGATCCCAATCGAGTAGGTGAATGAACTTGTACTTTTCAAGCATGTCGAAAGTGTCCAAGAAATTGTTAACTGAATGTTTCTTAAAAAAGATGTGGAAATTTGACGAGGATGCATTAAAGATTGCAGAATTGTATTTCATTCACAGTTTCCTGTTTTTTATTACGAGTGATTATTTGATTACAAAGAATGATTTTCTGTTGGTTGAATCTGGTGATTTTGAGACTTTCCCTTGGGGAAAAGTGGTTTTTAATTCTACGTTGGAGTCAATGAAGGATAAGGTTCGTAGCAGGAGAGAGATGTACCGATATGGTGGTTTGCCTTTGGTATTCCAGTGTTGGTTTTATGAATGCTACCCCTACAGTCGCAAAACCGCGCTTACCGGATTGGAGATCTTGTGCCACACATACTTAACTGGAAAGTAAAGAAGAAGGTGATGTTTAAGAGTTTGAGGAAAGAAATTTTTGTTTTAAGTCAAGATCAGGTAAAAAATATATAGTTTGATACATAAATTATACGTTTCTGATACATATTATGCATTTCTGATACATGAACTATGCATTCTGATACATTTTTGATATATTTATGATACATTTCTGATACATTAATTATGCATTTCTAATAGTTGTCTTTTTTTTTTTAAAAAAAAAATCATGACTGCTAACTTTTATTTATTTATCTGTAGTTGGTGTTTGGTAACATTTCCCCAACAAGCGATGAACAAATAAGATTTCAATTGCATGACTTTGTTCCAGTTTGTGAAGATACAAATGAGATTCATATTGAATCTGGAGTCGTGGCTGAAGTTAAAACAAATGCTAAGAAGCACTCAAAAAATAAGCCGAAATCACAATCTATCAACAACGAGAATCCGGATCCACAACCCAGTAACTTGAATTCAAGCGAGACAGAGCTGAAACTTCTGAGAAGTGAAATCAAGAAGGTACAATTCTATTTTGCCTTTCAGCAGTTCTGACAACTTAATTAATATTCGGTTTCACTTTTTCTTTTATAGGTAATTTGGAGAACTTAATGATTTCCTCATTCGAAAAGGTTTTTAAAGCTCTAGGTGAACACGACGATTCAAAGGTATTCTCATGACTATGCTTATTTGTTATTTTTACCTTTTACTATACTTTTACAACTTGTTGTATATATTTTTTGAACAGGGTAATCGAAAAGATGACGATCATCATGATAAGAAAGATTCAGAGAATAACTTTGGTAGTGAGGAAGTTATGGAGAAAAATATTGGCATTGAAGAAGTTGCAAAGGAAAATATTAATAATGAGGTAAGTCTAGAGAAAACCGTTGATGTTATGGAGGGTGTGGTGAAGGATTCTATACAAGATGGTAAAAATAGTAAAGGAGTTGGCAATGATGAAGCCTGGATTGAGGATGTCGAGCCTGAAATTATTGCAATCACCCAGTAGTTTTATGACAAAAATACTGCTAATATGGGGAGTTTGGTGGATAATTCTTTACAACTTGGTAAAAATAGTTGTGAGGAAGTTTGTGAGGACAATAGCTGAAGTAGTGATGCTGAGGCTCAAACAACTGCAATCACCCAAAAGTATTTCAATCAAAATATTAAACATGGTGATTTAGGAGTGGAGAAAAATATTGCTAATATACAGGAAGATCGTATAGTTGTTGATCATGACACACTTGAAATACACCATAGAGAAAGGAAACCAGCAGGTGTCATGAAGTCACCATTCATGAACATATTTGACTCTGGTGGCACCATCCAAGTTGTTGAAAATAAGCCAACTAAGTCAAAGAAGCCCATCTTGACTATTAAGTATCCTTTTCAGGGAAATATTGACAATCCTGTTGATTTTAAAGTATTGTATAAGTGGAATACTTTCATCAATAGAGGCTTAAGGACTAATGCACCATAAGTTTTGTGTTTCAATTTTTTCTTTTTCTTTATTTTTTTCTTGTTTATTTTCGTGTTATGAACCATATCTTTTTATCATGGTTCATCAGGGACGATGTTTATACAGAAGCTAGCAATAATCTAAAGAAAGTTTTTGAATTTGGAGTTGATGATATTGGAGAAAAAAATAGTTCTTTCACATTTTCATATCCCGACTTACCCTAATGTGATTCAGTAAGTCAACGCTTTAACTGTAAAATATAAATTGGTGATATAAATTTTTGGTTTTCTCATACTGTAATTTTCTGACTATGTGTGTATATTCTTTATTTGTACAAGGAGCTTTTGGAGAAAAACAGAGACATGGATTTGATTACTGAAACAGATCCAATTGATGAGTATATACTTGAGTATTTTTTAAGATGTAATGTTCCTTGGTCGACTGTTGATAAAGTCTTTTTCCCTATAAATATGTTTGATAAATCGCACCGGATATTGGCAAGATTGTTATTCAAAGATCTGCGCATTTATGTATATGATTTCATGAGTGACGTGCGATAGAATAGTGCAGTTCAGATATCAGTTGAGCCATACTCAGTGTTGCTCCCATATTTCCTTCATCGTATTGGTTTTTGGGACACAAAGGAGAATCCTATTGGAATCCCTACCAATGATCTTTTTGAAATTCATGTCATTGATGGATTGCCAACGCAAGATAATACGTAAATTATTATCGAATATTTCCGATTCTTATTCATTTTTTATACATGAATTCCTATTTGGATATTATCCTAACTTTTATTCAATGTTTATGTGCTACCTTGTATGTAGTGATTATGGTGTTTATGTTGCTGCATTTGCTGAGTACATCATTCAAGGCAGCAATATTCCTAAATCTATTGATATTGATGGGATACGAAACCGATATGGTATATTGCTTTGGGATTATGGAGTGAAGAAACAAAAAGGACATGCAGCTAGCGATGATGAGTCTACTGGTAGATTGAAGGATCAGACAAAAAAGGATAACAAGAAAAAGAGCAAGTCATATTCCGTTGTTGATGAAAAGTCTTTGAAGGATAACAATAAAAAGGGCAAGACGCATGCCGTTTGTGATGAAAAGACTTTAAAGGATATCAAGAAAAATAGCAAGTTGCATGATATTGGTGATGACGAGACTTTGAAGGATATCAAGAAAAGAGCAAGTTGAAGGTCAAGATGAAGTAGTTTGGGATAGTTTAACAGAAAATTCACATATAGTTTTAAGATGGAAGTAGTTTGGTTATGATATTGTCTATGATGGATACAGTTGCATACTTATATCACGTTTATACTTTTTGTTTGGGATGTCTTTGAACAATATGTTTGAAATGCTAATGTTGAATATTACTTCTAATTGCGACCTGTTGTGTAGTTTTCAATTAATAGTGAAATTATGAAAATTTCAGATTTTGTATAGTTTTGACTTTTCTACAATTTTAGTTTTGTAATTTATATAGTTTAATCTATTCCGACAGCTTTTGTATTTTCGACAGATTTTGCAAATTAAGCTGGTGTTGCTAAGTTGCTACATGAAGTTTTGTGAACATGTTTTGGGGGCAACTAACTTTATATAAACTGTATAGCGATAGTCTATTATATCTATTTGTATAATTTTTGGATAGTCATAGTCTATTGTGTATAAATCATATAAATATACAATTTCTATTTTGTAATCCCTCTTTTTGTATAGTTTTTGTATAGTGACATCTATTTTGTATAATGTCACACCTCTTTTTACCGCACCCGCGAGGGCGCAAAATATAAAAGAGAGTTTTTCCAATTAAAGGACAACCAAAACGGGATTCATTTATTGAGAGATTCGGAGTCGCCACTTGGGAGATTTATGGTGTCCCAAGTCACCGGTTCGAAACCCGAATTGAGGAAAGGTTTGACTCTATTTAACGGTCCGCGAACCAGAAATCCGGATAAGGAATTCTGTTAATCCGGGAGAAGGTGTTAGGCATTCCCGAATTCCGTGGTTCTAGCACGGTCGCTTAACTGTCATATTCGGCTTATTTATCTGATTTTTACAGTTATATACTTAATGCAAATTAATATCCCTTTACCGCTTTTATTATTATTATTATTTACGAAAGAGAATGTTGCCTAAAAATATGTTTCGAATCACGTCACATGAAATGCACCCGGATCCTCGACACACTCTTATTCAACATTTTGAGATTTGGATTTGGGCCGCATGAAATGCACACCCGTATTTAAGAAGGTAAATTTATTAAAATACACGCCTAGAGCGATTACTTATTTACATTTTTTTGAGAAGGCTAGGAAATTCGCTAAGAAACGGCACATCTCGAAATCTAAATATTTTATATATACATTTATGAGGACCCCGTAGTTTATATGTCTTGTTTTGCGAGGCTCATCTCATTTATTATTTTAAAGTCAAACCTAAGGCAACTACAATTTTCTACTTTGATATTCTTTCTAACAAAATCAATATGCCCACCTACATCAAACAAAATGCGACAGAAAAGATGTCTAAAGATAAAATGATTTTTTTTTTTTTTTTCAAACACAATATTTTTTCTTTATAAAATTATAACGAAAACTGTTAAACAAAACGCAAAGCAAATTACCTTACTAAATTAAATCTATCAAAATTAACGCAATAGCTAACCTTTGTAATATATTTACAATTTGAACAGTAACATCTCTAGTTGCATACTACCATATTAATTAATTTATAAATTTTTTTTTTAAAAAAAAAATACTTTCTCAAAATTGCAAAACATAAAAAATGTGAGTGCTTTCAAAGCTTAACAGACATATTAATACATATGCTTCCTCCTCAATTCAACATTCTTTATAAACAACAATGTTCTACATGAAATTGCATGCTAACCGGGTATAAGAACTAATACGAAACAACATTGAAAGAGAAGAAATGATTAACCTCTGTTATCTCGGAAAAACGCGACGATGCTACGTGACCGGAAGACGGAACCTCGCCTGTGACGGACAGCGAAAACATCACTGCTCCTTTCAACCTCGCATGGAAGCAGGGTTCGAATCGAAACCAACGTCGACCAATGATTCAGATCACATCCATCTCACTTTCGTGCTTACATTTTCTACCGGATTTCCTGCCAGTTACGGTAGCAGCAGACACAAGAGGGTGACACGATAACTGTATGTGTGTGTGTTGTTGGACACGACGGACTGGAGGAGAAGGGTGACGCCACTGGTTTCAGGGGTCGATGACAGGTGGTGCTGGGCTACGCTGCTGGTTGACAACGAGGAGCAGCGTAGTGGTTTCTGCTGGTTCGTGGTGACGGGGTGCTATTGTGGTGAAGGATATGAAGGGTCATGGACGGCTGGGGCTCGACGGAAAAGATGGCGGAAGATGGTTTTGTTCTTGTTTTCTTCCCCCCGGTCCTTTTTTTCGTTCCTGCCCTTTTTTTTTCAAAGAAGAAGAAGCCACTTCTTTCTTATAAAGAATAAGAAAACCCCCGTGCATTATATCTCCCTTTTCCTTTTAAAATCAATAAGTACCTCCCCCCACTATACCGTGTCCTTTACCTTTTATTTTTTATTTTTTTTTATTTTTTTTTTTAAGAATGAGCCCATGTTTTTTTTGTCTTTTTCTTTTGTCATTTCCTAATTATATTCCCATCCCCCATTACCTATTGTCCCCCCTAGTGTGTGCATGTGTGGGTATGAGTTGGTTTTGTCCGTGTTTCCCACATGTGTAGTGGACTCGGATTATTATGGGCTAGGTCCGAAAAATTATAAAACCGGGTAGTTTGAACCCGAATGTTATTCTTTGCCCGAAACCGAGAATGAGAACACGGTGTTATTAATTAATCACTACGTAAGCAAAATAACTGTAAGACTAATAATTAAAACAAAAATTATTTTTTATATTTTTCAAAATTAAAGTAAAATGTTAATGAAACTATATTTTTTTTTTATTATTTTCGTTTTTATAAAAAGATAAAAATATAAAGTACTTTTTTTTGTATTTTTCAAGTTTAAAATGACTACGAAACATTAATAAAGCTATATTTTGTTATTTTTTATTTTAAGGTAAAAATAAAGTAAAAGAGTCAAATTTAGTTAAAATAGCTATATTAAAACTAAACTAAATATTTTACGCTGAAAAATATAAAAATCTCGGGGAGGGTCAAAAATCACGCGCTTACAGCTGCCCCTCTTTGACTGAAAACACAAAGAGTTTTCAGACAAAGAACGACTAGACAAGTGTTTTTGACCCGACCCTTATTCGGAGGGACTAAACTAAAAGAAGAGGAATGTGACCGAGCCATTGTATCTGAGCTGCCTACATATCCTTGGCTATAAAGGAATCAGGCCACGTGTAGTTCGAAAGTGAGTGAGGAAGGGGTATACCGAGGTGGAGAGCCAGTCGAGGTGTCGTTCCGTCGAGGTTCCGTTCCATCGAAGTTCCGGTCCGTGGTCCTGCTATTACATCAAAAATCAAAACATGAGAAAGACTAACTAAGCCTATCAGCTACTAGTTACAAGATTCCTATCTATAAGTCTTCTGAAGCTTGATCTTGAGTATTGGTTGGTGCTTCATACGGACTCTAAATTTGAACCTTGATACTTGCTAGTTGCAGGTGCTGTTTTTCGGATCAAGACCAGGTATGCAGTGCTTGTGACCTCGGCCATGTCTTGAGCATGCATTCTGCTTGCAAGCTTCTTTTGTTTTTATCTTGCATTGCACTCCGAAGTGAATTCCCTTACTTGTGATCTTCGAGCTATTCTCCTTCGAAGTCTGAATCTATCTTTTCTGATCCTTGTTGCCTTCCTTCTGATTCATGCTGGGGATTTCCGTTACACTCTGTCGCTTTCCTTAAACAACTTCAAAATAAATCGCCACTCCATTCTTCAGGCGGGCTCCTGACTTCAACTACAATTTCAAAATTAAATTGCCACTCCATTCTTCGGGCGGGCTCCCTGACTTCCACCGCAACTTCAAAATAAATCGCCACTCCATTCTTCGAGCGGGCTCCCGACTTCCACTACAACTTCAAAATAAATCGCCACTCCATTCTCCGGGCGGGCTCCCCGACTTTAACTACAATTTCAAAATTAAATCGCCACTCCATTCTTCGGGCGGGCTCCCCGACTTCCACTACAACTTCAAAATAAATCGCCACTCCATTCTCCGGGCGGGCTCCCCTGACTTCAGCTATAACTTCAAAATAAATCGCCACTCCATTCTTCGGGCGGGCTCCCTAACTTCAACTACAACTTCAAAATAAAATCGCCACTCCATTCTTCGGGCGGGCTCCCGACTTCAACTACAACTCCAAAATAAAATCGCCACTCCATTCTCCGGGCGGGCTCCCCTGACTTCAACCGCAACTTCAAAATAAATCGCCACTCCATTCTCCGGGCGGGCTCCCGACTTCAACTACAACTTCAAAACTAATTCGCCACTCCATTCTCCAGGCGGGCTCCCCGACTTCAACTACAACTTCAAAATTAAATCGCCACTCCATTCTCCGGGCGGGCTCCCCTGATTTCAACTACTACTTCAAAATAAATCGCCACTCCATTCTTCGGGCGGGCTCCCGACTTCAACTACTACTTCAAAACTAAATCGCCACTCCGTTCTCCAGGCGGGCTCCATGACTTCAACTGCAACTTCAAAATAAATCGCCACTCCATTCTCCAGGCGGGCTCCCCGACTTCAACTACTACTTCAAAACTAAATCGCCACTCCATTCTCCAGGCGGGCTCCCTGACTTCAACTACAACTTCAAAATAAATCGCCACTCCATTCTCCAGGCGGGCTCCCTGACTTCAACTACAACTTCAAAACTAATTCGCCACTCCATTCTCCAGACGGGCTCCATGATTTCAACTACAACTTCAAAATTAAATCGCCACTCCATTCTCCGGGCGGGCTCCCGATTTCAACTACTACTTCAAAATAAATCCCCTCGGACTGTTGACTCGCATTCTAGTTGCCTTCCTTCTGATTCATACTAGGGATTTCCGTTACACTCTGCCGCTTTCCTTAACCAACTTCAAAATAAATCGCCGCTTCATTCTTCAGGCGGGCTCCCTGACTTCAATTACAACTTCAAAATAAATCGCCACTCCATTCTCCAGGCGGGCTCCCTGACTTCAACTACAACTTCAAAACTAAATCGCCACTCCATTCTCCAGGCGGGCTCCCTGACTTCAACTACAACTTCAAAATAAATCGCCACTCCATTCTTCGGGCGGGCTCCCTGACTTCAACTACAACTTCAAAATAAATCGCCACTCCATTCTTCAGGCGGGCTCCCTGACTTCAACTACAACTTCAAAATAAATCGCCACTCCATTCTTCAGGCGGGCTCCCTGACTTCAACTGCAACTTCAAAATAAATCGCCACTCCATTCTCCAGGCGGGCTCCCTGATTTCAACTACAACTTCAAAACTAAATCGCCACTCCATTCTCCAGGCGGGCTCCCTGATTTCAACTACAACTTCAAAACTAAATCGCCATTCCATTCTCCAGGCGGGCTCCCTGACTTCAACTACTACTTCAAAATAAATCGCCACTCCATTCTTCAGGCGGGCTCCCTGACTTCAACTACAACTTCAGAACTAGATCGCCTTCCTTTGCTTCTTGTACCGTTTTATTCTTGCTGCCTCGACTCTTGAACCATCATTTCTCCTAAATTTCCTTGTTTCAAAATTGCTTTCTTCCTGGGTCGTGTTGCTTTCCCTCCTGACTGATGGGGATATCTTTAGAACTGTTCACTTGCCTGCTGAGGACAATGACGCTGGGAAAATTTTCCTTCATTCCCTCATTTCCTTTGATTCATGCGCTTGAATTTGCGCTGGGATCTCTTGTTGTAACCTTCTGCTTTACGGTGGGTTACTGGTTTCAAGGCCTGCAATGCAAAGACTGAAGACTTGCCTTTTGTTATACAGGTAGGCACCTGCTTTTAGTAGCAACTTTTGAATTAAAAAAATGCATTCTGGTAGTAATTTATGAAATGTGCAAAGGACAATGTAAAATAAAACAAACGTAAAATATCCTATTCGAGGGCGGATAGTCCCATCGTATTCTATTCGAGGGCGAATACTCCCATTGTATCCTATTCGAGGGCGAATACTCCCATTGTATCCTATTCGAGGGCGAATACTCCCATTGTATCCTATTCGAGGGCGAATACTCCCGTTGTATCCTATTCGAGGGCGAATACTCCCATTGTATCCTATTCGAGGGCGAATACTCCCATTGTATCCTATTCGAGGGCGAATACTCCCATTGTATCCTATTCGAGGGCGAATACTCCCATTGTATCCTATTCGAGGGCGAATACTCCCATGATATCAATGTATGAAAGTGAACAAACATGAGATGTCTTGTTCGAAGGTGGACAAACCTGAAACATCCTATTTGAAGGTGGACAAACCTGACACGTCATTTTGAATTGCCTTCCTCGTTTCTCCGAGAAAATTTTCAACAACGGCAGAAAATTTTCTGCCCCAGTATTGGTGTTCTCCCTTGTGGCATGACTTTCTGCTATCAATAGTACTTTCTTTCCCTCTTTCAAATCAAAGAAAATTTGTTAGTTCAAAACATTGTGAGCGGTTGTGCCGCTCCTGTGTGGTGGTTTTTTCCTTTTCTCCTTTCCCTCGCTCGGGGTTCCCAAAACTTGTAGGGGAATGATTTGATTTCATTTGCTGATATTCCTGCTGGGGATGGGTTTTTCCATTTATCCCTTCCCCTTTCTGTGTTTCTCAACTTGCTGGGGGTTATTTTGTTGAAGATGAGATTTCCTTTCTTCCTTTACCACTCTGTGTTGTCCGACCACCTCGGAACTTGCTGTAGATAACATTGCTGGGGGATTTTCATTTCCTCAAAATTGGTGTTTCACTCTTCTTGAAGGCTGTTGAGGATGACACTGGTTCGAAGACCATTTCCCTTAAGACTTTCCTTCTTCCCTAAGTGGATATTGACTTCCAGAAAATTTTCAAACTGAAAAGAAAATTTTCTGCCCCAGTTTAATAATCTTCTTTGCACCATACTTCTCCGTCGTCAATGGCATTTCCTTGCCTTGCATAATAATTGGAAAGTTGGTGGCAAGTTTTGAAGTCATTTCTCACTATGTTTTGACTAGACCGACTTTGATGGAGAATTTTGACAAAAGGAGAAAGATAAAAAGAAACAACAAATAGAAGACAAGGGAGGACTGACTCTCTAACCAGAAACAACTATAAAAACTTATCAAACGCGGATACCAACTCTATTGGTCATGACATGCACATATGGCCTATCCTCCGTCGTTAATTTCCTTTCACGATTTATGTCTCGTGATTTCCATCTGATTATCACCTTTATTTGACTTGTAGTGCCCGAAGGGTTTTCACTTTCAAGCCTCTCTTATTTTGATTTTCTCTCAGCTTTCGTCGCCTTATGGTGCCTGTGAAGGTTTTCACCGGTAAGACTCTCTCATTTGTATTACTTTTAAGTGGGGATCGGGGTGTCATTGCCAAGACTCTCTCGTAGTTCCTTTCTGCTGGGAATCAGAGTCTTTTCTGCTGGGAATCAAAGTGTCATATTCTGATGAGACTCTCGTGTTTGTTTGACTTGGCCTATTTTGAAGACTGATCGGAAGGTCTTTCTTTGGACCGTAATGTGGGATTCGGATAGGGCTAGAATGAAAGGGTATTAAAGGCTCAAACAAATCAATTTTGGGTTCAAAATTTACAACCTTCGGACCTAACTTTATTTATAATAAATACAATTTTTCTTTGCCCCAGTTTCATATTTGGGGAATTCTTATTTCTTTATTTACACTATGACCGAGCTGTGAAGCGCCTACGTATCCTCTTTAAGGAATCAGGTCAAACGTAGTTCCCAATTCCTTCTTTTCATTTTTTTTTCATCATTTTTTCATTTTTTTTTTCTTTTCTTTTTCGTTCCTTTTTGGTTGTTTTTGTTTTTTTCTCTTTTTCTTTCTTTATCTTCCCCATTTGTGTTTCTAATTTTGGTACCGATTCCGAAGGAGGGGTATGAAAGAAATCAAAATAAGGCTCGAAGGGTTAACGAAGGATAAAGTGTTTGGGTAGCAGAACAAAATGCCTTCGTCATTCCAATCTTCAAAACATACCAAGTGTAAACAACTCAATTAATATTCGTCATATCTTCACAGCACTGTTGGGAAACACTCTCATTTTCATTATTATGAACGACCCCATGTCAATTTTGGCCAGCTTGCCTTTAACGGTTTTCTTTTACTTGCCCTAGTTTCTCCTGACTCGGGCTTCGAATAATCTCAAACCGTTCTTATTTTCTTTAAATGCCCCGATCATCTTCCAATTGCTTCATGATTAACTTTCAAGATTAGGCCAAAATTATGTGTGGATTCCATGTCACTGGAGTTGACAGAAAAAAAAAGGACTATAAAGAGGAAAGACTTAAATCAAAGAAAAATTACTAGAAATAAAGGAAGACGGATAATTGTATTAGACAGTGAAACGGTTCGGACGACACGACAAACATAATAAACTAGGGTAAGACCCTGTGAACAAAAGTAGACAACACTAAACGAGATACTACAACCCACAGAAAGCTGGATAAAATAGAATGATAGAAAGGTTTGGGTTACAAGACAATATCCCGATTAACAACCCGAAATAATCTGGACGACAGAAATGACAACAAAATAAACCACCCAAATTCCACTCTGGTTGGCCAATATATGGAGAGTCTTCCCAATTACCAAACACGACATTTTGGCCACTGAGCTTCAACATTTTCAGTTTTAGTCAATACATTCCCACAAAGTGTGCATCATGGCGTGCAGGTGAAGGACTCTGTGCGATATTCTGGATGTCGCTGTCTTGGATCAAATAAGGTTTTCCTGGATCTTGTGTTTCCGGTTCACCACAAACCAACCACCTCAATTTTCTCAACACTTCAAACAAAATATGTTAGAAATGGAATCGGTGAGTCCTTATCAATATTTTTTGCTTTTTTTTTTTTTCTTTTTTTCTTTTCTTTTTTTTTCATTTTTTTTTCTTTTTTTTTTCATTTTTTTTTCATTTTTTTTCATATATATACATATACAGTTGTGGTCGAATCTTATGGAGATTGCCTACGTATCATGACCCCGCATGAATCGGACCGAGCGTAGTTCTTGCAAATTAATGCAAGAAATAAAGAGATGTTTATTTGATTTTTTTTTGATTTTTTTTTCTTTGAAGGAAAATTATTAAAGGACTCCAAATACAAACTTGTGTAGGAGATTTCTACAAGAAAAAGAATATATTTTTTTTTTGGTGTCAATTATGACTATTTCTACAAAATTGGCCACATAATGGCTTATTTGACAAAATGACTATTTTTGCAAAATTGATTTAAGAAAGATAAACTTGAAATTTTTTTTATCTTGTGGCTCATGGGGCATCGTTCGGCATCACCATAAACCAATACAAGACTATTTTTCATAAATTGGCCATGTAATGGCTTATTTAGGCAAAGTGGCTCTTTTTGCAAAATTTTATTTAAGAAGATGCAAATTCAAAATTTTTATCCTGGGGCCTATGGGGCATCGTTCAGCACCGACACAGGCCAACACAAGATTGAGGAAGTTAAAATGCAAAAATGTGGCTATTTCAGCAAAACTCCGGCCATGTAATGGCTTATTTGGTAAAGTGGTTATTTTTGTAAAGTTGAGTGATGACTCAAAACTTGATTTTTGCGGATACAGCCTTTCGACATTTCCGCGAGGGAATATTTCAAGGCTGTGTCCAAAATTATTTACAAATGACTCAAAGTGGCTATTTTTGCAAAAACGGCCTTCCGACGTCTTTTGAGGGACGTTCGGCTTATTTTAAGCAAGAATAGCATCACCCGACTTATTTATAACAAAATCAAAAATTTGACATTTTTTTTGGTTATTTTTGCAAACGGGGTGTGAACCCTAACTTGATTTTGCGGCTATGGCCTTGCAACATTTCCACCAGGAATATTTCAAGGCTGTGCCCGCAAATTATTAAAAATGATTCAAAGTGGCTATTTTTGCACAAACAGCCTTCCGGCGTCCTTTCGGAACATTCGGCTATTTTTCAAAATGGCATCACTTTGATTTTATTAAAAACTAAAACTTCGACATTTTGTTTTTTTAATTTTTTTTTTTAATTTTTTGAAGGGGTGGTTGGACCCGATGAGGGTTGCCTACGTATCCCACCTAATGGCGAGAATCAAACCTGCGTAGTTCGGTCAAACAAACTACATCTTTAAAGGAAACAAACTATTTATTATTTTTTTCACACATTTTTTTTTTAAGTTTAAAACAAAATTTTTCTTTTTTTTTTTTAGTAAAAAAAAACAAACTATTTTGAAATCACATATTTTTTATTTTACAACAAACGTTTTTTTTTCTTTTTAAGTAAGTAAAAAAACAAACTATTTTGAGACTATTTTTTTTTTCATTTTCCTCAATATAAAAAAAACGGTTAGCCTGCAAG
Source organism: Nicotiana noctiflora (assembly GCA_032618575.1). Classification (NCBI taxonomy): domain Eukaryota; kingdom Viridiplantae; phylum Streptophyta; class Magnoliopsida; order Solanales; family Solanaceae; genus Nicotiana; species Nicotiana noctiflora. The sequence continues at coordinate 64,057 of JASVEL010013878.1, forward strand.
TCTGAAGCAAATATATGCATAAAACAAACAGGATGCAGCAGGATGGTCTTTTCATTTCAGGTCACCTGTCCTAGACGGACCCAACCCCTGTGTTGAGTCCCCTAAGTCAAATGCAACATGATGCAAATAAACGTTCCTACTAGGGATCCGGCATGAATCTTTGTTATTCTAGGTTTAAAAACCTGGGTTTATTGTTCTAGACCTGGCTTACCCGAGCGGACAACTCGAGCCGAGGAGGAGGCAGCAACCCGGGAATACAGAAGCTTCACCGGTTTTGCAACTTATCCAAACCTCGTTCTAAGGTGGGAATTAGACACTATACAGAAAAGAAGTCACACGAAGTGCACCCTTCTTCATGATTTAGAAGACTCGGAGAGGAGATTGGTTTCGGCACAATTTATATGTACAGTTCAAAAAATATCAAAGCGATAAAAATATCATTTTGCACATTAATACAAACATATAATAAAATCGGATAATAAATAAGCCAAATACAACAATTATTCCAAGCTCGAATTCTTAAACCCTGAACCAGTGGTTCTGGGTTTCAGTCCCCAGCAGAGTCGCCAGAGCTGTCACACCTCTTTTTACCGCACCCGCGAGGGCGCAAAATATAAAAAAGAGTTTTTCCAATTAAAGGACAACCAAAACGGGATTCATTTATTGAGAGATTCGGAGTCTCCACTTGGGAGATTTATGGTGTCCCAAGTCACCGGTTCGAAACCCGAATTGAGGAAAGGTTTGACTCTATTTAACGGTCCGCGAACCAGAAATCCGGATAAGGAATTCTGTTAACCCGGGAGAAGGTGTTAGGCATTCCCGAATTCCGTGGTTCTAGCACGGTCGCTTAACTGTCATATTCGGCTTATTTATCTGATTTTGTACAGTTATATACTTAATGCAAATTAATATCCCTTTACCGCTTTTATTATTATTATTATTTACGAAAGAGAATGTTGCCTAAAAATATGTTTTGAATCACGTCACATGAAATGCACCCGGATCCTCGACACACTCTTATTCAACATTTTGAGATTTGGATTTGGGCCGCATGAAATGCACACCCGTATTTAAGAAGGTAAAATTATTAAAATACACGCCTAGAGCGATTACTTATTTACATTTTTTGAGAAGGCTAGGAAATTCGCTAAGAAACGGCACATCTCGAAATCTAAATATTTTATATATACATTTATGAGGACCCCGTAGTTTATATGTCTTGTTTTGCGAGGCTCATCTCATTTATTATTTTAAAGTCAAACCTAAGGCAACTACAATTTTCTACTTTGATATTCTTTCTAACAAAATCAATATGCCCACCTACATCAAACAAAATGCGACAGAAAAGATGTCTAAAGATAAAATGATTTTTTTTTTTTTTTTCAAACACAATATTTTTTCTTTATAAAATTATAACGAAAACTGTTAAACAAAACGCAAAGCAAATTACCTTACTAAATTAAATCTATCAAAATTAACGCAATAGCTAACCTTTGTAATATATTTACAATTTGAACAGTAACATCTCTAGTTGCATACTACCATATTAATTAATTTATAAATTTTTTTTAAAAAAAAAAAACACTTTCTCAAAATTGCAAAACATAAAAAATGTGAGTGCTTTCAAAGCTTAACAGACATATTAATACATATGCTTCCTCCTCAATTCAACATTCTTTATAAACAACAATGTTCTACATGAAATTGCATGCTAACCGGGTATAAGAACTAATACGAAACAACATTGAAAGAGAAGAAATGATTAACCTCTGTTATCTCGGAAAAACGCGACGATGCTACGTGACCGGAAGACGGAACCTCGCCTGTGACGGACAGCGAAAACATCACTGCTCCTTTCAACCTCGCATGGCAGCAGGGTTCGAATCGAAACCAACGTCGACCAATGATTCAGATCACATCCATCTCACTTTCGTGCTTACATTTTCTACCGGATTTCCTGCCAGTTACGGTAGCAGCAGACACAAGAGGGTGACACGATAACTGTATGTGTGTGCGTTGCTGGACACGACGGACTGGAGGAGAAGGGTGACGCCACTGGTTTCAGGGGTCGATGACAGGTGGTGCTGGGCTACGCTGCTGGTTGACAACGAGGAGCAGCGTAGTGGTTTCTGCTGGTTCGACGGAAAAGATGGCGGAAGATGGACGGCTGGGGCTCGACGGAAAAGATGGCGGAAGATGGTTTTGTTCTTGTTTTCTTCCCCCCGGTCCTTTTTTTCGTTCCTGCCCTTTTTTTTTCAAAGAAGAAGAAGCCACTTCTTTCTTTTAAAGAATAAGAAAACCCCCGTGTATTATATCTCCCTTTTCCTTTTAAAATCAATAAGTACCTCCCCCCACTATACCGTGTCCTTTACCTTTTATTTTTTATTTTATTTTTTAATTTTTTTTTTTAAGAATGAGCCCATGTTTTTTTTGTCTTTTTCTTTTGTCATTTCCTAATTATATTCCCATCCCCCATTACCTATTGTCCCCCCTAGTGTGTGCATGTGTGGGTATGAGTTGGTTTTGTCCGTGTTTCCCACATGTGTAGTGGACTCGGATTATTATGGGCTAGGTCCGAAAAATTATAAAACCGGGTAGTTTGAACCCGAATGTTATTCTTTGCCCGGAACCGAGAATGAGAACACGGTGTTATTAATTAATCACTACGTAAGCAAAATAACTGTAAGACTAATAATTAAAACAAAAATTATTTTTTTATATTTTCCAAAATTAAAGTAAAATGTTAATGAAACTATATTTTTTTTTTATTATTTTCGTTTTTATAAAAAGATAAAAATATAAAGTACTTTTTTTGTATTTTTCAAGTTTAAAATGACTACGAAACATTAATAAAGCTATATTTTGTTATTTTTCATTTTAAGGTAAAAATAAAGTAAAAGAGTCAAATTTAGTTAAAATAGCTATATTAAAACTAAACTAAATATTTTACACTGAAAAATATAAAAATCTCGGGGAGGGTCAAAAATCACGCGTTTACATATAACAATAGTTTATTTTGTATTTTTTTTGTATAGAAACAAAATATTAAATATAAATTGTATAGTAACGGTCTATTTTGTATATTTTTGTATAGTAACAGTCTTTTTGTACATTGTCATCTATTTTGTATATTTTTTTATATAGTGACAACCATAATAGTATTTGAATTAAAAACATCTACCAATACTTTCATTATGGCAAAATGTAGCATCCTAATTCATACATCATAGGGAATCTAATTGCAAATCTCATTATTTTTCTAATTGTAATATTCAGAAGAAAAACTGTTAGAAAATACTAAATCATTGTAGCGGCATCTACTTGTTGTCTGTGATGATCCGACACGTTGCTCATGTGTTTCCACCTCGTTTTTTCCATATCGTGTTGCTTTGTGTTCCTATATCAGTATTTGAGTTGACCGAGTTGAATGGAATTGGTTTTAGTTGGAAATGAGGCACTAAGCATCTTAGAAGAAAGCTTGTTTTGAAAAAATCAACCAGAAGTTGACTATGTAGTTAGAGGGTCCGGATGTGAATTTCGGTGGTTCGGTTAGCTTTGGGGTTGATTTTTAACTTATGAGTACTATCGGAATTGAATTTGGAGGTCCGGTGTAGAATTATGCTTGAACTAGCGAAGTTTGAATTTTTGGCAAATTCCAGTGGATGGGTGAGATATTGATCCGAGGGTTGGAAGGGAATTATGAGAGTTGCAGTAGTTTCGTTAGGTCATTTTGGATATGTCTGCAAATTTTCAGGTCATTCGGACGTCGTTTGGTTGAGTTTTTTATCTAATGTGAATCTCGGAAGAATTATATAAACTTAGGCTTTGATTTGGTGAAATTTGATGATTTTGTTGTTAACGGTAATATTTCGATGGTTAGAGCAAGTTTGAATAAGGTAATAGGTTATATATGTGCTTTTGGTTGAGGTACCAGAGGCCTCGGGGTGAATTCGGGTAGTTAAATGGACAATTTGGAGTTTGTTGCATGTTTGGAGTTTGCTGGTTCTGTCATTTCCGCATCTGCAGAAAAGGGACCGCATAAGCGGTTCCGCAGATGCGGCGTATTGGTCGTAGAAGAGATCCTTGAGGGACCAGGGGTTTACGCAGAAGCGGACTTGGATCCGCAAATGCGGAGACCGTAGAAGCGGTTCTAGACCGCATAAGCGGTCCATGGAATTTTAAGTGTGACCGCATAAGCGGTCGTTTGGTCACATGTGCGGGGACCACATGTGCGGAATATTAACCGCAGAAGCGAAAAAACAGTCTGGGTTTAGGTGAACAGTGGTTCACGAATTTGAAAGGGAAGAAAAATATTTTGGATTTCGGCTTAGGTGTTTTCTTGGGCGATTTTGAAGAGGATTCGAAGGGGCTTCATCAGGTATGAACTATTGGACTTGGATTATGTTTATATAGTGTAAAATCATGGATTGAACACCGAAATTCAAGGGATTAAATACAAAAAATAGAGGTTAGGGCTTGAAATTTAAGAGAGCTTAAATTGATGATTTGATGGGTCAAATAGACTCTGATTCTTGGGAGTTTGATATGTATGGACTCGTGGAGAGACGAGGAATCCGGTAATGTGAGTTTTGTAATTTTTTGAGGAGTGAGCCCGGGGCTCGGGTTTTGCTAGTTTCTAGATTTCTGCTATTTCTCAGCTGTTTTCAATTGGGTATTGTTCCCTTGTCATGTTGTAATGTATTCGCTCTATTTTTGGTTAGAATTGACGTGCGTGGAGGCCGATTTGAGTGACGAAGGCGTCATGAGCTTTAGATTTTGCCAGTTCGAGGTGAGTAATACTTATAAATAATATCCTGAGGATTCGAAATCCCGGATTTGCACATCATAGTGTTATTTGGAGGTGACTTGCACGCTGGATATGAGCATAGGGTAGAGCACCGTTAGCGGATGTGACTTGGTCTGTCCCGGTTGTTGATTTTTACCGCGTATTTGACTAAAAAGTATTTGTTATCATCATAATCTGGGCTTATTGCCGTGTTTGAGGCCTCGTGCCGACCTCTAGAATCCTTAGGGGATCTTATGTGTTTTACCTCACTTGTGTGCATATCATATACTCCTAGTCATATTTTCTACTATTGAAATAATAAAAGAACTGTGTTTTAATCATGTATATTAAACGAAAAGTGATAAGATGGCTGAGATCCCGATAGTATGTCATGCCCGATTGGCCATGCATTTATTTGACAGAGATGGGTCGAGGACCCGACTGTGAGGATGATTTCCTTGTTATGGATTGGGCTGCACGCCGCAGCTATGATATATTGATATTGCGGCCGAGAGTCTGTTTGAATCCACGGCATGGCTGATATTGCGCTTGGGCTGTAGGAGCCCCTCCGGAGTCTGTACACACCCCTAGTGAGCGGCGTCAACGTTAAATGGATCGGGCTGCACGTCGCAGTGGATATCGGAGCGTAACGTCATATGCATATGAGCATTCAGGACTTGAATATACAATTTTCAATGTTATGCATAATGGATATTCAGTTATATTCAGGTTTTTCTTTTTCATCTCCATATACAAGCACACGCTCATATCATTGTATATTGGAATTGCTTAATAGCCATCCTTCACGGTACATTTTATCTCCATTGCACTTGTAATTGGATTTCTACCCAATTGCTTGTATATCTCATCAACAAAATAATCATAGCTACAATCTGAATTGATCAACACGCCATTAACAAGGAAATTAACAAATTTACTCTCATTTACCCATTCACCACTGTGTTGAAGTAAAATCGGAATCAAAATTTGAATTGTAGTTCCAACATTCACAATCTCCATAGACATTAGTTGATTTTGTATCAATTTCACAATTTAAGAATGAAATCTCAATATTATTAAGCTGATTGTAGGCAACAATTGTGCAAAAACTTTGAATTTCAGCGTGAATTTTTGGGAGCTCTTCTCTGGGTTTAATCTTCAGAAACCCTAGAATTTTTTCACAATGTGAATAATTGGGTGACTTTTATAGTGTTTGGAGGTTGAAGAACCCATATTGAACGCGTGAATTTAGGATACAAAATCGATTACGACTGCTTTCCTTTTCGTTTGCGTTGAACGTGTAGTTTAAGCTTTTTCAGTTGCTAGCCTTTGTTATTGTTTTGAGGCTATTACTTGTAAGCGGTTATTTTGTGGCTATCAGGTGATATAAGTTTGGCCCTAGTGGCTACAAATGAAATTTGCTCTAATTCCTTCATTATTTGTGATAAAGAATCTCTGCGCAATAACTAGTAGGTGCGCCAAACTAACAAATGACTCCTTATAACATGAGCAAAAACCATTATGTATTTATGTCTTAGATCGATACAAAGCCTCAATTATAGCTAAGAAATCATGCTTGTATCCATCAGCATGGAAATGATTCGGAGGAATGATCTTTGTATAAAAGTAGAAAGCAAAACAAGCAAGCCCAGGCCCAAACCAAAAGATCCAATGCCCATTCCACAGATGGCCTCCTCTTACAATTGCAGCTCCAAAACACCTAGCTGGATTCATTCCAGCTCCAGCATATCCCTTTTTAGCAGTGACTGTAGTTGAAATAAACACAAGAAGGCCCGCTAAAAGCCCAACAATTGACATAACAGTAATAAGCCCTAGTTTCTTGTATTGTCGATGATCATAGGCCATCCAAAGTGACCCAAAAAGTAAAGCAAATGTACACACAAATTCGAGCCAAAATGCTTGGGCTATCTCCAAGCCCACAGTGACTGGCCCATTGCCTGAAATTACCTGAAAGAAGAATTAACCGAAATAATAATCCATCCAACCGCTTAAACTAAAAATAGCAGGTGAATGTATAATATATGTACAATTCATATTTTATATGTATATAATCAGGTATAATCAGTGTATATCTTTGTATATCGGACTAGGAAAACTATACTATGAAACCAAGCAGCAATTTGTGTAAAGATCCCTTACCGTAATGGTACAACCACCTAGAGAGAATCTCTGTTCAATGGTACTACTCACCACAGCTTTGAGTGCAAGTGCACCTAAAATAGCACCAAGACACTGTGCTGTTATGTAAATTATGGCTCGTGACATTGATATTAGTCCCACAAGGGCAGAGGAGAAGGAAATAACAGGGCTAATGTGGCCTCCAGACACAGGAAATACGGCGAGAATTAGAATTGTGAGTGTAATTGCTATGAGAATTGACATTATCAAATTTGGCATTTTGGCATCACTTTCAAGGGTGGAAATCACTATGGTATCCAACATAAATACAAGAATCGCACTGCCTAAAAGCTCTCCAACTGATGCTCGCCAAACCTATATATATATATATAAGTCAACAACATGTTACTTAAAAGTCAACTAAACATAATTGTTTATACGTAAAATGTCCAAATATGCCCTTGAACTATGTAAAGTAGGACAAATATGTCTGTCGTTAATAGTTGAGCCTGAATATGCTCAAACCGTCCAATAATTGTACAAATTTGCCATTTTTTAACCGAAACAGTATTATTATTTTTTTAATTAATTAAAATCAAAATATTTTTTTTTCTAAAGCAATTTTTCTAAAAGCTTTTTTACTAAAAACTAAAGAATTTTTTTTTTCCATTTTTACAAAAGAACTGAAAAATATTTTCTAAAACAATGTTTTGTAAAAACAGAAATATCTAAAAAGCAACTTTCTAAAGCAATATTTTTGTAAAAACTGAAAAAAAGATTTTTTTTTAATTTTAATTAATTAAAAAATAAAAGAAAAAAAATTATTTTCACTAAAAAAAGGACACATTTGCACAATTATTGGACGATTTGAGCATTATTTGGGCCCAACTATTAACGAATGACATATTTGTCCTATTTCACATAGTTCACAGGCATATTTGGACATTTTCCGTTGTTTATAATGAATGTGAATTGATAATCTAAAAAAGAATATCGACAGTATCTTATAAATGAAACAGACAAAGATTGAAATTAATATACTGACATCCAAAGAGAAGAAATCAGGCAAACCCAGTCTTTCAGCCATTGTGAGGGAAGTATACCTCTTGTTTTCGTCATCTAAGCTGTAAATAAAAAAAAGCGAAACACCATGCATACATGTCAATATAAACTACTACTATCAAAACCAAGAAAATACTTTTTGAAGCCTTAAAGAGTGGTGAATGAAGAGAAAATAAAAAGACTTATACTTTTGTGTAGAAGTGATAGGCTGAATTTTGTTACTGCTTGCAAAGGAAATACTCTGGCTTTCTTCATCACCAAAAACATTTCCATTACTGGCATCCATAACATAGAGAAAAATTTGCCAAGGCTTTTAATGCCTTTCTCGTGAAAAACTGTGTACTATAGCTAGCCTCTTATATTAACTACGTCTTGTTTTTTCTCTCTTTTTAAGTATATGCTTAATTTAAGTTTTTTAATGTCTATATCGAGCTGGTGATTTTTAGCATTTCTATTCATTGTTAGTGTCAAAATACAACTTAGTCTAAGCTCCTTTTTCACGCATATACCCTAAATCAAGGATGATGCTTTTTCGTTTAACGCTTCACAATATCCAATCTACTAAGAAATAAAGGGAAGAATGCAAACAGTTAAAATCCTTAATTTGGCATGTCCTTTTATAATGGGAAAATTTCACTTTAGAACAATTGAGTTCCATGCTTTTCAATTTTATAGCCCATATTTTAATTTACAATCAACTAACCCAAAAATAATATGCTAAGATTCAACATCCAACTCTAATAGGTTCTTAGAATTACTATTTAACTTTTAAAATAGATTCCTCAAACTTTTAAATTAATTTTTGAATAGTAATTGTGACTCAAATACTAATTTAACAAACCAAATTCATTTGGGTGGTGAAAATTAGATTTTTAACAAGCTTAAATATGTGGGTTTAAATTCTGAATTTGATTTTATGAGAAATTTGGAGTGGGTGTCATTTAAACTTGTTAGAAATAGTATAAGGATGTTGTATATAAAATTTGAAGTCATTTAATGGAGATTTGGACTGTTTTTGAACAAAAATTACAACTGAAAATAGTGAAAGAAGTTCGTCTACAGACGCTTGTATAAAGATGTATAAAAGTGTATAATGTATGCTTATACACACATATACACTATTATACAAGATTATACATAATTATACAAAAATCTGACTCCGTCTTCTTCCTTGCGTTTTTTCTGAAATTTAGCTTAAATCTTGCCCAAATCTACTCCAAATCACTTCCAATTTAAATTTTAAACTCTTTTTGATATTTTCAATCAATTTGAACAACATCCAATCCAAACAACTAACAAATTAAAAAAAAATCAAAACCAAAGCTTTGAATGGTCTTCAATGGTGGACTTCTACTCTTCAATTTTCCTATATTGCAAGCAAGTGACATAAGAGGATAAGCAGAAAATACATGGCCACTTGAATCATATGTAGAAGATGTGAGAAGAAAAGAGAGAAAGCAATGGTTGTGAGAACAAAGAATTAACTCCATAGGTTTTAGAAGCAATGGTTGTAAGAACACAAATTTTGAATTTGCAAGTGCTTTCAAAATATATACAATATGGGCTAGGTGAGGCAAAACTTAAAAATATGGGCCATTTTTTGTTATTGTGTGAAGTCAAATGTATTTTCTTGTAATTCTTTCTTTTATAATTGGATCTAGACATTTAGTATTAGGGGCGGCTCAATATTTTTGGTGGCCTAAAGCAAAATTTTGATGAGAGGCCTTAATTTTTTTTAATAAATTATATACTATTACTTGAAGTATTTTTTTCTGAATTTTTAGATGAAAATTATTAATAATTTTCTTATAATCGAGTTAGTCTAATAATTCTTTCTCAACCGGTAATACTACTAATCTGATCCGGTTGGCTTCTCATGAGACATTATTGATTCCAGATTTTATCAGTTTTAATTTGGAAAAAAACTTCTTTCCCCAGTATATTCTATAAGGAATATAATCATTGAGAAAAATCAAGTTTTGTTATCTTATTAAGTATATCACTTAGAGTTTTATCTTCTACTTGTAATCTTTCCATTAAAGCTATATAATTTGAAAAATAAGCCTACATTATCATGTCAAGGTGGCTAGTATGTTTTAATCAAGGCTAAGTCGATATTTTTTCAGATTTTTATCATCTTGTTTTCTCAATTTTTACTCACTAAATAAAAAATTTAAAGATATTTTTATATCTTTTGGATTATTCAAACTCAAGGGTCAATATCAGTAAAAATCAAAATTTTCTTTTCCTTTTTGTGAAAAAAAGCTATACTTTTTAACTTTAAGATAATCAATTGTTTTATATATACAAATTAATTAATAAAATACCGCCAATGAAAAAGGGGCCTCCAAAATTTGGGGGCCTAAAGCCACTGCTTGGAGTGCTTTACCCTTCCGCCGGCATTGTTTAGTATAAGATTTATAGCCTGTTTGACCAAGCTTCTTTTTGGCCAAAAGTACTTTCTTTGTTGTTGTCAAAAGCACTTTTGGCCAAAAATTGAGGTGTTTGACTTTTGAGGGAAAAGCCAAAAGCTTTTGGAAGGAAAAAAAACGCTTTCGAGGAGAAGCAGAAAAAAATAGTTTCTCTCCAAAAACACTTTTTTAAGAAGCACTTTTGAGAAAAATACACTTAGAAGTATTTTTTTAAAGCTTGACCAAACACTAATTGTTGTTCAGAAGTAGTTTTCAAACTAATTATCCAAACACAAACTGCTTCTCACCAAAAGTACTTTTGAGAAAAATACTTTTGAAAAAAGCACTTCATCCCGAAGGGATGGCCCAGTGGGTTTGGAGGGAGTTTTCTACACGGGAGATGCGGGTTCGATCTCTCCTCAATGCCTTCTGGGTCTGATCCTGTCGCACGGAGCTTGCCTTGTGCGGTTTACATCCCATGTGTGGTTTGCAGGCTATTACACAGTGGGAGTTTACCCAGTGCGAACAGAGTTCTCACCACATAGTACTCATCCTAAGGACAGAGGTTGCCAGAGGCTTTAGCTGCTACGGATTTTTCTGGGGTTTAAAAAAAAATATTTCTCAAAATAAACTGATTTTTTTGCAGTTTGATCAAATAGGCGATAAGTGGTAGATACTCGTAGTTCCTCTAGCACAGGGCATATCGCTAGCCATCTGATTGAACTAAAATTATTTAGTTAATGTAGTCTAGAAACATAAAACTTGGCACTAAAATCTATAGTACGTTTAAAAATATGTGTTCAGAATTTAAATATTATAGTCATCTGTTATATCTTGCCGATAGTTCTAACAGGTAAGGCGGACATGCTATGGATTATTTTACATAGGATTGGAACTCTTTTTTGAAGAGTTGCTTCATAATTATGTGACATGCAAATTGATATTTGTGTTAATATAATAATGCTTTATCTAAATAAAATGCCTTGAAAATGTCAAACAAGTCGTATTGTACTCTTTGAATTAGTCTTTGTGAGTCAAAAATCACCAAATTTTGTGGTGCTAAGCTAAAGTTAGCTTCTTTCTAATCAACTTTACAAGACGGATTTTTTGTTTTGATATACAAAATTGTGAGACCTCAAAAAATAAAAAAATGATCTCATCTACGTTCCTATATTCTAAACGGAGAAGTGATGCCAATGAAGATATCCTCTGAGTAGGGAATTATGACACCACCCATTAGATGATTGAAGCCAAATTCTTCCTCAGCTTGACTTAGCAAATCTTGAACATGATTTTATTGTAAACAATATCCTTGATAAAAATAAATTTTTTGTATGACCATAATTTCCAACTATTAAACTGATGATGTCTCAAAAAATGCTCATTAATTTCTTGTTAAAATAGTTTGAATCCAAACATATCAAACAATGCTAACTTAGCTTGTATATCAGCCTGCAAGTAAAAAATGACATTAACTCTCTAGATATGAGACATATGAAACAATATCTTATATCCTAACAGGAAATTCTCAAGTTTTGGTTAAATAAGAACAAAGCAGAAAAAACAGATCAAAATGTGGATCTGCTGTAAGGTTATTACACTCAAAAGCACGCGAATTAGCTACTCTGTATGAAGGATGGTTAACTTGAATAAAGAGACTCATCCTTTTATAAGTAAGGATTATAAGCGTCATATATACATCTAGCTGTGACGACTTAAAAATCAGAAATTCATTTGAGCACATTGTTAACTAGTGATTTACAAATATTGTAGAAAAGCAAAGCTCTTTCACTTTCCTAACTTCACATTTTAATAGGACACCGTTGAGAAAGCATGCTAGTGTTTGTCACATAATTTATAATTTGACTAACGCAGCAAAGTATAGGCTATTTAGAGATCACTTGGTTCTGGTCTATTGAGTAGATGGAATCACAAGTTCAAGAAGTACCAATGCTAAGTGAATGGAACCATCAATGTGGAAAAATTTCAGTACTTCATTATCTTTTGAAGTAGAAAAAAGTAGAGAGTCATTCATCTCTTTGACATGAATAACAATCAGTCATTACAGACTTAACTTCACTAACATTTCTCATTCTAACATTAACTACAGACTTCTCTAACTCTTTAACTATACAAACTGTGCAAATCCTGCTTTACTGCTCTACAAAATTGTTAAAACATGTTTCTGTCTCAGTTCCTCAAATGAGAAGTAAGGTCGATAAAGATATCCTCTCTGCAGGGAATTGTGAGACCGCCCATTGGATGTTCGAAGCCAAATTCTTCCTCAGCTTGACTAAGCAAGTCTTGAAAAGGTTGGCTCAAGAATGATATAGGAATTACAAATCTCTTCTTTTGCTTCTCTCCAACATACACTGCAAAATATCCCTTGGGAACATGTGCAGATGTGGAAGACTTCTTGATTATACGAGGCATGCGAATAGTCATGATTCTTTTAGCTTTAGTATAGACGAGGAAATGGACTACTAAAGACCTCAAAGGCAGAGAAAAGCTTGAATACTTTTAAGTTTTGCTAAGAGCTGTGACGATAGACACCTTCCTGAAAATGTTTATATAGGACAATGGCAACTCATATTATCCTGTTAATCAGTGGTGAAGAGTAATTCTGTGGGTACCAGCTGAAGACAATAGCACCTGAAGAAACATGTTTTTGCCTTTCAACTTATTGCCAAAGTATTGATGACTCTAGGTCACATTGGTTCAAGACAATAGGCCCTACCTTTAACTTAATGTTCTATAGTACACATATATTCTTTAAAAATATGGATTTATCCATCACCACATACCAATAGAACAAAGGGAAATGGGATGTTCCTGCAGGTGCTTCCAAACTTGGCCCTGAGCTTAATCCAATAAATGTGGCTAATCTTAACTCTTGGATAAAATTTAAAAGTGGAGGTCTCAGAAAAGCCAGACAAATTAAATGCTGATAACTTGGAGTGAGGACACTGTTAACTTGTGATGCAGCTTGCGACGGGCTCTTAAAGTAAAAAATGATTCTTTAAGTAGCTATCTAGAAATGAGAATTGGATCAACTCTAAACATGATTATGAACAAAAGGAACCATGTCATGCATATGAAAATTGTACTAATATATAGTATTATATTTATATCCTGACAGAAAATTCTTAAGTTTTGGTTAAATAAGAACAACATTCGAGCTAGATTTAAGTCTGCTGTTAGTTCATTGTAAACAAAATCTTGCACATTAAAAGCAAGTTACTCTACACATTGGCTAGTACTCCATATAAATGATGATTGACCTGAATGAAGAGACTCATTCCTTTGTAAATTCAAGTAACTACATATATCCATAGTGCACATTTTTAACTAGTTACCACCTCATTCTAACATTAAAACATTCTTTTCTCTATACAGACTGTGTATCCTACTTTTGTATTCTACAAATTGAGAAAGCAAGTTTCTTTATCAGCTCCTTAAATGAGAAGTGAGGTCGATAAAGACGTTCTCACTGCAGGGAATTATAACACCACCCATTGGATGATCGAAGCCAAATTCTTCCTCAGCTTGACTAAGCAAGTCTTGAAATAAAGGTTGACTCAAGAATGATATGGGGATCACAAATCTCTTCATTTGCTTCTCCCCAACATAAACAGCAAAATGTCCCTTTGGAATATCTCTAGTCGTAGAAGACTTCTTGATTATACGAGGCATAAGGATAGACATGGTTGTTTAGTTCAAAACAGATGAGCAAATAAGGAAAGGAAGAATTATTAATGACCCTGAAAGTAGAGAAAAGCTTTGTATGGTTGCAAGTTTTGCTGAGAGCTGTTATGCTAAATCCTTCTTTGTATATCTTTAAATAGGCCAATGGCAAGTTATAGAATCCTACTGATGTGCATTGAATAGGCGTTTTGTGGGCACAAGCTAATGACGATAGCACTTGAAGTAACATGGTTTTGCCTTCCAACTAATTGTCAAAGTATTCATATCTTTAGTCCATTTAAGATAAGGCATCAGGTCCTATATATCTTTTGTAGACTTGTTGTGACTATTCATGTGTACGTACACACCTACATAATTCTTCTCATTAACATGGTTTTCCAGTATGCATTTATTTGAAGAAGATGGAATATTACCAATAGAACAAAGGAAAGTGCTATGTTTCACTTGCTTCCTAGCTTGGTCCGGAACATATTCCAGAATATTTGGCTACTCTCATAACATCGATTGAGAATATGACATTTCTTGGTGGAACTCTTTCCTCAGATTGTGACAAACAAAACACCTGATTTTTGGAATTCTTTATAAAACCAACGTCTGATGTATTAAACTTACAAATTTGACTAATTGCAGAAATTCTATTATGAGGTAGACTCTGGAGGAAAAACTTAGATGGAAAATATATATTTCGTTGAAGTATTTAAAACACTTATGGTTATGCGTTTAGATTCAATAACTTGCAAACAAGCAACATTAGTTACTTCAACAATCGCTATTTTCAGGAACCATAGAGTAAATATAACTGCACTAATTGATGCTTTTAGAAATAAGTTGACTTAAATATGTACAATTTCTGTTTTCATATGATAAGCTAGGGCGGCCCGATGAATTTTTTGGCCTAAAGCCAAACTTTAAGAGGGGCCTTAACTTTTTAAATTTTCTTATTATTTATTTGAAATCTATTTTTTTAAAACCTTTTCTTGATACAAAGTGTATTTATTAAATAAAGAAATCAAACTTTTTCACTTTACAGATCCCTTTTTTAAGCTTATACATAGTCTATTAAGTGTGAGCATGTTATTTTCGCCCTGTACGAATTACTCCAAAAGAAATCCAAAATAAAATAATTTTTGATAGTTTGCAATTGTTTTGAATTTTTGTGTTATTGTTTGCATTCGGTTGTGCATGTCTATTTTTTTAAATTAATATAAAATATAAAAATATGTTGCATTTACATCTTTTGGTTTAATTTTACAGTTAGGATTAATTAAGTAATTTGTTTTACAAAAATAAAAAAAAATCACAAAAAAATAACGTACTTTGCATTTTTATCATTTAAAGGTCTAGTTGTATGATTTATTTTTAATCGATATTTAATTGTGTGTGTTATTTGTTAGTAAAAGTTAATTAGTATTTTTCATAAGTAAATTTGATTTTTATAATATGGTTTAGAATTTTGGCTTTTAATTATTTAGGAATTAAATGAAGAAAAGAAATGGAAAATGAAGAGAAAATGAAATGGGCCATTTCAGTTTGGACCAAAGACCACGCCCAGAGCATCCCTATGCCCAGACCAGTTGGCCCGTCCCTGAGACCAACCAAACGACACCGTTTTGGTGTCTTAGATCTCGACCGCCCATTCCTTTTAATCCAATGGTCGAGATCCTGTCCCTTTACTCGTTTAAACGACTCGATCCACTACCAACTTTTTACCCGCCTCCGTATTTCCCCAAACGACCTCGTTTCCAAACCAAGCTATCTCGTTCTGGCTTCATTAGTTGATCCAAGTCGTTAAGATCATTTGATCTAACAGCTCAAATTAATTGAGCTAATTCAATGTACCAATACTCCCCCAAACACCCGTTGCCCACTTCTCTCCCAAACAACCACTTCGTCTCTGAAAGAAAACAAACCAGAACCCTAACGCCGCCCATAACCGCCGAGCTCCGCCCACTGGAAATTACCTCACGGCGGTTCCGGTGGCCTAAACAACTCCACCTTCACACCACATAACCGCCTCGCCTTCCCCTCCTCGAATCCACCCTTTATTTGTTCAAATCATCCCCAACCTCTTCGAATATTGGATCGAAGAACTGATAAAAACCCCAACCCATCCAATGACCACCAAACTCACACCCCTTGACCCCCGAACCTCCCTCACTACTAGAACGCCACTAGTTCCCCTCGAATCAACCCATGATTCGTCGAATAATGATTTTGGCCATATAAATCCTAGCGCCACCCCAAAATTCCTGGGTGACGGTGCCAAACCTAGACAGTCCCAGGGTTACATCCTTCAACCACTTGAGTCACACCATTCCCACTACCCTAACAGTTTTCCTCGAATCGACATCAAAGAGTTCGAACCTTCGATCAAGAGAATCAACCAGAAAACCTTGACTCTGAGACTAAGGAAACATCAAAGAAAACCGAGGTCGTAGTCGACCTTAATCGAATGTTCTTAGGCAAGAACATTCGCTTAAGGTCGACTTCAATCTCAAATCAGAAGCATAGGACCGAGTTCAAGATAGAGCACCAAATTTTGATTCCCAGTCGAGTCGGTGAGTCTTTATGTCATTTTCTTCAAGTTCCAATTGATATGTTCTGCCCCTTTCCTTTTTTTTTTTTTCCGTTTTGCTCGTGCATGTTTTGTTTAGTGTGGACTAATTATATGTGCTTGTTAATAATTTATTTTTGCTGCAATTATACCTTTAGTTTTCCAGTCTAAGGATTCAGTTGAAATCACTCGAACCCCTATGTGTTTGTGTTCGTTCTGGATTTTTGTTCTTTCTTTTATTTCTATTTGAATGATTCAATCTATGTCAGTAGCGGTAAAAATTATATAAACTGTGGCTATTCCCATGTTAAAACGTTGGTATGTTTTGTCGAATTAGTCAAATTGCTATCAATTTTAAGTTTTTACCTGTGTCGTAGCTTTGCATATGAATTCAGTGTTTTCATCCAATATATTTACACTGTTGCTGTTTGTATTTAGGTTTAATTTGGGATTAGGATAGTTTTATTCCTTGAGTTATTGTGTTCTTGTTGTAATGTTGTTTGGTTCGGTTTGAATTCAATTGTTGTTTGAGTTTGGTAAGTTAAGTAATTGTTGCTTCTTTGGATTCTCAATTCATTTTCCTGCTTCTATAACATTATAGACTATTAGGAGTAGCCTTGATCCATCTATAAGCTTGGTAGTGTTTTAGATTCATATTCTTTTGTTTCAGTTTGAATCAGGAGTCAATTAGGAATTGGATATAGCTGTGGGTATGTTACAGTTTGAAAGGGATCAGGGTAGTAGTCACATAGATCAGTGTAGGGCAGTAATTCCCAATGGCGGTTTAAAAGGTAGTTTTGAGAATTTAAATCACTTGAATAGCAATAGTTAAAGGCTGCTAAAGGATTAAATTAGACAAGGATGAGTGAGATTAAATAGTAAAAGGAGACTGCACTAATTGCTGATTTTAAGGGATTAAATATGCACTAACTATAATTAATTAACACTAGGATAATGGGGTGACATAAAATAACAAATAAGATTGATAGTGGGGAGGGAATACACTAAAGGAATGTCTATAAGAGAGAGCTTGAACATTCTGAAAGAAGAGGAAAAAAAGGGAAGAAAAAATAAGGAAAGAAATTCATTCTGATTAAAAAAAAAAAAAAGTAGAGAGAAAATTAGGAGAGAGTTTGGAAAGTGATCAATTCTTGGTTTCTTTCTTTTGTAATAAGTTGATAGAGAAATAGAGTTTATCTAGAAAGCAGCCCGAAAGAAAAAGAAATAAGCTTACTATTCCATTAAACTTACTATTAGTCTATTCCTGGTTTAATCTAAGATCAGTAGAGTCTATTGTGGGGTTAATTTCTGGTTACTGTGATTCTGTGGATTGTTTCTATTTCACTTCGGTATTTTGGGTATATATGTTGGTTTGTTTCGCGATGTTGTTGGTGTTACTGCTCTATAGCTGCTACTGTTGGATTACTGCTATTGACCTCTTCTTCTTCCTTTGAATTTTTATTTCCAGGTACACTCTCTCGAACCTGATGGAGAGGGGTGGATTTTTACTCTATGCGATCGCATAGAGTCGAGTACGATCATATAGGTTGGGGAAGTTGAACTGTGCAATCGCATGGGGTTTAATGTGATCGTATAGAAGGAAATTTAGAGCCCAGGAAAATGCTCTATGTGATCGCATAGAGGTCAGTGCGATCGCATATACTTAGGACTTTACACAGTGCGATCACATACAATTCATTGCGATCATATAGAAGGAAAATGGGCATGGAAAACCTTACTCTATGCGATCGCATGGAGGCATTGCGATCACATAGAAGGAAGCGCCAGTGACAGAACAGTTAAGTTAAAAAATTCAGACACGAACCCTCATAATTTTACAACAATTTTACTTCGTCAAGGGAGGGCTTTGAGTGATTTGAAGAGACAAATCAACAGGTAATCGCTGGAGGTAAGTTTCTTGACTCAAAAACATGATTTTATTCTAGAATCAACACCAAAATTCATGAAATTGGATAGAATTTGTGAAGAACTAGGGCCTAAATTATGAAAACAAATGTTTGGGTTTTGAAAGGTCATTCGAACTCCGATTTCGATAAATTTTATATGCACGGAATCATGGCGAGACGAGGAATCCGTTGGTATAATTTTCGGAATTTTTAGAGAAGTGGGCCCGAGTTTTACAAACTTCGTGAATTGTTGCCTTTTTCGAGTAATTTTGATTGGGTTATGTTTCGTTGACCCATATTTATGTATTTGCTATGGTTTTTACTAGATTCGACACACGAAGCGGCAAATTTTAAGGGAAAAGACATCGTGGACGAGTCTACAGCCGGTTAGAGGTGAGTAGTTAGTGTATATGGTAGCCTGAGGGTTTGAAACCCCGGCTTATAACATTGTGACGCTCTTTAGGGCGTGACTCGCACACCATGGTAGGTGCGAGATTGGTTATGACTGGGGATTGTGAATTGGTCCATCCCGAATAAGAATAATATCATATTGGCGGTTGAAACGCACACTGTGTTAAGTATATATATGGGCTATAAGCCATGTTTGGGGCCTTGTGCCGACCTGTAGTATCCTTAGGGGATAGATATCTATGTGACAGCATGATTGTAAAATCATTGATCTCAGTCCTGGCTTGAAATCACTGTTATGAAATGCTAAGTCACCTATTCTTGAAAAATTAAATAAAATTAAAGTATTTTTCATTGTTACTGAACTGAAACCTGGAAATAAATAAATTGAACTGTTGTGTGACTCATATGCATGTTGTGGACTGAGTACGGATCGGGTTGCACGCCGTAGTGGATGATATGAATATTGCGCTTGGGCTGAAAGAGCCCCTCCGGAGTCTGTACACACCGCTAGTGAGCGCCGTCCATGTTAAACGGATTAGGCTACGCGCCGTTGCGGTCATGTGCATTGCATTGCATTGTTGTTTGTAAATTACCTGTGATATTTGTTGTTTACTGTTGTTGTTAGTTCGTGGTAGGTATCAGACTGTAGTTTTAGCTTTGCTCTGTGGTATTCTGTAGATTTCTTGCTTTCATCTTTTTATATACTTTTTACTCACTGAGTACTTAGTACTCACCCCTACTCCATGCACCTTTGTGTGCAGATTCAGGTATGCAGGAGGGTTAGATGAGTAGTCCAGCTTATATCAGAGTATTCGAGTTGCTGAGGTAGCTGATGGCGTTCACATGACCTTACTTCTCTCTTTATTTTGGTTTATTATCTATTTACTTCCAGACTTGAGTATTTTGTTTAGTATTCCTATTACTATTCAGATTTTGCTTAGAGGCTCTAGACTCGTGACCCCAGATCTTTTGGGAGTGTTATTTTCGATGTTTGCACTTCTCAGTATTTTTATTCTACTATTATCGCTGGAGTATTATTATTAACTCAAATATATTCTTCTTGAATTTGCCCTTTTGGGACTGGTCTTTAAATATGGAAACAATTATTGGTCTGGCTTGCCTAGCTTTAGGGTTGGGCGCTATCACGACCCGGTTTGGGTCGTGACAAGTTGGTATCAGAGCCTAGGTTACTAGGCCTCGCGAGTCATGAGCCGGTTGGTAGGCTCTCGTGGATCGGTACGTAGTCATCCGTATCTATCCTCGGGAGGCTACAGAACTTTAGGAAACACTTCACTTTCTTGGATTCATATCATGCGGTTTGTGTTAACATGACACAAAATTTTTCCATACTCTATACTCTCGCAGATGGCGAGAACCCATGCTAACGGATGTGGTGGATGACCGCCAGTGGCACCTAGGGGCCGTGGTCGTGGCAGAGGCAGGGCAGCAGCGATAACACCTGCTGACCCACCAGCTGACCAGACTCAGGGTCAGATCCCAGCACCAGTGGATCTGGTTCAAGATAAGGCTCCAGCTGCAGGCATTCCAACAGCTCAGGTTCAGGCACCGGCAGTGCCTATTGAGATACCGGGTCTTCAGGAGACCTTAGCACAGATCCTATCAGTATGTACCGGCTTAGCCCAGGTGGTTGCGGCCTCTACTACAGCAGCTTCTTCACAGGCAGTGAGAGGAAATCAAACCCCCGTTGCTCGCACACCAGAGCCGGTAGTTCAGGGCTTACAAGCACCTGAGGCAGCTCCAGTTCAGCCGGCTGCACTAGTCGCATCAGCCCCAGCTCATGTGGTCCCAGCCATGCCCGATGACGAGTAGCGTCGGTTGGAGAGATTCGGGAGACTACAACCTCTGATGTTCAACGGTGTTGAGGGAGAGGATGCCCAGGTTTTTCTGGATAAGTGCTAGCGTATGCTTCGTACCGCGGGTATTCTGGAGTCTAGCGGTGTTGCTTTCACTACCTTCCAGTTCATAGGACCAGCATTTCATTGGTGGGAGGATTTCGAGAGGCGTCGGCCTATTGGGGCAGCGCCCCTCACTTGGTAGTAGTTCTCCACGGTATTTCTAGAGAAGTATGTGCCCCAGTCTCAGAGGGAGGAGCTACGTCGGCCGTTCGTGTGGTTGAAGCCGGGAGATATGACGGTGACTCAGTTCGAGTTGAGGTTTACATAGCTAGCTCGGCATGCCATGTGGATGATTCCGACAGATCGTGAGAGGATCGGGAGATTTGTGGATGGTCTCAGTTATGCTATCCGTATATTGATAACTAGAGAGAGGGCTATAGTAGTTACTTTTGAAGAGGTGTTGATGCGGCTCGTCAGATAGAGACAGACCACCGTCGAGAGCGTGAGGAGAGGGAGGCTAAGAGGCCTCGTGGTACAGGTAGTTACAGTAGTGCTCCGTCTAGGGGCCAGTTTCAGCACAACAGAGGTCGTTCCTTCAGATCTCCTCAGTCAGGCCGTGCAGAGTCTAGTGGGGCTTTGTCAGACCGTGGTCGTCAGGGCCAGCAGGGTCGTCAGCAGAGCCAGCCCGCACTGAGCGCCCTTCCAGCTCAGGACTCTGCTCCTACTCCTTTAGCTCAGGGTTCATCTGTAGCGAGGGGTTCTCAGTAGTCCTTTTCTCCAGCTTTAGGCCGTTGTTTCGAGTGTGGTGAGTTGGGCCATATTAGGAGGGAGTGTCCCTAGTTGCTCTGTAAGCGGTCTCAGCAGAGGGATCGGCCTTCGTCTTCTGCTTCTGCTTCTTCAGCACCCGCTCAGTCAGCTAGGAGTGGTGGTCAGGTAGCTAGAGGTCGCCCCGGGGGTGAGGATCGTACTGGCGGAGGTCAGGCTCGTTTTTATGCTCTTCCAGATATGAGGGACGCTAGTGTATCAGATACAGTTATCGCAGGTATTATCTAAGTCTGCCACATGGATGCTTCTGTTTTATTTGATCCCAGATCTACCTATTCCTATGTATCTTCATATTTTGTGCATCATCTGGGTACGACCCGTGGTATCCTTGCCTTGCTCGTTCATGTGTCTACCCCGATGGGTGATACAGTTATTGTGGATCATGAACACCAATCCTACCTTGTTACTATTGGGGGTCTGGAGACCGGATTTGACTTATTATTATTGGGCATGGTGGATTTTGACGTGATTCTAGGCATGGATTGGTTATCTCCTTACCATGCGATTCTAGACTGTCATGCCAAGACAGTCACATTAGCTATTCCAGGTAATCCGAGGACCGAGTGGCAAGGCGTGACTGATTATGTATCCGACCGAGTAATTTCCTTCCTAAAAGCCCAACGAATGATTGGGAAGGTTTGTTTATCTTATTTTGCTTTCATTAGAGATGTTGAGGCTGAGACTCCCAGTCTTGATTCGGTCCCCATTGTGAGGGATTTCCCGGATGTATTTCCAGTAGACCTGCCGGGCATGCCGCCAGACAGAGACATCGATTTCGGTAGTGACTTGGTACCAGGCACTCAACCCATTTCTATTCCTCCCTACCGCATAGCACCAGCTGAGTTAAAGGAGTTGAAAGAACAGCTTTAGGAACTCTTAGATAAGGGATTCATTCGCCCGAGCGTGTCACCTTGGGGTGCACCGGTATTATTCGTAAAGAAGAAAGATGGTATAATGAGAATGTGCATTGATTACAGACAGTTGAACGAGGTAACAATAAAGAATAAGTACCCATTACCTCGTATTGAGGACTTGTTTGATCAACTTCAGGGAGCAAGTGTATTCTCTAAGATTGACCTTCAATCGGGTTATCACCAGTTGAATATTAGGGATTCAGACATTATGAAGACAACTTTCAGAACGAGATATGGGCACTATGAATTTCTAGTGATGTCTTTTGGGCTGACTAATGCCCCAGCCGCATTCATGCACTTGGTGAACAGTGTGTGTCACAGGGCGCAAGGGAGTTTCTTCCAATTAAAGGACAATCGAGACGGGGTCAATTTATTAAATTCGGAGTCGCCACTTGGAAAAATAATGGTGTTCCAAGTCACCGGTTTAATCCCGAACCGAGGAAATTTATGACTCTGTAATACAGTCTGCGAAACTAGAAATCTGGATAAGGAATTCTGTTAACCCGGGAGAAGGTGTTAGGCACTTCCGGATCCCGTGGTTTTAGCACGGTCGCTCAATTGCAATTTTTGTTTCTATCTGATTCTTTTATATATTTTGACTATGTGCTTTCAATGCTCCGCTCTTATTTTTAGAAGAATTGCGACGTTACGAAAACACATTTCGAGCCGCACCGTAACCAGTACGCCTGCGACTCTAATGTATTTCAGTTTCGCCGAGAGTAAGATTTGGGTCACATAAATGCACACCCGTATTCAGGAAAGTAATTTTATCTCAAGTCGTGCCTAAAGAGTCTATCGTCTATTTACTTTGGGAAAAGGACCGTGAAATTCACTAGACGGTCCTTCCAAATCTAAGGTTTTTGTAATAATTAATTGAGGACCCCGCAATTCTGTGTGTAATGCGGCGAGGCCCGTCTCATCATTTTATTTAAAGGGCAACCTTGAAGCGAACTATGATTCTCTATTTTTGATTGTCTCTAATAATGAGTGAAGAAAACTTAATTATTTATTATAAAAAAAAACTAAGACATTTAGGATCCATAGGTTCATATAACTTGCAAATAATCAAGTTGTTCCTATTTATTCAAATTATCACTTGACACATTTTTAGACTAATCTCAACAGACCTTAAAACGATTATATATCTAGACGTGATTGACTTGGATGAAAATTTATTCTGTCATCACTAATCTATTTACCTATTACTGGATTCCTGGAATCTATTAAAAGTAAAATCGAATGATAAGTTCAAGTATTAATAGGGTAGTCATGAATGAATATACTAGATACCAATTAACGCCATACAAGGTTGTTTGAGATATTATTTTCTACTTGAAATCATGGATATCATATTATTGATCTAACATCCTACTATGAATCCAAACCAACTAAGACATTTATACTTATCAATAAAACTTGACATTATGACTAGTATTAAACTATACTAAATTATAACTAAACAATCAAAGGTTTGACAATCCATAGTTCAAAGTATACAGTCCATATTATACGATCCAATTAATTCAAAGTAGCCTAATTGTAATGAGTTAATAATCAGCTACATAAAACTATATAAACAAATAACAAATTCATTTAATTCAACGTCCACAGCATTCGCTTGTTTTGATTTCAGTTCATAATTCCAGCAGCATGAGCATACATAAGCAAACTTAGAATGAGTACCTGGAAATTACAATGGAGAGAAGTTAGTTGCAGCAGCAGAATGCACAACAACAACAACCACACGACCAACAACAATTACACTGGATCAAACAACAACAAAGACCAGTAGCACCAAATGCACAGGACAGCAGCAACAACAGACCAATAGCAGGGGAAAACAGGAGCCAAAACCACAGCCACAAGTCAACACCCAGGCATAAACTCGAGCAGTAGCAGAAGAACTAAGAGACCCAGCAGAATCGACCACAAATAATGGACCAACAAAAGCCACACGACAACCCAAGCCAACAACAAACTCAATCACAGCAGTAGCAGAAGCAGGAGATCAGTAACACCAACACAGGAACAACAAGCGACCAAATGACCAACTACTCAGCCACTCCCAACTAAAAAACACACGAAAACAGTGACCAAAAGCCAATGAAACAGTCTCTTGGTCTATGCTTCTTAACTTTCTCTATCTATAGCCTTGTATATGTGTGTTCTCAGCCCTTACTGTGTGTATAGCCCTAAAAATGTGTATATAATGAACCCTTCCTGTGTGTCCAGTGTTCTTTTCTCTCTAGTTCACTGTCTCAAACTCTTTTTTTCGTATCTCCAGGTACTCTAATAGTCTGTCTCTGTGTATCCCCTACTCTATGTCTCTTATACTTATAGTTAAAAGAACACCCCCAAGCCAAAAGAATCAGACACTCTAAAATATAATAATCAACAGACCCACCCTGCCCACACTCTTCTCTGCCAGCCCAGTAGATTCCCCTGGGCAGACCCATCCCTCTGCCTAGCCCATGCTCTGCCAGCCCACTACAAGTGCCTTATACCATTGTTTAATCATCCAGTGCACTGGCAGTCATGATATTAACATTCAGGTGTGCCCTCCCTTAGTGATATTGTGCCCATGTGATTCCTACTCAACTGCCAGTGTTTTACACAGTCATCCGCATTCCCTAAGCTATTACTTTACTTAGTTCACAACAGGCCTATCAGCTTAATGCTTTGCAGAAACTACCAGGAGTACAATTCATGGTCCTATTTTAATTCAAACAAATCAAACCAATTCGATTCCTATTTCATAATGACCAATCAATCAAACAACCAATTTAACTCCTAACGGCTATTCAATCAATGCTAATAAACAAGACCTACGAAACTACTCGACCACATTGATTAGTCGATGACAAACATACACAATTGATAACAAATGAGTGACCTACAGATTCAATATGCTTCAAGCAGAATCAAGGAACCAAATCGAATACGAATTAAAATGCTTGACGACCTTAATCGAACTGAATATACGATTCATTTTAACTACTGAACACAGAAAGAATCGACCAAATAAAAGGTCCATGGAAGATGGCCAGAATAATTTAAAGGATGAATAGAAGAAAAGAACAGGTTAAGCAAGCTAAACTAAACAATTAGTTAGACCTTAATTACCAATGACAGCCGCACCAACGGGAAAGGCTCCAAAGCTCTATACTCGACGGACCCGAGCTCGCCTCAGACTTTGCTTGCTTTGAGGTCGAACGAACCTTAGTCGAAGTGTTCTTAAATAAAAACACTTCGATTAAGGCCCATTAGACCCCAAATCTTTGATTCATTGGATGAATTTTAACGTTTGATTTTCTAGGGTTCTTGAGGGTCCAAATTTGGGGCTTTACTGGTTCTGGTCAGATTCGACGGAAATCAATGGGGGTTATGGTGTGAGGGAGGTCTGGTAAGGGTATGGCCTGAGTTTGGGGTCAATTAGAGTTGGTCGAAGTTCGACTCGAATCTTCAAATGAAGATTCGAGAAGTTCCAAATGGATTCGACCTAAGCCATGCACGGGGTTGGGATGGGGAGGCTGAGACGAGTGTGTGGTGTAAAAATGGGAGTGATTGGCCTACCGGAACCGCCGCGAGGCGATTTCCGGTAGGCGGAGGGTGGCGGAGGTACGGCGGCGATTGATCGTCTCTGGAGAGACGAAGATGAGTGTGGGGGGGAATGAACGGGTGTGGGGGGTATGGGGGGGTTCTTTGGTAGGTTTAAAATTGACGCTTTAATCTCGGCCGTTGGATGATGAGAATCCAACGGCCAAGATTGCACAGTGGAGCGATTAATGAGATCCATCGGATCAATGCTGATCGACGGCTTGGATCTCTTCACTTAAAACGGAACGACGTCGTTTGGGGTGTAACGGGTTGGGACGGACTGGACCAGGTGGGATTCGTTTGGGCCTGGTTTTTGGACCAAACTATGGCCCAGATCTGATCTCATTACTACATGTATATATGTATATATGTACATGTATATATATATATATATATATATGAATACCATTATCCCACACAATTACATATCACCTAAAAATGTAAATCACATGACTTTGATATCAAACACTAAAAATGCAAAACTTAGCATATATTTTTTGTATTTTTAATTTAAATAAATAAACGTGCACACAAAAGATAAAATAACACAAAATCACAAAAATCATACCCAACACGAAACTATTTTTATTTTTGAATTTTCCGGGAGTACTTCTCAAGTAAGGCAAAAATCACGTGCTCACAGCTGCCCCTTTGCGCGTAAACACGCAGAGTTTTCGTGCAAAGATAAATGAGCGGATATAAGCGATTTTTGCCCATTCGAACACTCCGTATGAAGCATTTTGGAAAAGTTTTGGCCGAACCTTGCTTCAAAGGTCTCCTACATATCCCTGGCTAAAAGGGAATCAGGCCAATGTAGTTCGGGAAGTTTTGGTAGCTGGGACTACCGTGACCGCTGTGATCTTGCTGTTACTGTTGTTGTTGCTGCTATCACTGCTCACCGATCTCCTCATTACATCGTGCTAAAATAAAACAAGAAGCTAGGCTAGCCTATGGATCACATGATCCTATCTATCTTCAACTTGCTTTTGCCGCCTTGCTTTTGTTGGCTTGATTGTTCCTCCTGATGTTTCTTCTCTTCTCCCAATTGTTATTTCGGCCTATCTTGATTGCCGAACTCCGACCATTGGTCCCTTCCTTGTGATCTTCGAACTATTCTGCTTCGAAATCTGAATCTATCTTTCTGATCCTCGTTGCCTTCCTTTTGATTATGAACTTGGATTCATGCTGTGGATTTCCGTTATACTCTACCGCTTTCAACTAACTTCAAAAAAATAAATCGTCATTCCTCTCTTCAGAGGCGGGCTCCGACTTCAACAACATCTTTTGAAAATAAATCGCCATTCCTCTCTTCGGTTGAGCACACCACATCTTTCATCAACTTCTACACTTGGATTAGCTTCTTACCCCTTTTTTCATTGTGACTAACTTCTGTTGATCATCTCGGACTGTTGACTCGCATTCTGGTCGCAAGCTTCTTTTGTTGCTAACTTGCATTGCACTCCAAAGTGAATTCCCTGACTTGTGATCTTCGAGCTATTCTCCTTCGAAGTCTGAATCTATCTTTTCTGATCCTTGTCGCCTTCCTTCTGATTCATGCTGGGGATTTCCGTTACACTATGTCACTTTCGATTGTTCACCATCCTTATCAAATCTTGGAAACTGAGACGGCGTTCTGCTTTTCTGGCGGGCTTCTGACTTTAACAACATCTTTTGAAAATAAACGCCATTCCTCTCTTCAGGCGGGCTCCTGACTTCAATCATCAACTTTTGAAAATAAATCGCCATTCCTCTCTTCGGGCGGGCTCCCGACTTCAACAACATCTTTTGAAAATAAACGCCATTCCTCTCTTCAGGCGGGCTCCTGACTTCAACAACATCTTTTGAAAATAAATCGCCATTCCTCTCTTCAGGCGGGCTCCTGACTTCAACAACAACTTTTGAAAATAAATCGCCATTCCTCTCTTCAGGCGGGCTCCTGACTTCAACCATCAACTCTGAAAATTAAACGCCATTCCTCTCTTCAGGCGGGCTCCTGACTTCAACAACATCTTTTGAAAATAAATCGCCACTCCTCTCTTCAGGCGGGCTCCTGACTTCAACAACATCTTTTGAAAACAAATTGCCATTCCTCTCTTCAGGCGGGCTCCTGACTTCAACAACATCTTACTAACTCCATCCCATCCATGTCGCCTTCCTTTGCTTCTTGCACCACTTTCTTCTTCCTGCATCGCTTCTTGGGCCATCCTTTCTTCCGAATTACCTTGTTTTGGAATTGCTTTCCTCCCGGGTTGTGTTATTTTTCTCTTGACCGCTGGGGATGTCTTTGGAACTAATTACTTACCTGCTGGGGTAATGCTGCTGGGGAAAATCTTCTTTATTTCCTCCTTTTCTACTTCCTTCAGAACCTTTATTCTCTCTCGAGATCGCTGGGGATTGAAGTGTCATCGGCTGGGGATTACCCTGTCGGGGGATCCCCTTTCTTTCTTCCTCTTTCCAAACCCCCTTCGGGGCTCGCGCTTCGCTCCCTTGAAAAACTTGTAGGATATAATGCTGCCGGTGAAATCTCGAAATCAGTGTTTCATTTTCCGAGGACTGCTGAGGGTGATACCGGCCTCTTGCCTTTCTGAACGCAAGCTTCCTCGTCTTGTCCTGTCTGTTGGGGGTATAATTTCATCTATCACAACTTGTTGTTTTCTTTCTTTCAAATCTGCTGGGATAACCGGGTTCAAAGATCATTTCCTCGCGTTATCTAGCTTCTTTCCCTAACCAAGTATTTGGTTTCGAGAAAATTTTCGCAACAGGAGAAAATTTTCTGCCCCAGTTTGAGAATCTTCTTCGTGGCATGCTTTGCTGTCGACAACCCCTTTTTTCCCTGTTTCAAATCAAAGAAAAATTGGTTAGTTTTAAAATGTGGTGGCTGGTTGTGGTGCTCCTGCTGGGGACGGTTCTCCTCCTCTTTCCCTGCTCTGTGTTTCATTATCAGAACTTGCTGGGGATGTTATTATTTGATGATACTCATGCTGGGGATGGGTTTTCCCATTTATCCCTTCCCCGTTCTGTGTTTCTCAACTTGCTGGGGGTTATTTTGTTGAAGATGAGATTTCCTTTCTTCCTTTACCACTCTGTGTTGTCCGACCACCTCGGAACTTGCTGAAGATAACACTGCCGGTAGATTTTCATTTCCTCAAAACTGGTGTTTCACTCTTCTTGAAGGTTGTTGAGGATGGCACTAGTTCGAAGACCATTTCCCTTAAGACTTTCCTTCTTCCCCAAGTGGGTATTGACTTCCAGAAAATTTTCAAACTGAAAAGAAAATTTTCTGCCCCAATTTAATAATCTTCTTCGCACCCTACTTCTCTGCCGTCAATGGCATTTCCTTGCTTTGCATAATAATTGGAAAGTTGGTGGCAAGTTTTGAAGTCATTTCTCACTTGTTCTGACTAGACAGACCTTGATGGGGAATTTTTGATAAAAATGAGAAAGATAAAAAGAAACAAAATAGAAGACAAAGGAAAAAGAAAATGACTCTCTAGCAAGAAATATCTACAAAACTTATCAAACGCGAATACCAACTCCACTGGTCATGACATGCACATATGGTCTATCCTTCGTCTTTCACGATTTCTGTCTCGTGATTTCCATCTGATTATCACCTTTATTCGACCTGTAGTGCCCGAAGGGTTTTCACTTTCAAGCCTCTCTCATTTTGATTTTCTCTCAGCTTTCGTCGTCTTATGGTGCCTGTGAAGGTTTTCACCGGTAAGATTCTCTCATTTGTATCACTTTTAGCTGGGGATTGGGGTGTCACTGGCCAAGACTCTCTCGTATTTCCTTTCTGCTGAGAATCAACGTCTTTTCTGCTGAGAATCAACGTGTTATATCCCGAGGAAACTTCTCTTATTTGCCTAGCTTAGCCTCTTTTGAAGATTGGTAAAAAGGTCTTTCTTTGGACCGTAATGTGGGTTCGGATAAGGTTAGATAGAAATGGTATTAAAGGCTCGAAACAAAACAAAAAGGGTTCAAAATTACAACCTTCGGAGTCTACATAAACATAACTTTTATTGCCCCAGTTTCTAGCTTGGGGATTTTTATTTACACTATGACCGAGCTGTGAAGCGCCTACGTATCCTCTTTAAGGAATCAGGTCAAACGTAGTTCCCTATTCCTCTTTTTCAATTTTTTTTTTTTTTTTTTTTTTTTTCTTTATCTCTTTTTGTTGTTTTCTTTTCTTTACTTTATCCCTTTCTTCTTTTACCTTTCAAACTTGTGTTTCTAGTCTTTGCAACTAATTCCGAAGGAGGGGTATGAAAGAATTTAAATTCAGGCTCAAAGGGTTGACGATGGATAAAGTGTTTGGATAGCAGAACAAAATGCCTTCGTCATTCCAATCTTCAAAACATGCCAAGCGTAAACAACACAATTAATATTCATCATATCTTTAAAGCATTGTTGGGCAACACTCTCGTTATGAACGACCCCATGTCAATTTTGGCCAGCTTGCCTTTGACTGTTTCTTTTTACTTGCCCCGGTTTCGGATGACTCGGGATCCAAATAGTCTCAAGTTGTTTTTGTTTCCTTTAGATGACCCGATCATCTTCCAATTGCTTAATGATTAACTTTTAGGATTAAGCCATAATTATGTGTGCGCATGTCATGTCACTAGATTCGGCGTTTGAGCACAAGACAAATCTAAAGGGTAAAAGAACTAAACAAATAAAATGACCGGAAGTAACAAAAGACCGAAAGCTTCATTAAACTAATGACGAAATGGTTCAATGACAAAACAAGCAAAACAAACTAGAGTACGGCCCTGAAACAAAACTGGGCAAGACCAAAGCAAACTGCTAGGACAAAAGGGTTTGACCACAAGACAACCCTGAAAATAACTCGGACAACAGAAATGACAACAAAACGAACCACCAAAGCTCCATCTAGCTGACCAAAAGATGGAGTGTCTTCCCAATTACCAAGCACGACGCTTTAGCCACTAAGTTCTGCATCAATATTGCCGAGGCTGCCATCTGCTTCAACATTTTTAGCTTCATTCAATACACCCCCCAGAGGATTCGTGTGCTCTCTGTCATCGTCATTGATCACAATCAACCACCCTTTTTGAATCATTCTTTCTATTTCCTTTTTCAAGGTACGACAACTCTCAATGTCGTGCCCTCTGACATTGGAATGGTATGCACATTGTGTAGTAGGATCGAAGCTTCTTGCACGCGGGTCGGGAGTATATCCGGGGAGCGGTGTAATCAAGCCGACATGTTTTAACTTTTCAAACAGACTTGCATAGGATTCTCCGATAGGGGTGAGCGCCTTTTCTCGCTTCAGCAACCTTTCCTCCCTAAACGCCTTATTTGGCCTGAAACCTGACCCGGGGGGTTTCCGGTATGTTCGTGGGGATTGGTAAGCCTTTTGTGGAGCTGGGTACCTGGAAGGTGAAGTACGATTTTGGTTGTCCCGGGGAGAGTAGTGGTGTTGGGGACGGAAGTAGCGTTGTGAAAACATAGTTGGGGGACGAGTAAGTGAGTTACTCGAATGGCTGGAGAAGTTGTGATAGGCGGGTATATATGGAGAGTGCGGGAGATCATCCGGCATCGGGTTCATGGTACGGGTAAGGACAGAGTCCAGGAAGCTAGGTGGTGGCGGAGGTGGTGCTTTTCCATCCATCCACGCCCGATACATATCAGCCACGTGTTGTCTCAATATCTCGACCTCCTCTACTAACCCGTGGTTCCGTTCAACCAGCTGTTGTCGGGTACCTGTACCAGCCCACTCAGTCTTGAGATTATCTGCCATTGTCCTCTGACTTCGTCTTACGGGGAAGAGTTATTTCAGAACCACAACCAACCACCTTTCTGGAAATGGACACAACAAAACAAAGCCAATATGTCAGCATTAAGGTATCCCGCTTATTGATCATTCTTTTTTTTGTTTTTTTGTTTTTTTTTTTTTTTTTTTTTTTTTTTTGGTTATGGATATGGTCGAATCCTATGTGGATTGCCTACGTATCATGACCCCGCATGAATCGGACCGAGCGTAGTTCTTGCAAATTAATGCAAGAAATAAAGAGATGTTTATTTGATTTTTTGATTTTGATTTTTTTTCTTTTCTTTGAAAGAAAATTATAGAAGCCGATTCCAACTACAAACTTGTGTAGGAGATTTCTACAAGAAAAAGAATATTTTTGGTGTCAACTATGACTATTTCTACAAAATTGGCCACATAATGGCTTATTCGACAAAATGACTATTTTTGCAAAATTTATTTAAGAAAGATAAACTTGAAATTTTTTTTTTTTTTTTATCTTGTGGCTCATGGGGCATCGTTCGGCATCACCATAAACCAACACAAGACTATTTTTCATAAATTGGCCATATAATGGCTTATTCAGACAAAGTGGCTCTTTTTTGCAAAATTTTATAAAGAAGATATAAATTCAAAATTTAATCCTGGGGCCTATGGGGCATCATTCAGCACCGACACAGGCCAATACAAGACCGAAGAAGTTCAAATGCCAAAAGTGGCTATTTATGCAAGGACCGGCCATGTAATGGCTTATTGGATAAAGTGATTATTTTTGTAAAGTTGAGTGATGCCTCAAAACTTGATTTTTTTGCGGATACAGCCTTTCGACATTTCCGCGAGGGAATATTTTCAGGCTGTGTCCAAAATTATTTACAAATGACTCAAAGTGGCTATTCTTGCAAAAAGCCTTCCGGTGTCTTTTGAGGGACATGCGGCTTATTTTAAGCAAGAATAGCATCACCCGACTTATTTATAACAAAATCAAAAATTTGACATTTTTTTGGTTATATTTTTGGTTATTTTTGCAAAAAGGGTGTGAACCCGGACTTGATTTTGCGGCTATGGCCTTGCAACATTTCCACAAGGAATATTTCAAGGTCGTGCCCGCAAATTATTAAAAATGATTCAAAGTGGCTATTTTTGCAAAAAAACAGCCTTCCGGTGTCCTTTCGGAACATTCGGCTATTTTATAAAACAGCATCACTTCGATTTATTGGCAAAATTAAACACACATTTTTTTGATTTTTTTAAAGGGGTGGTTGAACCCGATGAGGGTTGCCTACGTATCTCACCTAGTGGTGAGAATCAAACCTGCGTAGTTCGGTCAGATTAGTTGACCAATCATTTCAACAAAATTGTTCCACCTATTTTTCAAATTTTCTTTTCAAACCTTCGACAGCGTTTCGTCGACATTTCGATATTTTCTATTCTAAAATTTCCTCTCTTTTTGTTTTTCAGGAATATAGCTCGTAATAATCTAGAACAAATAAATGCAACATATAACATGCTCGGTCTTTTGATTACCGGGTCACCTGTCCTAGACGGACCCAACCCCTGTGTTGAGTCCCCTAAGTCAGATATGATGCAAATAAACGTCCTAAATCTAGGCTCAATATCCCGATGTTTTCAATGGTACTAGACCGTGTACCCGAGCAGACAACTCGGATTGAGGAGGGGGCTACGTACCGGGGACCCGCGGGATCGTCCGGCTTTGTAACTTATCCCGCCTCTTTTCTTATTTTTGGTATTGACACTAACAGAAAGGGGAGTCTCAACCAGTAAGCACATCCCCGGGGGCAAGAAGAGAAGGGTTTTCGGCACAGTTTTATATACAGTTCACGCAATATCAAAATGGTAAACATATAGCAGTTTGTATATACAATGCAACTAGTATCAAAGCGATAGACATGTAGCACATTAATCAAAACATATAATGAAATCAGATATAAGCAAAAACAAC
Source organism: Nicotiana noctiflora (assembly GCA_032618575.1). Lineage (NCBI taxonomy): Eukaryota > Viridiplantae > Streptophyta > Magnoliopsida > Solanales > Solanaceae > Nicotiana > Nicotiana noctiflora. The sequence continues at coordinate 97,957 of JASVEL010013878.1, forward strand.
AATTTTAACTGAGCTCGAATTCTTAGACCCTGAACCGAAGTTCGAAGAATACGTCCCCAGCAGAGTCGCCAGAGCTGTCACACCTCCTTTTTACGCGCACGCGAGGGTGCGAGGAGTTTTTCCAATTAAAGGACAATCGAGACGGGATTAGTTTATTTAATTCAGAGTCGCCACTTGGGAAAATAATGGTGTCCCAAGTCACCGGTTTAATCCGAACCGAGGAAATTTATGGCTCTGTAATACAGTCTGCGAAACTAGAAATCTGGATAAGGAATTCTGTTAACCCGGGAGAAGGTGTTAGGCACTCCCGGATCCCGTGGTTTTAGCACGGTCGCTCAATTGCAATTTTTGTTTCTATCTGATTCTTTTATATATTTTGACTATGTGCTTTCAATGCTCCGCTCTTATTTTTAGAAGAATTGCGACGTTACGAAAACACATTTCGAGCCGCACCGTAACCAGTACGCCTGCGACTCTAATGTATTTCAGTTTCGCCGAGAGTAAGATTTGGGTCACATAAATGCACACCCGTATTCGGGAAAGTAATTTTATCTCAAGTCGTGCCTAAAGAGTCTATCGTCTATTTACTTTGGGAAAAGGACCGTGAAATTCACTAGACGGTCCTTCCAAATCTAAGGTTTTTGTAATAATTAATTGAGGACCCCGCAATTCTGTGTGTAATGCGGCGAGGCCCGTCTCATCATTTTATTTAAAGGGCAACCTTGAAGCGAACTATGATTCTCTATTTTTGATTGTCTCTAATAATGAGTGAAGAAAACTTAATTATTTATTATAAAAAAAAAACTAAGACATTTAGGATCCATAGGTTCATATAACTTGCAAATAATCAAGTTGTTCCTATTTATTCAAATTATCACTTGACACATTTTTAGACTAATCTCAACAGACCTTAAAACGATTATATATCTAGACGTGATTGACTTGGATGAAAATTTATTCTGTCATCACTAATCTATTTACCTATTACTGGATTCCTGGAATCTATTAAAAGTAAAATCGAATGATAAGTTCAAGTATTAATAGGGTAGTCATGAATGAATATACTAGATACCAATTAACGCCATACAAGGTTGTTTGAGATATTATTTTCTACTTGAAATCATGGATATCATATTATTGATCTAACATCCTACTATGAATCCAAACCAACTAAGACATTTATACTTATCAATAAAACTTGACATTATGACTAGTATTAAACTATACTAAATTATAACTAAACAATCAAAGGTTTGACAATCCATAGTTCAAAGTATACAGTCCATATTATACGATCCAATTAATTCAAAGTAGCCTAATTGTAATGAGTTAATAATCAGCTACATAAAACTATATAAACAAATAACAAATTCATTTAATTCAACGTCCACAGCATTCACTTGTTTTGATTTCAGTTCATAATTCCAGCAGCATGAGCATACATAAGCAAACTTAGAATGAGTACCTGGAAATTACAATGGAGAGAAGTTAGTTGCAGCAGCAGAATGCACAACAACAACAACCACACGACCAACAGCAATTACGCTGGATCAACAGCAACAAAGACCAGTAGCACCAAATGCACAGGACAGCAGCAACAACAGTCAATAGCAGGGAAAACAGGAGCCAAAACCACAGCAACAAATCAACACCCGGGCATAAACTCAAGCAGTAGCAGAAGCACTAAGAGACCCGGCAGAATCGACCACAAATAATGGACCAACAAAAGCCACACGACAACCCAAGCCAACAACAAACTCAATCACAGCAGTAGCAGAAGCAGGAGATCAGTAACACCAACACAGGAACAACAAGCGACCAAATGACCAACTACTCAGCCACTCCCAACTAAAAAACACACGAAAACAGTGACCAAAAGCCAATGAAACAGTCTCTTGGTCTATGCTTCTTAACTTTCTCTATCTATAGCCTTGTATATGTGTGTTCTCAGCCCTTACTGTGTGTATAGCCCTAAAAATGTGTATATAGTGAACCCTTCCTGTGTGTCCAGTGTTCTTTTCTCTCTAGTTCACTGTCTCAAACTCTTTTTTTCGTATCTCCAGGTACTCTCTAATCTATATCCCTGTCTCCCCTCCCCTACTCTATGTCTCTTATACTTATAGTTAAAAGAACACCCCCCAAGCCAAAAGAATCAGAAACTCTAAAATATAATAATCAACAGACCCACCCTGCCCACACTCTTCTCTGCCAGCCCAGTAGATTCCCCTGGGCAGACCCATCCCTCTGCCTAGCCCATGCTCTGCCAGCCCACTACAAGTGCCTTATACCATTGTTTAATCATCCAGTGCACTGGCAGTCATGATATTAACATTCAGGTGTGCCCTCCCTTAGTGATATTGTGCCCATGTGATTCCTACTCAACTGCCAGTGTTTTACACAGTCATCCGCATTCCCTAAGCTATTACTTTACTTAGTTCACAACAGGCCTATCAGCTTAATGCTTTGCAGAAACTACCAGGAGTACAATTCATGGTCCTATTTTAATTCAAACAAATCAAGCCAATTCGATTCCTATTTCATAATGACCAATCAATCAAACAACCAATTTAACTCCTAACGGCTATTCAATCAATGCTAATAAACAAGACCTACGAAACTACTCGACCACATTGATTAGTCGATGACAAACATACACAATTGATAACAAATGAGTGACCTACAGATTCAATATGCTTCAAGCAGAATCAAGGAACCAAATCGAATACGAATTAAAATGCTTGACGACCTTAATCGAACTGAATATACGATTCATTTTAACTACTGAACACAGAAAGAATCGACCAAATAAAAGGTCCATGGAAGATGGCCAGAATAATTTAAAGGATGAATAGAAGAAAAGAACAGGTTAAGCAAGCTAAACTAAACAATTAGTTAGACCTTAATTACCAATGACAGCCGCACCAACGGGAAAGGCTCCAAAGCTCTATACTCGACGGACCCGAGCTCGCCTCAGACTTTGCTTGCTTTGAGGTCGAACGAACCTTAGTCGAAGTGTTCTTAAATAAAAACACTTCGATTAAGGCCCATTAGACCCCAAATCTTTGATTCATTGGATGAATTTTAACGTTTGATTTTCTAGGGTTCTTGAGGGTCCAAATTTGGGGCTTTACTGGTTCTGGTCAGATTCGACGGAAATCAATGGGGGTTATGGTGTGAGGGAGGTCTGGTAAGGGTATGGCCTGAGTTTGGGGTCAATTAGAGTTGGTCGAAGTTCGACTCGAATCTTCAAATGAAGATTCGAGAAGTTCCAAATGGATTCGACCTAAGCCATGCACGGGGTTGGGACGGGGAGGCTGAGACGAGTGTGTGGTGTAAAAATGGGAGTGATTGGCCTACCGGAACCGCCGCGAGGCGATTTCCGGTAGGCGGAGGGTGGCGGAGGTACGGCGGCGATTGATCGTCTCTGGAGAGACGAAGATGAGTGTGGGGGGAATGAACGGGTGTGGGGGGTATGGGGGGTTCTTTGGTAGGTTTAAAATTGACGCTTTAATCTCGGCCGTTGGATGATGAGAATCCAACGGCCAAGATTGCACAGTGGAGCGATTAATGAGATCCATCGGATCAATGCTGATCGACGGCTTGGATCTCTTCACTTAAAATGGAACGACGTCGTTTGGGGTGTAACGGGTTGGGACGGACTGGACCAGGTGGGATTCGTTTGGGCCTGGTTTTTGGACCAAACTATGGCCCGGATCTGATCTCATTACTACATGTATATATGTATATATGTACATGTATATATATATATATATATATGAATACCATTATCCCACACAATTACATATCACCTAAAAATGTAAATCACATGACTTTGATATCAAACACTAAAAATGCAAAACTTAGCATATATTTTTTGTATTTTTAATTTAAATAAATAAACGTGCACACAAAAGATAAAATAACACAAAATCACAAAAATCATACCCAACACGAAACTATTTTTATTTTTGAATTTTATGGGAGTACTTCTCAAGTAAGGCAAAAATCACGTGCTCACAGTATCGCCTATGAAGGGCGTGATGAGATTTAGGTGATCGTATTTATTGATGATATCCTGATGTACCCGCGCAGCCAGGAGGAGCACGCACAACACTTGAGGGTGGTATTGCAGAGATTGAGAGAGGAAAAGCTTTATGCAAAATTTTCTAAGTGAGAGTTCTGGCTTGACACTGTGATTTTTCTGGGACATGTAGTGTCCCGCGATGGTATTTGGGTTGACCCACAGAAAGTCGAGGCGGTGCAGAATAGGCCCAGGCCATCCTCAGCTACTAAGATCCGGAGTTTCCCCGGTTTGGAAGGCTATTACCGCATGTTTGTTTAGGGTTTTTCGTCTATTGCTACACCTTTGACGAAGTTGACACAGAAGAATGCTCCATTTGTGTGGTCTGATGAATGCGAGGAGAGCTTCCAGAAGCTCAAGTCGGCCTTGACCATAGCTCCGGTACTTGTGTTGCCATCAGCTTTAGGGTCTTATACGATGTATTGCAATGCTTCGAAAGTTGGGATCGGATGTGTATTGATGCAAGAGGGTAGAGTTATTGCATATGCTTCTCGTCAGTTAAAGCCCCATGAGAAGAACTACCCTGCTCACGACTTAGAGTTAGCTGCTATTGTTCATGCCTTGAAGATTTTGAGGCATTACTTGTATGGTGTATTCTTATGACATATATACAGACCACCGCAACCTTCGACACTTGTTTAAGCAGAAAGATCTCAATTTGAGACAGCGGAGATGACTTGAATTACTCAAAGACTATGATGTTACCATCTTGTATCATCCCTGGAAGGCCAATGTAGTGACCAGTGCCTTAAGCCGAAAAGTTATTAGTATGGGCAACTTGGCGTACATTCCACATGGGGAGAGGCCCCTTGCAGTTGATGTTCAGGATTTAGCTAATCAGATGGTGAGGCTGGATATTTCTGAGCCCAGTCGGGTGATGGCTTGCATGGTATCTCGGTCTTCCTTATATGACCGTATTCGAGAGCGCTAGTATTATGATCCACACTTGCTTGTCCTTAAGGACAGAGTTCAACACGATGATGCCAGAGATGTCACTATTGATAGTGATGGTGTGTTGAGGATGCAGGGCCGGATATGCGTGCCCAATGTTGATGGCCTTCGTGAGTTGATATTGGATGAGGCCCATAGCTCGTGGTATTCTATCCACCCAGGTGCCACAAAGATGTATCATGATTTGAGGCAGCATTTTGGTGGAGAAAGTTGAAGAAGGATATTGTGAATTATGTAGTGCGGTGGCTCAACTGTCAGTAGGTGAAGTATGAGCATCAGAGGCCTGGTGGCGTGTTCCAACGTATGGATATTTCCGAGTGGAAGTGGGAAATGATCACTATGGACTTTGTTAGTGGACTCCCTCGGACAGCGAGGAAGTTTGATTCAGTTTGGGTGATTGTGGATAGGCTGACCAAGTCAGCTTATTTCATTCCTGTGTATACTACATACTCCTTGGAGCGGTTAGCAGAGATATTTATCCGTGAGATTGTGAGATTGCATGGAGTTCCAGTTTCTATCATATCAGATAGAGGTACCCAGTTCACTTAGTTCTGGAGGACATTTCAGTGAGAATTGGGTTCGCAGGTAGAACTGAGCACAACATTTGACCCACAGACGGATGAGTAGTCCGAGCGTACAATTCAGATACTGGAGGACATGTTGCGTGCTTGCGTCATTGATTTTGGAGGTTCTTGGGCTGATTACTTGCCTCTTTCAGAGTTTGCTTATAATAATAGCTATCAGTCCAGCATTCATATGGCACCATATGAAGCCTTATATGGGAGATGGTGTAGGTCTCCAGTCGGTTGGTTTGAGCCCAGCGAGCTAGATTATTGGGGACAGAGTTAGTTCAGGATGCCTTAGACAAGGTGAAAGTGATTCAGGAAAGACTTCGCACAGCTCAGTAGCGTAAAAGGAGTTATACAGGCCGGAAGGTCCGAGATGTGTCTTATTTAGTGGGCGAGAAGGTATTGCTGAAAGTTTTGCCTATGAAGGGCATTATGAGACTTGGAAAGAAAGGAAAGTTGAACCCAAGGTTCATTGAACCTCTTTTAGGTGTTTAGGAAAGTTGGGGAAGTGGCCTATATGCTTGCTTTACCACCTAGCTTGTCGGGAGTTCACCCGGTGTTCTATGTACCTATGCTCCGAAAGTACGTTGGAGATCCGTCTCATGTATTAGACTTCAGTACGATACAGCTGGATGAGGACTTGACCTATGATGTGGAGCCGTTAGCCATTTTAGGTCGACTGGTTCGTAAGTTTAGATCCAAAGACATAGCTTCGATGAAAGTGCAGTGGAGAGGTTGTCCCATGGAGGAAGCAACTTGGGAGACCGAGCAGGAGATGTAGAGCAGATATCCACATTTATTTGAGACTCCATGCATGTTTCTTAACCTGCTTGCGGATGAGCGTTTGTTTAAGTTGGGGAGAATGTAACGACCCGACCCGTTGTTACGGGAGTTAATGCCCCGTTTTCTCCATTTTATACATTAATATGTTCATTTATATGTGTTTGGAGAGTTAGAAGTAAACCGGATGGAATCCAGTTAGAAATGAGGCAATAGACCTCTTTCTGGGAAGCTTAGTTTGGAAAAGTCAACCGGATGTTGACCGATGAGTTAGACAGATCGGAATGGAATTCTGATGATTCGACTAGTTTCGGGGGATGATTTTTGACTTAGGAGAGCAATCAGAATCGAATTCGGAGATCTGGTGTAGATTTAGGCTTGAATTGGCTAATATTGAATTTTGGCGTTCTGGACGGTACGCGAGATTTTGATCCGAGGCTCGGAATGAAATTCTAAGAGTTGAAGTAGCTCCTTTACGTTATTTTAGATATGCGTGCAAAATTTTAGATCATTCGAAGGTGTTTAGGTCGGGTTTTAGATCAAATGTTAGTTTTAGAAGTTTTAGTGAAACTTAGGCTTGAATCCGTGAGAATTTGATGATCTTGATGTTTATGATGGTGTTTTTATTTTGCGAGCAAGTTTGAATGAAGTAATGTGACATATTTGTGCATTTGGTTGAGTTCCCGAGGGTCTCGGGATGATTTCGGATGCCCAACGGGAGGTTTTGAACTTAGATGTTGCAACAGAAATATTGCAGTCAGATGTTGTTCTATGCGATCGCATAGAAGACATGGAGAGGGGTAGATTTTTACTGTATGCGATTGCATAGAGTCAAGTGCGATCGCATAGGTTGGGGAAGTTGATCTGTGTGATCGTATGGGGTTTAATGCGATCGCATAGAAGGAAATTTGGAGCCCAAGAAAATGCTCTATGCGATCGCATAGAGGTTAGTGTGATCGCATAGACTTAGGACTTTACACAGTGCGATCGCATACAACTCATTGCGATCGCATAGGAGGAAAATGGGAATGGAAAACTTTACTCTATGCGATCGCATGGAGGCATTGTGATCGCATAGAAGGAAGCGTCAGTGACAGAACATTTAAGTTAGAAAAATTCAGACGTGAACCCTCATAATTTTACACCACTTTTACTTCGTCAAGGAGGGTTTTGAGTGATCTGAAGAGAGAAATCAACGGGTAATCGCTGGAGGTAAGTTTCTTGACTCAGAAATATGATTTATGCTAGAATTAACACCAAAATTCACGAAATTGGGTAGAATTTGTGAAGAACTAGGGCCTAAATTATGAAAACGAATTTTTGGGTTTTGAAAGGCCATTCAAACTCCGATTTCGATAAATTTTATATGCACGGACTCGTGGCGAGACGAGGAATCCGTTGGTATGATTTTTGGAATTTTTCGAAAAGTGGTCCCGGGGCTCGGGTTTTACCAACTTCGTGAGTTGTTGCGTTTTTCGAGTAATTTTGATTGGGTTATGCTTCTTTGACCCATATTTATGTATTTGCTATGGTTTTGACTAGATTCGACGCACGAAGCGGCAAATTCGAAGAGAAGAGGCATCGCGGACGAGTCCACTACCAGTTAGAGGTGAGTAGTTAGTGTATATGGTAGCTTGAGGGTTTGAAACCCCGGCTTATCACATTGTGATGCTATTTGGGGCATGACTCGCACCCCATGCAAGGTGCGGAATTGGTTATGACTGGGGATTGTGACTTATTCCATCCGGAATAATAATAATATCATATTGGCGATTGAAACGCATATTGTGTTAAGTATATATGTGGGCTATAAGCCATGTTTGGGGCCTTGTGCCGACCTGTAGTATCCTTAGGGGATAGATATCTATGTGATAGCATGATTGTAAAATCATTGATCTCAGTCCTGGCTTGAAATCACTGTTATGAAATGCTAAGTCACCTATTCTTGGAAAATTAAATAAAATTAAAGTATTTTCATTGTTATTGAACCGGAACCTGGAAATAAATAAATTGAACTATTGTGTGACTCATGTGCATGTTGTGGACTGAGTACGGTTCGGGCTGCACGCTACATCAGATGATATGAATATTGCGCTTGGGCTGAAGGAGCCCCTCCGGAGTCTGTACACACCCCCAATGAGCGCCATCGACGTTAAACGGATCGGGCTACGCGTCGTAGCGGTCATGTGCATTGCATTGTATTCTTGTTTGTAAACTACCTGTGATATTTGTGGTTTGTTGTTGTTGTTAATTCGTGGTAGGTATCAGACTGTAGTTTTAGCTTTGCTCTGTGGTATTCTGTGGATTTTCCTGCTTTCAGCTATTTTATAAATTTTTTACTCACTGAGTACTTAGTACTTACCCCTACTCCCTGCACCTTTATGTGCAGATTCAGGTATGCAGAAGGGTTAGACGAGCAGTCCAACTTAGATCAGAATATTCGAGTTGTTGAGGTAGCTGCTGGCATTCGCAGGACCTAGCTTCTCTCTTTATTTCAGTTTATTATCTATATACTTCCAGACTTGAGTATTTTGTTCTGTATTCCTATTACTATTCCGATTTTGCTTAGTGGCTCTAGACTCGTGACCCCAGATCTTTTGGGAATGTTATTTTCGATGTTCGCACTTCTTAATATTGTTATTCTACTATTATCGTTGGAGTATTATTATTAACTCAAATATATTCTTCTTGAATTTGCCCTTTTGGGACTGGTCTTTAAATGTGGAAACAATTGTTGGTCTGGCTTGCCTAGCTTTAGGGTTGGGCGCCATTACGACCGAGTTTGGGTCATGACAACTAGCCACTCAAACTGGCGGCGCAACTCCTCTCTACGGGACTGCGGCACATACTTCTCTAAAAAGAAAGTGGAAAACTGCTGCCAGGTAAGGGGCGCTACCCCTTCAGGCCTACGCCTTTCGAACGCCTCCCACCATATGAATGCTGGCCCCGAAAACTGGAATGTAGTAAAAGAAACCCCACTAGACTCAAGAATCCCTGCTGTACGTAGCATCCTCTAACACTTGTCCGAGAATCCCTGGGCATCCTCGCCCTCAGTACCACTGAATGTAGGCGGATGAAGTTTGCCAAACCTCTGTAACCGACGCTGCTCGTTGTCAGACATCACTGGAACAACATACCTTGGGGTTGGCGCAACTGGAACAGCCGGTGAAACTACCTGAGCTGGGGCTGCCTCTGGCGTTTGAAGTCCCTGCACAACCTGCTCTAGTGTGCGAGCTGCGGGGGTCTAATGACCACCCCCGGTCTGCGATGTCGCTGCGGCAGTAGTAGCTGAAATTGCCTGAGCCAACCCAGTGCAAACAGATAATATCTGGGTCAATGCCTCCTGAAGGCGAGGAATAACAATTGGCACTACCGATGTCTGAGCGGGTGTTGCTGGAGCCTCAACCATTGGGCGTTGATCTTGAATAGGGGCAACAAGTGGGTCTACTGGTACTCCCCTGCTGCTCTACCACGACCACGACCACGACCATGACCACGACCTCTAGCTGGTGGCAATGGTGGTCGTCCACCTTATCCGGTAGCACGAGTCCTCGCCATCTGCGAGAGAATAGAATACAGAAGTTCAGTTCTCGGAACAACAAAACCGCACGACAAAGTTCAAGAATATGAAGTGTTTCCTAAAAGGTCTGCAGCCCCTCGAGGATAAATACAAACGTTTCCGAACCGATCCGCGAGACACTACTAACCGGCTCAAGACTCATGAGACCTAGTAACCTAGGCTCTGATACCAACTTGTCATGACCCCAAAACCCGGTCGTGATGGCGCCCAGCATATTGCTAGGCCAGCCTGATCAATTACACACAATATCGAGCTACCAACTCACATTTTTGTTTCAAAATAATATCAAGATATATTACGTAGTTTAATCAAGATAATGAAAAATATCCCAATATCATTACACCACCTCCCAAGACCTGGGGGTCACAAGTCGAGAGCCTCTACAGAGTAACATAGTGACAATAATAGTGTACACAGAATAAGTCTGAAACGCGGAAATGTCTAAAGCATAAGAAAGAAAAGGAGAGTCGGGTCCTGCGGACGCTAGACAGCTACCTTGACACTCCGATATAAGCTCTGAAGAAAGCTAGAAATCAACCCTGCTGGGAGGTACCTGGATCTGCACACAAGGTGCAGGGAGTAGAGTGAGTACTTCCAACTCAGTGGTAATAAGCATGTATAATGATATTGAAGGTAAGAACACCCAATAATACCACACAGTAAAGCTATACAATGCTCATTTTATCCTTTTTAACGGTATAAGCCTCAAGGAAAGCAATAACAGATAAAGCAGTACAACAGAAATGAATAAATGCAATGCAGATGCATGAACATGACCTCTACGGTGCGTAGCCCGATCCATTTGGGTACCCGCACTTACTGTGGGGGTTCAGACTCCGGAGGGGCTCCTACAACCCAAGCGCAATATCAGTGACATATGATGTGGCGTGCAACCTGATCCACTATCAGTCCAGCTACATGGAATGCAAGCCTCACATGCACAAACAATTACCCTTTTTTTAAATTCCCTATATATCCCATTTTACGTGGCATACGATCCCTTTTAATCTATTTATATTTAAAACAATTTAACTTTAAACTTCTCATTATACTCTTAAAAAAATAGGTTTATAACAACATAAATTACACATGGCTTGTTTTAGAACTCAAGTTTCAAAATTCTTTCTTTCTTCTTAAACTCCGTACTCAATCAATGGTATCAGAGGGCAGAACTGTAAATCAGAAGAGCAACTCACAAGATGCACTGGCTGATAATGAACATCAGCATGGAAATGAATGGTGATGTCTTTTCCCGGGAGTCTGATTCAAAAGGATAAAACATAAAAGTGAATTACCTATTGGTCCTGATAATAGAAATGAATCGGGGGGATGGTTTAACTGTACCCTTACAAATGGTTTTGCAGTGTTAAGAAATTCAGAGCAGTGACAGGAGTGCATTAGCACATATAGTGTTCTTCTCACGAATTTCATCGAACAACACGGCGGCACTCCTGGTAAACAATGACTTGGCATGCAAATCAACCAAAGCAGAGCTCACATGCATTCTTAAAATCAAACCAGAATATTCATGAATCACTTGGCCCAAAGTTGACATTTCGAACACCATCGGGATGCACGTAGGAGAAGTAACAGAGAGCAAGAGCATGGAACTTAGTTTGACAAAAATGGAGAAAAAATGGTTTTTAAAAGCAAAGGGATTTTTTGGGCTAAGGATCTTGAAGAAGCTGATTAAAGCATTGGCGAAGCCACATGATCGTCGAAAAATTATACTGTGTACTAAGGTAAAATATTACGTTTTAGATGTATATAACACATATTGAACACCCTTTATCAGGAATCTTTTTTCACTTCTTTTAAATTTTAACACCTTGGGATTTAAAGATTTTGGATTAATAGTAGTAGTTTAGTATGACTTTTTTTTTTTGGGTAAAATCCGTCATCAATAATTCAAGTTATATCTTGTCCAAGTAGACAAGCTAAATTGTTCATACATTTAAGAAAAATCTCTTCCGGATAAATTTGTAGCAAGAGAAAACAATTATATTAATTACTTTAGCTCATATAAGTTCAAGAACAATAGGTCCTACCATTTTTCTCAAACACGGAACAAAGGATTTCTTAGAACCAAATCCATACATATGATGTGGTGCCATATATGATTTACAGGACAAAAACATACTCTAGATGGAAACTATGTGTCCATTTATATAAGAACTATAAGACAAAACAAGTCAATCATAGTAAGATTTCACTGGTGGAGAGGCATTTGTTGCACCGTTGATTGACAATAGCAGATGAAGTATCACATGGTTTTGTTTACCAACTCATTGTCAAATACATATACCCATTGCTGCCCTACTGTTTTTCATGAAAAGATAGAGAACGCAGGATCTTTAGAATTCAACTTGATAACATTGAGTAATTGTCAATACAGGATCTTTTGAGATCAGACTGATAATAACAGGTAATTCTCTTGTTTTGATGCAGGTCTGGACCACTTGGTCCGTAAAATTTACTGCAATCTGATAACTTATTTGGTCCCTCATGCTAAGTCATTATGTAGGATCAACTTTCCTCATCAGAATTACCCGAGTTATTTCAGCAGATTTTGAGAAATGTTTTACTAATCGTAGAGAACAAGAAATGTTTACTGGCTATCAATATGTCTGTGTCTATGCTGTGCAGATCTCCATTAAATTATGAGTCACTCATAACCTTATTGACGCGAGAAATTTGAGTAAATATTCAAGAAAAGTATAGATATTAATTATTCTTTCAAGACTAGATTCTAGTTCATTACGATTAGAAAACCATGAGAGTTGAGAAACAAAATTTCTACTGCAATGAATTGATTGCATCAATGCATGGAAATAGAATGGAACCAAGAAAGTAAAAAGGTTCATTACTTCAATTTCTGTTGAAGTAGAAAAATGTGTCCTTAGTCAAGAGACAAAAGAATGGCATACATTCTTGATGGAGCTAAACTCATTAATCTACCTAGTGTTTCTTCTAACTCCTGAACTGTACACAATGAAGATCCTGTTTTACAGTTATACAAAATTGTGTAACAAAAAAGAAAAAGGGGGACTGATTTCCTTGTCACTTCCTCAAGCGAGATGTGAGATCAACGAAAAAGTCCTCATTGCACGGAATTGTGAGACCACCCATTGGATGATCAAAGCCAAATTCTTCCTCAGCTTGGCTAAGCAAGTCTTGAAATGTGGGTTGACTCAAGAATGATATGGGAATCACAAATCTTTTCTTTTGATTCTCCCCGACATACACAGCAAAGTGGCCCTTGGGAACATCTCCACTTGTCGAAGACTTCTTAATCATACGAAGAATTGCCATGATCTTTTAGTTTTAGTAAAGAAAGAAAGAATTAATAAAGAACTCAAAAGCAGAGAAAGCTTTCAACACTTTCAAGTTTGCTAAGAGTTGTGGTGGTAGACACCTCTTTGAATATGTTTATATAGGCAACGGAAATTCATAGAAAACAGCTGATATGTGTAGAATAAGACTTTGTGGGCACCAGCAGAAGACAATGTCAATGAAAATCACATGCTTTTGTCTTCCAAATATTAATAACTTTGCACTATTAGTTCAAGAACAATAGGCCCAACAAGCATCTTTCACCGAAGCTAGTTGGAACTATATTGAGATTGTTGCGGAAGCCAAATGTATATAGTGTGAATGAGTCACAACTACTATACCAAAAATTATGGCAGCCACCAAATAATAAATAAGACAATAAAGCAACAATAAAAGGAACACTAGAATTTACGAGGTTCGGCTAATTTTGCCTACTCCTCGGACACAACCAATATTTTATTCCACTCCAAAATACAAGTGAAATAATACTAAAGAGAGAAGATACAAATGCCTTAAAAAGATAAGAAGGCAAATGAGAGGTGTGTTTAAATCCTAAACATTAGGCCTCCTTTTATATAGAGAAACCCTCCCCCAAAACAAGTTCCCCACCGATGTGGGAGAGGAACTTTTGACAAATCAACAAATCTCCACCTTGGCAAAAATTCCACATCTTCAATTTTCTCTCTATAACAAATTTTGGTTGTGTCTTCATCTTCAATCGTCAGTGTTCAACAATGTTGATCAAATCCAAACAATGTTGAAACTTGATCGCAGTCACCACCTTTGTTAGCATATCACCAGGATTCTCCATAGTATGAATTTTCTTCACAGTGACTCCACCTTCTTCTATGATTTCTCGTACGAAGTGATACCGAACATCAATGTGCTTCGTCCTCGCATGATAAACTTGGTTCTTCGCTAATTGAATAGCACTTTGACTATCACAAAAAATTGTGATACCTTTTTGTTCAACACCAAGCTCCTTTAGCAATCCTTGAAGCCAAATTGCCTCCTTCACAGCCTCTGTAATAGCCATGTACTCCGCCTCTGTTGTAGACAAAGCAACTGTTGACTGTAAAGTAGACTTCCAACTAACTGGTGCCTTTGCAAAAGTAAACACATAACCAGTAGTTGATCTTCGTTTGTCCAGATCACCCGCAAAATCTGAGTCACAATATCCAACTACAGACTGATTGCCTTCCTGCTTAAAAACTAACCCGACATCTACAGTATTATGAATATACCGTAGAATCCACTTCACAGCTTGCCAATGCTCCTCTCCTGGATTATGCATATATCTGCTAATAACTCCAACGGCTTGTGAAATGTCAGGTCTCGTACGGACCATTGCATACATCAAGCTACCAACAACATTTGCGTATGGTACCTTTGACATATACTCTCGTTCAACTTCATCCAATGGCGACATAGTAGTACTTAGCTTAAAATGGGGAGCAAGTGGAGTACTAACTGGCTTAGTCTTGTCATCTATGCCAAAACGTTGTAGTACTCTCTTCAAATATTCTTTCTGAGATAAACAGAGTTTCTTTGAACGTCTATCTCTTATTATCTCCATGCCAAGAATTTTCTTCGCCTCACCCAGATCCTTCATCTCGAACTCCTTCTTCAGTTGAATCTTCAACTTATCAATTTCTTCCGAATTCTTGGAAGCTATCAACATATCATCAACATATAGGAGAAGATATATAAAGGAACCATTTTTAAGCTTGCGCAAATACACACAATGATCGTATTTGCTTCTCTTGTACCCTTGCTGCAACATAAACTTGTCAAATCGCTTGTACCATTGTCTAGAAGATTGTTTCAACCCGTACAACGATTTTTCAAGTTTGCAAACCATATTTTCCTTTCCAGCAACTTTGAATCCTTCTGGATTTCCTCCTCCAAGTTTCCATGTAAAAATGCAGTTTTTACATCCATCTGAACTAGTTCCAAATCCAACTGTGCTACCAAAGCCAACATAATTCTAATGGAGGAATGTTTTACAACTGGAGAAAACACTTCGTTATAATCAATTCCCTCCTTTGAGCATATCCTTTGGCCACCAACCTTGCTTTGTAGCGAACATCTACTTGGTTAGGAAATCCTTCCTTCTTTGCAAATACCCATTTGCACCCAATTGCTTTCTTTTCCTTCAGGAGATTGGCCAATCTCCATGTATGATTCTGATGAAGGGAATGTATTTCATCATTTATGGCAATCCTCCACTTATCTTCTTCTGAACTTTGGACCGCATCTTTATAAGTGGTGGGAACATCATCAGTTGCAATTGCGGTTGCACAAGCAACCATCTCTATGAGACGAACAGGTTTCGTTACTTTCCTTTTTGGCCTGCTGGTTGCTATTGATTCAAGTTGTTGTTGAGGTTCCTGAGTTGGAATCTCCTCTACTGGCTCTCCTCCTAGAGGATAATCTTCATTTGTTTCCTCCTCTGCTTCTTGTGTAGGAAAAATAAATTTTCCCTCAAACTCCACCTGCTTAGAAGCACCATCATCTTGTTTGGTATCTTCATTTGTTACCTTGTTTACCATAGATGATTCATCGAAGGTAACATCCCTGCTGAATATTACTTTCTTTGTCATAGGACACCATAAGCGATGTCCTTTTACTCCAGAAGTAATCCCCATAAAAATAGCCTTCTTTGCCCTTGGATCCAATTTTGACTCCGTCACATGATAATATGCAGTTGAGCCAAATACGTGCAAAGAGTCATAATCTACAGCAAGCTTTCCATACCATTTTTCAAATGGTGTCTTGCCATCAATAGCAGCAGATGGTAAGCGATTAATGAGGTGGCATGCATATGTAATTGCCTCAGCCTAAAATTCTTTGCCTAAGCCAACATTGGACAACATACACCGTACCTTCTCCAGCAAGGTCCGGTCCATGCATTCTGCCACTCCATTCTGTTGTGGTGTATGTCTGACAGTGAAGTGTCGTACGATGCCATCATTTTCACAAACTTTGTTGAAATGATCATTTTTGTATTCACCTCAATTGTCTGTGCGAATACATTTGATCCTCCTACCTGTTTGATTCTCCACCATCGTCTTCCATTTGAGAAAAATTCCCAGTACTTCATCTTTGCTCTTCATTGCATACATCCATACTCTTCGGGAAAAATTATCAATAAAGGTCACAAAAAATGTGCTTCCCACCCAATGAAGGTGTTTTGGAAGGACCCCAAACGTTAGAGTGTACATAATCCAAAATGCCTTTAGTATTATGGATTGCTGTACCGAATTAAACCCTTGTCTGTTTCCCTTTGACACAATGCTCGCAAAACTCCAAATTGCAAGCCTTTATCCCTTTCAACAATCCTCGATCTGATAGAGTTTTCAAGGATTTTCCTCCAGCATGTCCCAAGCGCATGTGCCACAGCCTGGTTGCTTCTGCCTCTTTGTTGTCACTGGATGTCACTGTCGTTGTCCCAATAACTGTACTACCGAGATAACGGTACATGTTATTGTTCTTCCGATTGGCCTTCATTACCACTAGTGCACCGGAGCATACTCTCATCACTCCATTTTCTGCAATAATTTTGAACCCTTTTGATTCCAGGGCTCCCACAGAGATGAGATTTTTCTTCAAACTCGGTACATATCGAACATCTATTAATGTTCTGATCATTCCATCATGGTTCCTTAATCGTATTGAACCAATTCCATATGAGGTAAGAGGGCTGTTATCCGCTGTTTGGACGACTCCATATTCTCATTCTTGAAAGTCCACAAACCAATCCCTGTTGGGACACATATGATAGCTACAAGCCGAATCCATCAACCATATGTCTGATGACGTTGACGGCTCCGTTGTAACTAATGAGAAATCCGAATCATCACAATCAACAACATTTGAATCCATAATGGCCTTTCCATTGTTATGTTTGGCCTTATTATTCAACTTCGGACAGTCTTTCTTCCAGTGCCCCTTTTCTCGACAAAAGGCACATTCATCCTTGCTGGGTTTAGATCTTGACTTAGATCTTCCTTTCCTTGTCATCGTTTGATTTTGAGGACGACCCCTCACGAACAGTGCTTCTCCTTCTCCGCCCTTCTGTTTTTCTCGCTTTCTTTGTTCATAGCCGTACAAAGCCAAACAAACTTCTCGGAGAGAAACTTCGTCATTTCCATGGAGTAGAGTAGTTTCAAGGTGCTCGTACTCGTCAGGAAGTGATGCCAACAACATCAAGGCCAAGTCACCATCATCATAAGTTGTATCCATATTTTGCAAATCCGTGACCAACTTATTGAAACTGTAATATGTTCATTCATTGTGGTACCAGGAACATAAGTGAAGTAAAACAGTCTCTTCTTCATATACAATTTATTTTGACTGTTTTTCTTCAAAAATTTATCCTCAAGTGCTTTCCATAATTTACTAGCAGAAGTTTCCTTTGTGTATGGATATTTCTGCTCTCTAGCAAGGTAGGATCGAATGGTACCGCAAGCAACACGGTTGATTATTCTCCAATCTTCTTCTCCAATACCATCTGGTCTCTTTTCTTCAATAGCCGGATCTAGCCCTTGTTGAAAAAGGACATCTAGAACCTCGCCTTGCCACATCCCAAAATGTCCGGACCCGTCAAAAATTTCTACCGCAAATTTCGCATTTGACACAATTCTCGTCATAAGCGAAGATGCCAATGATGACGTATTGCTGACACTTGATGTAGATTCTTCTTGTTTATTGTCTCCCATCTTTGACACAAATATTATTTAATAGCCGACGACACAAATCAAGATTATTTCCTTTCGGGTGTGGAAGATCAGACTAAGCTGCAACCACAGAGCATACCGAGACAGAACCTTGACTCAGTTACCAAGATAAATCTTTTCTGATGTGGAAGATCAGACTACGCTGCAACCACAGAGCATACGAGATAATACCTTGGCTTTGATACCAATTGTTGCGGAAGCCAAATGTATATAGTGTGAATGAGTCACAACTACTATACCAAAAATTATGGCAGCCACCAAATAATAAATAAGACAATAAAGCAACAATAAAAGGAACACCATAATTTACGAGGTTCGGCTAATTTTGCCTACTCCTCGGACACAACCAATATTTTATTCCACTCCAAAATACAAGTGAAATAATACTAAAGAGAGAAGATACAAATGCCTTAAAAAGATAAGAAGGCAAATGAGAGGTGTATATAAATCCTAAACATTAAGCCTCCTTTTATATAGAGAAACCCTCCCCCAAAACAAGTTCCCCACCGATGTGGGAGAGGAACTTTTGACAAATCAACAGCCTGTGCCACTTGGCCAAGTGCTTCTTATTAGCTTTGTCCAAACTTAGTGCAAATTAACATTACCCTAATTATTTCCAACTTCCGAGTGCATCTTAGCTTAGGTCTAGACCTTGATCCAAAATATGGGGTTTCTCCAATTTCTTTTCTGTAATCATTATTAGACGACCCACAGGGTTGAAAGCAATTCATTTTACTTGTATTTGAAGCCTCATTTCTTATATTGAAGAGGTAATAAAGACATGGAAAGAACAAAATTATACTGATATACTTAATTAGACTCTTGTTTTGGCGAGAATGTCCCAATAAAAATGATAGAAATTGAGAATTTAAAAAGCACTATTTATAGGGAAACTAGCATAAAGCTTCTGACTATGGTGCCCAATAATAGCTAGGTGGTGAAAGATGGTTTGTGATGCCTATGAAAGACAGTAGCACATGAAGGATCATATGACTTTGCCTTATATGTCCTTGTGATGTACTAATAATTTGAGACCAAATGATTCAGTCATTGACCTCCTTGGACTAACAGCTTGTTTGGATGGTCGTATCTATTGTATCGCATGGTATGTTACATTAAATATGATGTTCGTTTTGATTGTTACTTAAATTTTAATGTATCGTATCGTCAAACCGTCTTTACGTAACGATGAAATGTGCTACTTTATGTAACGACCAATTTGGTATGGTTGCGTCGTTATCTTGTCTTTTTGTCTCATCTCACTCTTCACTATTATTAAATTATTTTATTTTATTATTTACCCTACCTTTTATATAATACACTACCAGAAAATGAGCCTATTGCAACAGTTTTTAGTAACGGTTATCAAACCGTTGCTATAGCGCACATATAGCAACGGTTATAAAGAATGTGGATGATATAGCACACTTTTGATATAAAACCGTTACAATTTATATTAAACGTTGCCATAGCATTTTTTAACGGGACTCTCTAGAACGGAACTTTGGGAAAAATAGATAACGGAACGGGTTTTTTTCTCTTTATTAGATTCCCTCCTAAATTTTGTTAGACCCGCCAAAAGGAAAATAATTTTTGTCTTTTTAATTAATTAGAAAAATAAAAATATAAAAGTCTCTAATTTAATTAGTCCATATCCAATTAATTACCTAGCTACAGTCGACATCCCCAAATTGCTAAACCCAAAAGCAGTCGACATCCCCAAAGTCCCAACCCAAAATCGCCATTGACGCGTCTCCACCCCATCTCCGACCAAAATCCCACCGTCTTTCAACCACAGGTTCTTTCTTTCATCCCCAAAGACATCGGATTTGAGCGGGTGAAATCACATGTACTCTCTTTCTCTCAAGTTTTTTTGCCTACATTTAATGGGTTCTCTTTAATTTTTTGTCAAATAAGGGTATAATGTGTATTCTCTAAATCTCAAAGCATAAGTTTTGCTATATTCAGTCAAGGAAATTGCTAGGTTTTAGTCGTCATTTTCTTTCAACATTTTTGGTTTCCTTCATCTTCAGTCCGTTTTTCTTTTATTTTTCTCCAGAAAAGATACAAAAAAAATGAGTTAAGTTTAGTGTTTTTTCGAGTTTTGTTCTGTTTTAAAGAAGGAAAACATAAAAACAAATCAGAGAAAATTTTCAGAAATTTAGTAGTAAATTTCTAGGGTTCTGAGGTTTTCTTTTCCGGAGGATTTTTTTCTGGGATTTTTGGGGAGTGATTTTGATATGATTGTTCATAGAGAGGATTGAGAGAAAAGTTTTAAGGTTCTAAAGAGTGAAAATTCTAATTTCTATTTTTTGATTTCTTGTGTTAGTTTGATTGATACAGAACCTTGGTTTTGGATTTTCTTTTAGTTTTAATTCCAAAAAAAAAAAGATACAAAAATAGATATAGTGGTTCAAATTCTCTTACACCTTTACTCCTTCATTTTTATTTTGCTCTGGATTGCGGGTGTCAAGTATGGAGTCCGAATGAGTCGTTTGTCGACTCTGAGTTTTTGGTGTATTTTTATTAGTTTTCTTTTGCGCCCCATTCTTTGATTTTTTTCTGGTGATAAAATGCTTCAAGTTTGAAGCTCAAAGTGGTTGTTGTTCTGTGGCACGATATGTGCACGAGATACAGAAAACATATTTAAGTTATAAATATCAATGATGCGTGTAACAACTTGTGAAAAATATAGCAATAATTGATTCGCGTTACAACTTTATGTCTGAACCTTTATTGACTCTACTTTATAGTCTTGTTAAGTATTCTTAGTGACTCATATCTATTTATCATTGTGGCTTGAGATCATGTGGTGAAACTGAACCTGCTCACTTGCGGTGTTTTTGATTTGCCATGCCCCTCTACTATCTCATTACTCTGAAGTCTGTAGGAATGGCTATCTATAATCTTTATTGTTGTGATGATTGAATGCTTTTACTTACAGTTTTGAAACATCATTATGCAACTGTATGTCATCCTTGAGTTTTTATATTATCTCCATTTTCGTTGAAATAATGTTTGTAGTATCCTTCCAATGTGATTGCAGGTTGTTGATCAGGGACCTAGAATCTAAAAATATATTATAAAACTTGTACATAATATAAAACTTGTTCATAGGTGTACGTCATCTACTTTTATTATAAAACTTGTACATATTTTTCCCGCCACATTAATAGAATTATCATTACTTTCAAAGAAAATAGAAGAAAAAGAAGTACTTCTATATGTTCTGATAAGGAATATCTGCTAAGAAAAAGGAATCCAACAATTGCATGAAAGATTTAAGGAATTATTTTCAACATTGTTACTGAAATGTAAACAGAAGCTTAAGTAATAACTTCAAGTTCCTGAAATGACAATGAAATTGGTAAGGGAAGGTTCCAGCCATGTGTATGCTAGCCCTAGACTGATCTGAAATATATAGTGACCTGCTCTAGGTATTCTGAACCAGTTAAGGGGTGTTGAGATGATACATTTTTAGTAGAACTAATGGGACTAAGGCATAAGTTTTTCTGTGTCATCTGCTAGTGCTCAGATCACTTACCTAAACCTCTCTGAACTTGTGATTCGGTTTAATTCTGGGTCCAATTATTGGCCTCCATTTGGTTGGATAAATTGAACAGAGTAACTGCAGTAGTTTCAGACTTTTGATTATAATACTCTTATTGCCTCTATCTGAAGATATATTAATGTTAATACTTAAAAGTTAGAGGCATATTTACTCAAACGCTTTTCGATCGCATCCCTTGGCATTAGATGCTTTAAGTCATATTCCATAGATTTGAAGGTGGGGCTGTTTTTTTCTCTGTTAGTTAATTGTGTTGATTTACTTTTGTCGTATAGGATTTTCATGGATATTGTTGATAAAAGTTGGACGCATCTCCTTAGATGGACGGATGAGTATATCTGCGGAGTGAATGATTTCCTTGACAAGGCATTTGAACGAGCTTCCCAAGGAAATGAAATGTTATGCCCTTGCACAAAATGCATTAATCGCTATTGGCGTTATAAAAATATGGTGGAGGATCACTTGGTCGTTAATGGCTTTGTTGATGGTTACACCGAATGGGTTTTCCATGGTGAAGGGTTTTCCTCTAGAGTTACACCTCGTCAAAGCAATAATGATGAATGTTCTAACATGCGTGATGATATTGATGGATTACTTCGTGATACATTCAGAAATATAGAAGACGAGCCGGTAAAACAAGAAGGGATGAGAGAGGCTCTATCTGAAGATGCTAAGAGATTTTTTAAATTATCAGAGGAAGGGAAACAAGTATTATATCCAGGGTGTGAAACCTTCAATAAACTGAGTTTCACCATCCGGTTATACTTGTTTAAGTCTTTGCATGGGTTGGGTAATGTAGCCTTTTCAGACTTGCTAGAGTTGCTAAAAGAGGCATTTCCCTTTGCTAAGCTGCCAGAGTCTTTCAACAAGGCTAAAAATATGATAAAAGATTTGGGTCTTCATTATGATAAAATACATGCATGCCCTAATGATTGCATGCTATTTTGGAATGACAATGCAAATGCCGATAATTACTGTGTTTGTGGGTCTTCTAGATGGAAAAGTTCTAATCGTGCCTTGACTAATGCAAGTTCTAAAGTTCCTACAAAGGTTTTAAGGTACTTTCCCTTGAAGCCTAGGCTTCAAAGGATATTCATGTGTCCTGAAACAGTTATTGCAATGAGATGGCATGCTAATGAACGGCCTAATGATGGGAATTTGAGTCATCCTGCTGATGGAGAAGCTTGGAAGGATTTTGATTCTTTACATCCTGACTTCTCCAAAGATCCACGCAATGTTAGGTTGGGTCTTTCAAGTGATGGTTTCAACCCATTTCGAACCATGAGCATTTCTCATAGCATGTGGCCTGTTATGTTAATGAACTACAATTTATCACCATGGATTTGCATGAAGCCAAAATATATCATGTTGTCAATGATCATTCTAGGTCCTTCATCTCCAGGAAATGATATAGATGTGTACTTACAACCACTTATTACAGAATTGAAGGAACTATGGGAAACTGGGATAGAAACATATGATGCTGAGACAAAGCAAACATTTCAAATGCGTGCGGCCTTGTTGTGGACAGTTAGTGATTTTCTAGCATTAGCTATGCTTTCAGGATGGAGCACCAAGGGGGGGGGGGGTTGGCATGCCCCACTTGTAATTATGACACATGCTTTCTATATCTCAAACACAGTCATAAGATGTGTTATATGCGCCATCGAAGATTTTTGCCTCATGATCATCCTTTGCGGAAAGATAAGAAGTCATTTAATGGTAGGAGTAACATAGACCCGCACCTACTCCTTTGTCGGGTGTAGAAGTGTTTCAAGAGTTGCTTGCATTCAATAATGTTTTTGGAAAGGGCAAAAAGAAAAGACATCGGGATAACAAGGGTCCGTGGAAAAAAAATCTATTTTTTTTGAATTGCCATATTGGGCGCATAACAAATTGAGGCACAATCTTGATGTGATGCACATCGAGAAAAATATATGTGACAGTTTGCTTGGGACTTCATTGGAAATGGAAAATAAGTCAAATGATCATGTAAATGCTCGCTATGACTTACAAGAAATGGGGATACGAAAGGAGTTACAACCAAGAGAAGATGATTATGGAAAAGTGAGTTTGGCTCAAGCTTGTTTCTACATGGAACCAAAAGAGAAAAGTTTATTTTGCACCGTCATAAAAAATGCCAAGTGACCAAAAGGTTGTGCTTCAAATATTTCAGAACGCGTGCACGTGAAGGAGATGAAAATTTCAGGGTACAAAAGTCATGATGCTCATTTTTTAATGCATTACTTGCTCCATGTTGCTATTAGAAAGACGTTACCCAAGAGTGTTTCATTGGCCTTGATTAGGTTGGGTAATTTTCTTAGAGCTATCTGTAGTAAGGTCATAAAGCGAATAAATCTTGAAAAAATGAACTCTGAAATTGTTGAAATAAATTGTGAGCTTGAAAAGATTTTTCATCCAACATTTTTCGATATAATGCCACATTGCCTATTCATTTGGTGAATGAAATTAAGCTTGGGGGTCCAGCTCATCTTCCTTGGATGTATCCCATTGAGAGGAACTTATGTAAATACAAGGCATTTGTTCGTAATCGATCTTCTCCAGAAGCATCGATAGCAGAGGGATTTCTGGCAGAAGAGTGTTTGATTTTTTTTTCAAGATACCTACATGACTGTGTGAATACAAGATTCAGTAGATATCCAAATGTAGATGATGAGTGCCCTCAAAATTTGTCATCCATATTCCCTGTTATAGGCCATCCAATTGGAAGTAAGAAGAAAAATACTTTTCACATGGATCCACAATTATCTTATGAAGCACATCGATATGCTCTGTTCAATACTGAGATGAACAAGTGGAAAAGTTTATCGAGTAAGATAAATTATATAATACTTATTCTATACTTCATTTTTTAATGATATGATTGATATAGAAATATTCATGATTGCAGGGAACACAAGAATTTAATTAGTAATCGCAGTAGATCAAATGCATGGGAAATAGCAAGAAATCATAGTTGGGAATTCAACAATCGGTTTGCTGAGAAAGTTAAAAAGATTGAAGTGCCCTATTATGTAAAATGGCTAGCTAAAGGGCCTAATGCGATCGCCAAAGATATACTGCATATTTCATTAATGGATACCGATTTCATACTGTAGAACGAGATTCTCGATGCAAAACTCAAAATAGTGGAGTGACTTTATCAGCAACAATCGATAGCTTTGCTAGCTCTAGGGACCAAAATCCCATCGATGGTGAGGTTATCTATTATGGAGCTATTCAGGATATCATTGAGATTGATTATTGGGGTTGTTTTAGTGTTGTACTATTTAGATGCAACTGGTTTCGTAATGAAATAGATGAATATGGGTTAACCCGTGTGTACTTTAAGAAAGTATGTAGTACAGATGACCCTAATTCTGCTGCTAAGTGACCAGGTAGTGCTTTTAAGCATCCCTATATTAGGTGTTTCACTCCCTTGAATTCATTCTCTCTTTATGTTATTATGTGCTTGAAAGGCTCTTAAATGTGTGCACCAACCATTTAATAGGTACTATTGATCACACAATTTTTACAGCATGAACATCATCACAGTCGACTAATTGACCAGGTATGATTGAATTTTTTCCTTTATTAATTTCTTCAATTTATTTTTTTGGCGATTTACCCCTGTTTTTAAGGTTAAATCGTCAGTTTCAACGCCCATTACATGTTCAACGTACATTGTGATGAATGATGATGTCTCCAATATTTTTGTTACTGGGTTACACATATTATGATGACAACATTTATAGGACCTTTCACAGTATAATGAAGAACCTGCTGAATAACATAAGATGATTGTCTCATTTTAAATATCTTTTCTTAAAAATTGCATATTAGTGCTTTTGTCGTATTTCAGAAATTAATTTTAGAGAAAGGTGAATGTACGAGCAAGCCTATCTGTTGGCTTACCTGCATAACTGTAAAATAAATTAATTTTATATCTTCTTCCTTAACACAAGTTCAATTTCCACAAACTCTTTTTAACTTCAATTTCAAATACTCTTTTTTTTGTTCAACATAAACTATCCAAACGCTTGATTACTACTATGCAAGAGAAAGAGAAGTAACTATATGGGAAAACTGAAGCTTTTCAATAAGCTCTTTTGCATGGCTTGAAGCTCGGCGCTCAACTCGGGCGAACAGCTTAAAACTGAAGCTTTTTAATAAGCTCTTGCACTCTTTTCGCACCAAGATAGCAGAGTTCGTTATTATGCATGTGAAGCTTTGTATAACTTAGCAAAGGTGAGAAAGATAAAGGAACCTGTACTACGCATGTTCTTTTGGGTCTTGCTGTTTGGACTTCATTTTTGCTATTTTTACAGGTTGTAAGGGGAGATTTTATCATATTCTTCAACCAGATCTTTGATGCTTTGTGTAAGCTTTCGGCTGACTCAGATCCCAACGTGCAAAGTGTTGCCCATATTCTAGATAGACTTGTGAAGGTAATGCATCACTTCATTTGAATGTATTTTGATATTAATCAAAAGATATGCACAGTTTTGGTATTTTGACTTATCAATTTTGAGTGATAACATTGTGCAACAACTTTTGTGAGGATGCAGGATATTGTCACAAAGAGTGAGCAATTCAGGTGAGTTTGGGTTGTTGGAAACAAGTATCTTCATACTGGCACTATTTCTTATTTAATTTTTTGATTTTGACAGGAATTTGAATAGTCATGAGTCAGGAAGGGCACTTAAGTAAAAACAAAAAGGCTAAAAATTACATTGCAGCCGGATCACTTGCATCTTTGCCGAACCAAAAGGTTTCATCATTGAAAACAAAAAGAATTATTCATGCTACAAGGACAAATGACAAGCATCAGCTGAATTCAATTGAAAAATAACTTCCGCAATTAGGAGCTCAAGTGCAAGAACAATTGCTGCAACTGCCTCTGCCTTCTGCTTCTCCTCCAGCACAAATTGTACATGAGCAAGTGTAGCAAAAGTCATTGAACTCTACCTCTCTTGCACCACAAGCATTGCGTGAACAATTGTAACAAAAGTCACTGGATTGCACCACTTGTACTTCTCAAACGGTACATGAACAATTTGAGGATTCTTCCAATCAAGAAACAAATGAACAATCCGAGGAACAAGGCAAGAACATATAAATTTTATTATGTTAAATTAACAAATAATAATGACTTTTGGTGATTATTCTTACTTAATATTAATGCAGGTCCTTATGCCGAAAAAAGAAAAAGAGGAAAAACATTGATGCCAAGTGTCCATGGTAGAAAAGAGTGCAAACTAATTGTGGTAAACGAGAAAATCAAGCCATAGGTCCTACTGATGATGTTATAGCAGAGTTGGGTAGCTTTCTCAGCACATTGGCAAGGAATGCGGCCTTTTGTCCTCTTAATGTGTTTAATTGGAGGAAAATTCAAACCAAAGAAGTTATGTGGACATATATCAAGGTTTGAAGTTCGCAATATTCATTGTAGATATTTCATATTTTTACACTAACCTAACTGTACCTAATTTGTAGGGAAAATATGACATTCCCGATGCTTCAAAAAAGTGAGTTTTTGAATCAATTCAAAATGCTTGGAGAAAGTATAAGAATCAATTATTTAACGACCATTATAAACCCTATGAGAATGACGAGCTATAAATGGAGAAAAGACCCGTTGATGTTCCTGAATCTCAATTTAGGGATCTTGTTAATTATTGGAACTCTGATGCCTACAAGGTAAAACTAAGTACTGTCCCATGATATACTGAGAATGTCTGATGTATGTTTAATTAGAAATTACTTAACTGTGTATTCATTGGCTGATTTGCAGAAAATGTCCCAAACCAATACTGAGAATCGCAAAAAGTTGAAATATCCACACACAGCTGGCAAAAGAAGTTTTGCTCGAATATGCGAGGTTTGATTTTTTCTTTCTTATTATTGTTTTAAATATAAACTTATTAATTTTATACCACTTTTTATATAATCAGGAAAAAGAAAGAAACTTCTGAGCCTCTATCAAGCAAGGACATCTTTGTGTCCACACGAAAAAGAAAATCTGATCGAGTTTGCAAGGCCTCGTATGCGGATACTCTTAATAAAATTGTACGAGATATAATTTAAAGTTTTTTGTTATCATTTTTCTGTTATTACTTATTGAATCTGTTCTTAGTTATTGACTCGGTGTCATACACTTTCCGATTTAACAATGACTCGATTTGGTCTTGTGGGCTGAAATGGAAAGAATACAACCAACACAAGAGAGTGAAGATGGCAGCCAATCAGTTGATGCATTTGCATCGGTCATGGGACCTGAGCATCCAGGTCGCCTATGATTATATGGTCGTGGGGTTACCAAGACTTTCTTAAAAAGAAAAATGGGAGATTTGGGACCCTCTACTGATGAGGCGATGCAGCAAAAATTTGAGGAAATGGAAGAAAGGATGCAACAAAGATTACATGAAAAGTTCAATGCACAAAAAGATGCCATGGAACTACAAGTTGCAGTTAACATCATTTCTCAACTTAAGCTTCTGAATCCAGATTTACGGGTTGATCCCAGCATGCTAGGTTTGAATGCTCGTTCACCTGGAGAAGGTTCCTCTGCACAACAAGGTGTTGTGCAACTAATCAATCGCCTATCTACTGGGAGTAATAATCAAAGTCAGTACGTCTATTTTTGTTTGTTTCTTGCTTTCTTCTTCTCCTCCTTATGCTTTTTTAAAGTTTCACTTGGAAGATCTTTGATTTTTGTTGCACTATTATTTTTGAAACTTCTTGGTGATAAATTCTCTTGTTGAACAGCTTTGTTGATTTCTTTTTGAACTTCATAATCTTGCATTTGAGGGCCAGGAGTTTGGTTAAGAACTTCAAAAGTTTCCTCCGAGCTTACAATTGAAACTTGTTGTTCACTATCATACCTATATCCTTCACTGTGGAATCTCTGCTTGTATATGATTTGTTCCATTGCTGCTGCATCGTTTTGTTGAAAAAATAATCCCTGAACTTTATCTTCTATATCTGTAGATTTCATCGTACAGAATCCTGCTGTCAACATATGTTATCTTCTATATCTGTAGATTCCATCTGTTGACATATGTTATCTTCTATATCTGTAAATTCCATCTGTTGACATATGTTATCTAGAAATCCAGTCGCTCTTTGAATCCTTCGTGCACATCTGCTATTATTTCTCGCTAAAAGGAAGATCCAGAAATGTCGAAACTATGTTAGCATTCCTTGTTGTATTAGTGTCTCATGTGATATCCAGTCTTCTTCTGTTGATTTCTTCAACTGGTATCCTTCATGTGATGTGTATGAAGTAACATACCTTGGGTTATTACTCCACCATGCATTTGTTGATTCTATCATTCCATTCCGAAAGCACCAGACATGCGTAGAAATGATATAACAACTAGGCTTATGGTATTGGTGATGAGCCTACTTCATCATCTTGACTATCTTGACCATCAGTTAACAAGAGATTCCCAGATTCACCTTCAACTTCACCACACGACCCCTGTGATTGTGATGGAATTTCAAACACAGAGGTGTTTAGAGTAACCAAAGGTTGCTTGACCAAAAATGGATTCAACATCATTGCTTTCTGTGTGTCGTTGATAATTTCTTCTATGTATGGACTTGAAAATTGTAGCATAGGTGCATTTGAGCTATGTGCTTGTGTATCATATTGTGTATCTACCTCATTATCAAAGATAGATGTAGGTCGAGCGCATGCAGATAGTAATTCCATCCCCTAAAGGTATTTGAGAAAGTCGAATGCGGGAATCAGCGGCCAAGAACTTGTTAAACTCAATGGTGTGATGTCTGACTGCCTTCAATGATTCTGAAACAGACTCTTCTGGCATTGCAACAGTTCCAGACCACAATGTGTTATCATATACAATTGTACCTCCAACTTTCACAAGCTGAAGCAGTCTCTCGTGATACTTTTTATAATTAACTTTGTCCACGTCAATGAATGCAAAGTCAAAATTTTCTTTGTTCTCATTCTGCCATTGATTCCATAAAACAAACTATAAGACACATGATTCTAGCTGTCTTTTATTTCTTCATTATTCTATTAAATTCACCAAAAGGGTTGGTGCCGAGTAAAGAACTGAGAGCAAGATATAACAGTAAGATATAGAGTTATTGTTTCTCACATCTTCCAACCGTTTGTTAAGGACTGGTAAAGATGGAGATTGGATGAACTTGATTTTATGTTCAACTCCAGCCTTTTTTATTACTGGCAATCCCATCTCATATGCATCCCGATCACTATTGTTTAAAGTAGCAATTGTATAGGCTTTGCATATGTTCCACATGACACATTCTAGTACATTTGAAAACTTTGTGCTTTATGCATTGTTTATGGACCATACCCATTCTTATAATGATAAACCAACTCTTGAAGGATAATGACTTTATTTATCCTCTTTTGTAGGTGGAGCAATTGAAGAAAGGGAAGATGGAGATTGTGAAGATCTAGACCTTACTTAAGAACTTTGAATTGTTGTCCATGTTCTAGGAATCTTTTGTTATCAACGTTTGAAACTTACTCTAACTCTTAAAATGTTGAAATGTAAAACTTATGTGCTATTGGGTTAAAATATTTTTGTTTAAGGAGACAATGTAGATTATGAAGTGTTTTATCTTTTTATTTATATAAATTTCAGTTTATTACAAATTTTGTATATCTAAATGTTCATTTACATGTGGCTTAATAGTCCATTAGAACCGTCCCAATAGGGATTGCAAACCGTTCCAACAGGTCTGACAAATTGTTCCAAAATACTCTACAAGAACCCTTCCAGTAGGTCTTCAACCCGTTCCATTAGGCCTTACAAATCGTTCCAAAATACGCAACAAATCGATACAATAGGTAGTTAAAACCATTGCAAAAGAAATAAAACCGTTACAGTAGAGTAATAAAATGGTTAGAATATTTGTAAATAAATGTTGCAATAGCTTACATAACCGTTGCAATAAATTATATGGAAACGGCTAAGGGTGTGTTGTGGGCCGGTTCAGGACCGGGACCGCGGGCCTGTCGGTCCTAACGGTCCTGGCGGGCCGGTCCTACCGTGCCGGGCTCCAGGTGGGATAAAAGACCGTGATGGGCCGGTCCAACCCATTAGGACCGCGAGACCGGGACCGCGAAGACCGGGACCGACTAGCGGTCCTGGGCCGGTCTTAGCGGGCCTGGCGGGCCTCTAGCGGTCCTAACGGTATTATTTAAAAAAAAATGGCCCAATGGCCAGATTTATAAACTAGCCGTTGGAGGTCAAAAATAGCCGTTTTGGCTTTAAAATTTAGCCAAATGGTCCCCAAACTTTAATATAACCCCAAATTTTATATAATTATACTTTTTCCCAATTCTCAACTATAAATACCCCCCCCCCCATTCTTTCATTTTAACTCACCAATTCATCAATCTATCTTAATCTCTCTCAATCTCTCTCAATTGCTTATATTATTATTCCAATTTTGTGAAATTTTGTGAAGTTGGTGAATCGAAGTATTCAAGTCTTCAACAATTTGCAAATTTTAATTTTGAAGAAGTTGTTCGTCAATTCGGTAAAGTCGGTCCAACTCTTAATTTTTAAGAATATATTTTGTGTGATTTTGTTTGCATAATTATAATTAAAATGGCATTTTTATTGAAAAAAATATTTAGTGCTAAGGGAAAAGCTAAAATGGGTGAAAGTAGTCGTCAACCAACTAACCTCCCCCCCGGTTCCCCGACCTACCCGTCCTAGTGGTTCAATTATTCTTGATAGTGATAATCCCTGTTTTCAATTTAGCGATACTGAATTTTGTCATAATATTTCACGAGAAGATCAACTAGATAATGAAATTATGACTGCTCTTTATCCTAATTTACAAGTTCATAGGCAATTGGATTTTGATGAAACCCAAGAGGATTTTGATGAAACTCAACAGGATGTAGATGAAACCCAACCGGATTTAGATGACACACCTACTAGTCCGGCTAATAACCCAACTGAACCACAACACCCACCCGTACAAACACCGACTTTTAATAGACAACCTTCTAAACGCCAAGAAACCTCATTAGTTTGGCAATTTTTTACTCAACTAAGAGATCAAAATAAGGCTAAATGTAAAAATTGTAAAAAATTGTTGGTTCATAAATATACTCGAGAGCGTAGTGGCACGGGTACTTTGACTAGGCACATACAAACACACCCTACTGAAAAAGCTAAATATAACAGATTAAAAGCACAACTAGAGGGGACAAGTGTAGAAAAAGCGGGTAACGCTAGTACAGGTTCTAATCTAGTTCAACCTGGAATTAACACTGTCACCGGATGTATATTATATTACGATCCAAACAAAGATAGGGAAGAATTAGCAAAGATAGGCACTCTTACAAACACATTAAATCCTGCATTTAGTAATATATTTCATGTTAGATGTATTTGTCATATTTATCATTTAATTGTCGGTGATGGTATGCGAATTTTAAATGTAGAAATTGAAAAGGTTAGAATGGCTCTTAATTGGCTTTTTTATTCTAACCGCGGAAGTAGACTTAGGGAGTATTATAAAAAATGTGATGAATATGGCCTTAGAGAAAGAAAGGTTCCTAAACCTTGCCCCACTAGGTGGAATTATATGTACGAAAGTTTAGTAGTTGCTTACGAATAAAGGAACCCTATTAATGCGACGTTCAATGCTCGGGTTGGGGGTGTGGATGATGATGAAATGCTTACAATCCAAGATTGGACTAATGTTAAAATTCTTATAGATTTTTTAGAACATTTTCACACTGCTACAAATGTATTTTCCGGACAATATTATCCAACTATTTCTAATTGTTTAGTTTATATTGCAGGTATTATGTGCATTATTTGTGGATTATAACGAGGGTGGGCCTATTTATGAACTTGCTATAAATGCAATGAAAGAAAAATTTAAAAAATATTTTTTCCCTATCCCTCCTATTTATGGTGTAGCAACAATTTTAAACCCTACAATGAAATTAGGAGGTCCTCATTTTTGGTATACAAATATTTATAACGCTTTAGATCTTACAGTAGAAGAACGTGCTACTCTTGCAGATGCAAAAACATCAATTAAAATTAATACTCAAACAATTTATAATGCATACCAACAAGCCTTACAAAATTCTAGGCCAAATGTTCCAACCCCTACTTCGTCTACTTCACAGTCGTCCAAAAGAGCCGCGGGCTTGAAGGCACTTAAATCTTGGACGGAGTTTAGGGGTTCTCAAGGAGATAATTTTGACGAATCTTCCCATCTAAATAAGCTTCAAGTTTATTTGTCGCAGGGACTAGAGAAGGAGAATCCAGACGGGAGTTTTGAGATTTTGGAATGGTGGAAGTTACGGGAAAAACATTTTCCTGTTCTTGCAAGGATGGCTCGCGATATATTATCTATTCAAGCTTCAACAGTTGCATCAGAGAGCGCCTTCAGTCAAGCAAGACTTCAAATAGGAGATCATAGAGCAACTATGAGGGAGAGCTTGGAGAAGTCAGTGCTATTTAGAGATTGGATCCGCTCGGAAAGAAGAAACTTTGGACTTGCAGAATCACAACCGGATGTGGATGAAGCTTATGAAGAAATGATTGCAGAGCTTGCTGAGGATGTTGCTTCGCCGGGAAGTGGTGATGAACAAGCTTCTTTTCCCCCACCGCCAACGGAACATCCTCCAAATCTTGAAGGATTTATGAGATTTGTTAGAGATATGTAGATTGTGTTGTAAATTGTACTTTGGCACATCTTATTTAGTTTTTTTTTTCCTTTTAATGGTGGTATTAGTACCTTGTTGTGCTCATTCCATTGGGGGAGAGAAGACTAATAAAGATATGTCATTTTTAGTAATAAAAATTATTACACAATTTTTTGATTTATCTCTTAATACATAATATATATCTATTTAATACATATACATATAATATATATACATAATATATATTATATATATACATAACGTATTTTTTTTGGTGGGAAATTTTAATGGACAAAGCATTTGCTACGAAATTTTCTGTTTCGTCACTAAAAGTTGTGCGCTTATGTATTTAAATACGAAACATAATTTTTGTCACCAAAAATGAATTATTAGTGACGAATTATGTGTCGTGGCCAAAATTTTTGTAGCTAAATATCACATTTGTTGTAGTGAATGATATGGGAATCACAAATCTCTTCTTTTGCTCCTCCCCGACAGACACAGCAAAATATCCCTTGGGAATATCTGCAGGTGTGGAAGACTTCTTGATTACACGAGGCATACGAATAGCCATGATTCTTTAAGCTTTAGTATAGATGAGGAAAGAAAAATGAACTGCTAAAGACCTCAAAAGCAGAGAAAGCTTTGAATCCTTCAAATTTTGCTGAGAGCTGTGGTGGTAGACAACTTCTTGAAAGTGTTTGTATAGGCCAAAAATTGCAACTAAGAGAATCCTTTTAATCAGTGTGAAGAGTAATTCTGTGGGTACCAGTCAAAGACAATAGCACCTGAAGTAACATGGTTTTGCCTTCAACTCATTGCCAAAACTATTAATGACTCTTTAAGTCACACTAGTTCAAGATAATAGGCCCTACATTTATCTTGGCGTACTTGTACGCATTTATTCTTTACAAATATGGATTTATCCATCACCACATACCAATAGAACAAAAGGAAGTGGGATGTTCCTGCAGGTGCTTCCAAACATGGCCCTCAACTTAATCCAATAAATGTGGATAAAATTTATGAGTCGAGGCCTCAGAAATGCTAAACAAATTAATGCTGATAGCTTGGAGTGTGGACACTGTTACCTTTTGTGCGAAGTTGGAATATAGCATTCATCACAATCTAATTGCCACATAAGAGATGTAACCTAATTATGATTATTCACTTCTTAATATATTCCTACACATTTCTTGTCATTGACAAGATGGAATAACCATAATAACATACCAATAGGACAAAGAAAAGTAGGATGTTTCATCCAACGTTCACCTTTGTTCTACACATATTATTAGGATATAGGCTGAACATGTAGCTTTTATCTTAAGTTACACGGACTTGTTTGCAGGAATGTTTCAATACAGGTGTGTGTAATTATCCGGTATGGCTACGTGCAACTTTTAGCTAATTTAAGAGTACTTTGAAGAATGCACATTAAGGATCAATACCAATGTCAGCCCGATCAGCTTGGTGCATCGATGCATATGAAGGATCAATGTTACATTAATTTTGTTACATCATTTAGTTTTTGTATTACTCTCAGTTAGAGTTGTTGCTTTCCAAAAACTGCAGCTCTTGTAAATTTGAGCAAGAGTAACCATAATATGCTAATTGTAGTGCAACTCCATATAAATTTTCAACTCCAGTCATTCTTTGACTAACATGAAAATGTGACCAGTTTCAGAATTGATTCTGGCTCATAATGGTTAGCAACACATGAGATTTGAGCACAACTATTCTATGAGGGGAATTAGGGAAACATAAGGAGAAATAGTCAAAACTAATTGAATAGAAACATCAATTGAAAAAGGTTCAATACTTCAATGTCTTTGAAGTAGAAAAAAGTAAAGTCATTTGTCTCTTTGACGTGGACTAACAATCAGTCGGTCTTTGTGCGCCTAAAGTTCACTAAGCTACCGAATCTGATAGTGATAACTAGTTACCACCTCATTCCAACATAAAAAATTGTTTTTTCTATACAGACTATGTATCCTGCTTTTGTACTCTACAAATTGAGAAGCAAGTTTCTTTATCAGCTCCTTAAACGAGAAGTGAGGTCGATAAAGACGTCCTCACTGCAGGGAATTGTAACACCACCCATTGGATGATCGAAGCCAAATTCTTCCTCAGCTTGAAAAGAAGAAAAGAAGCAATGTTCATATTATGATATTTGCCTATAAATAGGCATGCCTTTCCTCTATTGTACATCATCCCTCAACTTCTTCTTCCTGTTCAGTTAATAAAGAGATATTCTTTGTGTGGCCATGGAGTAGGCAAAACTTGCCGAACCATGTAAATCTTGTCTTGTCTTGTGTAAAATATTGCTTTTCTTTTATAAAATATTTTTCCCTTCTATTGGCCTGATACGCTTCCCAACAACTGTTATCAGAGCATAGACAGTGTTACTCTGGTAGAAAAGTACGGTATTGGTGTAGGTACTATTCACAAGAATAGTGTGATACTATAGATTATCAATACGTAGCGTCAATACTGTTAGTATTGTTCACCAATAGTGATTGTTGTCTACCTTATACGGTTGGGACATTTTTCTTACACAGAGTAGTATGTGCGATTACTATTCAAACTCACTATTCGCATAAATTTTGTTTTGTAAAAAATGGCATTGGAAGAAGGGAATGTTAAGATTGACAAGTTCAATGGCAAAGATTTTGGATTCTGAAATGCAAATAGAGGATTATTTGTACCATTACACTTACCTCTAACGAGGGTGAAACTAGAGAATATGGCAAAAAATTGGGATCTATTAGATCGCCATGCTCTTGGTGTGATTCCTTTGATGATAACACGAAATATAGTGTTTAACATCATTAGTAAGAAGACCACTGCAGGCTTGATGAATGCGTTATCAAATATGTACGAGAAGCCATCTGCTTCAAATAAAGCCTATTTGATGTGTCGATTGTTCAATTTAAAGATGACAGAAGGTGGATCTGTTATGGAACATATCAATGAGTTTAATATAATATTAACTCAGTTGAGTTCTATTAATATAATATTTGATGACGAAGTGAGGGTGTTGATTCTACTACCATATCTACCGGAGAGTTGGTCTGCAACTGTGAGAGTCAAGTGCTTCTCCACGGTCTGCTTTTAATATTGACAGCAGGGGCTGAAGCAATCAAAGAGGACAAAGTCATAGTCATGGCAAATCAAGTCAAGGAGAAAGAGCAATACAAAAATCACAACAATTGATCATGATCGTGATACAACATTGTGGCATAGGAGGCTCGG
This sequence comes from Nicotiana noctiflora, assembly GCA_032618575.1. Classification (NCBI taxonomy): domain Eukaryota; kingdom Viridiplantae; phylum Streptophyta; class Magnoliopsida; order Solanales; family Solanaceae; genus Nicotiana; species Nicotiana noctiflora. The sequence continues at coordinate 134,496 of JASVEL010013878.1, forward strand.
GCATATGAGTGAGAAGGGAATGTTGTTGTTGGCATCCAAAGAAAAATTGTCAAATCTCAAACATATTGAATTAGGTTTGTGCGAAGATTGTATTTATGGGAAACAAAAGAGAATTACTTTCTCAAAGGCGGGGAGGACGCCAAAGAAAGAGAAGCTGGGACTAGTCCATACGGATGTGCGGGGACTAACTCCTGTAACTTCTCTGGGAGGCTCACGCTATTATGTCACCTTCAATGATGATTTCATGAGAAAGGTATGGGTTTATTTTCAGAAAAAACAAATATGACGTGTTTGTTACCTTTGAAAGATGGAAAGTTGAAGTTAAAAATCAGACAAGCCTAAAGTTAAAATGTTTGAAGTCGGACAATGGAGGAGAGTATGATAGTCAAGAGTTCAAACGATCCTGCTATGAGAATGGGATCAGAATTATCAAGACAGTCCCTGGAACATTAGAACAAAATGGCGTTGCTGAGAGCTTGAACATAACCCTAAATGAATGAGCCAGAAGTATAAGAATACATTCTGGGTTGCCGAAATATTTTTGGGCGAGGCTGTTCACAAGGCAACTTACACCATAAACAGGGGATCCTCTGTACAGCAAAATTTTGAAATTCTTGAGGAGGCATGGACATGAAAGGATGTAACTCTCTCACATTTGAAATATTTAGTTGTGTTGCTTATGTACATGTAAACTTCAATGATAGAGATAAGTTTGATCCTAAAGCCAAGAAATATTTCTTTATTGGTTTTGATGATGATAATTTTGGTTATCGATTTTGGGATGATCAGAATAGAAAGATCTTAAGACACATGAATGTCACATTCATTGAAAATGTGATGTACAAGGACAAGCTTGGAGTAGAACCAACCAATCGGGCCTTCTGAGTTTTACCGTATACAACTGTTATTAAATTATTTTATTTTATGATTTACCCTACCTTTTTATATAATATTTACCCCATATCATAATTTTTCTTTATAATATGTAAATTTATTCTTCATATTATTGGTGCATGATATCATGAAACAATGACAAACAATATAATCTATCCAAATATTCAATACAATACAATACGAGATGATGTGTAACAACCATCCAAACAAGCTGTAAAGATATTTATCTGAATTTTAGCATGATGAAGAATCTAATCACTGGAAGAAAAATAGATGGTAGAAGATATTGCTTGGTGAAGGTATGTTTGGAACTGGTGAATTATGTGACAATATTATCTATAAGTTTAAACTATTAAAAAATATACGATCATACCAAGGTCTGTTTGGAATTCGTGAATTAGAATAAAAAGACTCATCCTTTTATAAATTGGATTAATTACATATATTCACCTGTGGCTTAAAAGTCAGAAATGCATTCGAGCACATTGTTATGTAGTGGAGTGGGAACATCATAGGGAAAGCAAATCGTTTTCGCATTTGTAAGGAGAAAAACACGGGAACTTGAGTATATGGAATCGCAAGTAAGAGAATTACCAATGCACAGTGAATGGAAGCATAAAGTGGAAAAAATTCAGTACTTCATTATCTTTGAAGTAGAAAAAAAGTAAAAGAATCATTCATCTCTTTGACATGAATAACAAAACAGGCTTTGTAGAGTTAAGTTCACTAACGTTCCTCATTCTAACTACAATACTATTCATCTATACAAACTGTGCAGATCCTCCTTTACAAAATTGTGCAGCTAAAGTTTACTAAGCTACCTAATCTGACAGTGATAACTAGTTACCACCTCATTCCAACATTAAAAATTGTTTTTTCTATACAGACTAGGTATCCTGCTTTTGTACACTACAAATTGAGAAAGCAAGTTTCTTTATCAGTTCCTTAAATGAGAAATGAGGTCGATAAACACGTCCTCACTGCAGGGAATTGTGACACCACCCATTGGATGATCGAAGCCAAATTCTTCCTCAGCTTGACTAAGCAAGTCTTGAAATGCAGGTTGACTCAAGAATGATATGGGGACTACAAATCTCTTCTTTTGCTTCTCCCTAACATAAACAGCAAAATGGTCCTTTGGAACATCTCCAGCTGTAGAAGACTTCTTGGTTATAACAGGCATACGAATAGCTATTATCTCTTGTTAAGTACAGATGAGAACGAAAAGAAAGAAGAAATTACTGAAGACCTCAGAAGCAGAGAAAGCTTTGAATACTTTGAAGTTTTGCTGAGAGTTGGGGTGGTAGAAACCTTCCTGAATGTGTTTATATAGGATAATGAAAGCTCATATTATCCTGTTAATCAGTGGTGAAGAGTAATTCTGTGGGTACCAGCTGAAGACAATAGCACCTGAAGTAACATGGTTTTGCCTTCCAACTAATTGTCAAAGTATTCATATCTTTATAAGTCCATTTAAGATCAAGACATGAGGTCCTACCTTTTGTCTGAAGTTGGAACATATCTTTTATCACACTCTAAATTTTAATGAAGAGATATAGCCCAGTTGTGACTGTTCATGTGTACATACAAACCTAGACAATTCTTCTCATTAACATGGTTTTCCAGATGCATTTATTTGAATAAGATGGAATATTCATCAGAACATACCAATAGAACAAAGGAAAGTGGAATGTTTCGCTTGCTTCCAAGCTTGGTCCTAAACCTAATCCAGATTATTTGGCTACTCTCGTAACATCTATTAAAATATCACAAATCTTAGTGGTTTGATTATTATAATTTATATATCGAGGTTTATGAACTCTTTCTGTAGTTTGTGACAAACAAAACACCTGATCTTTGGAATTCTTTATAGAACCAACATCTGATGTATTAAACTTACAAATTTCAGTAATTGCAGAAATTCTATTATGATGTAGACTCCAGAGGAAAAACTTAAATGGCAAATATATTTTTTGTTGAAGTATTTAAAACTCAGACTTATGGGTTTGGATTCAATAATAACTTGTAAACAAGCGATATTAGTTACTTCTACATAGTCATTATTTTATGGAACCATAGAGTAAATACAGTTGTACTAATCAATGCTTTTAGAAATAAGTTGACTTAAGTAAACACAATTTCTGTTTCTCATATCATAAGTCATTTAATCTGATAATTTATCAACTTTTTAGATCAGAATTATCCCTCAGTTTTTCAGCTGACCATGAGAAATTCGAATAAACCAATTAAGGGATTTGTTTTAAGAAGAGAAGAAGGAAAATCTTTGATGGTGTGTGATATTATATTGTAATGTCAACTCTTTCATATTTTGAAGTTTCTACTGTAGATATAAAGTTTTGTACATTGTCGTTGCCAAAAACATTTCAGTGCTCAGGATAAGGTCACAGATATGGTGTTACATACTCATTCGTGGGTAAAGTTTATGCAAGGCGGGGCCCTCGAGTTGTGGAAAATTGCAACGTCAAAGAGGATAAGTAAATAGGCATACAAACGCATCTGACACATATTTGTTGGGCATTTATATAGTTAGTAGTTTAATTTTACTAGAATTCTTAATTTAGTAGATTTCTTATATCCGTAGACTCCTAGTTCTCCTTAATAGCTTGGTAATAAGACTCTCTATTTAAAGAGACAGAAGTAATAAGAAAGGGCAAGCAAGATTTATGTTAAAAACAAGAGATCTGGGACTCTCTCTGTCAAGTCCTAATTAGGTTATAGGCTTTCTTTAACGAACTTATTTATTGTTATCAAAATAGGTCGCTCACGGAATGGAAACAAGGTAAAGGATTTGTTCAACATACACTTTCTAGTGAATCGCCGTGTGACAAGATCCTTATGCGTGGCCATAACAACTTGGTATTAGAGCCAAACACTATGGGCGACCAAAGCAAACGTGAAGAGCTATAGGCTCTCCTTCAAGAGGCACAGGCTGCCAACGAAGCACGAATAACAGAAGCAGTGGCACAATCTGAATCAAGGATGGTTAATCAACTGCAAAAATTATGGTTATAATTGCAGGAGTTCATTGTTGGGTTTAACAAAAATCAGGGAAAGAATTTTGATGTTGGAGCAAGCAGCAATATAGGTAAGCAACCCTACAGACCAGAGAATTTGCCTATCAACTGAGAGGAAATAGTGTAGTACCAAGGTACACAAAGCTCGATTTTTCTACTTTTCACGGATCAGAAGACCCATTGATTTGGCTACACTGTTGTAAGAAGTTCTTCTCCAATTAGAGAAGGAATGAGGCAGATAAGGTGGGATTGGCAGCACTTCATCTTCTAGGTTAGGCATAATCATGGTATCATCAAGTGGAACAACAGTATCCCTCTGTTGATTGGTCAGAATTCAAAGAGTATTATGCTCTTAGGTTTGGGCCTCCACTGGGCAGTAATCCACTAGGTGATCTGGTTAACCTTAAGCAAACATGCTCAATTGAAGAATATCAACGCCAATTTTCAAGAATCGTTGACCAGCAAGTTAGTCTTTTCCCTGTCGGGATGATCGATTCCATTCGGCTTGATGTTGAAATGCATAGTCCACCAGATTTGGTTCATGCCATGAAAATAGCTTGAGCTTTTGAAAAGAAATAGAAGGTGGTGCATGCGACATCTTCTCCAAGGGAGACTTGGCAAGGGACTAAAGGCTATTTCAGTACTACTACAAGTTCAACAATTCCAGCTCCAAAGGGCAACAATGCACAAGGTGGTATTACTGAACAAAGTTGGGAAGTTCATCTACGCCTTTTCATAAAGAAGTTATCACGGGCTGAAATGGCAGAGAGAAGGGCAAAAGGATTGTGTTATAATTGTGATGAATTGTATTCGATTGGGCATCAATGTAAGAAGCTATTTTGGTTGGAACTTGCTGATCCGGATGATGAAGAACCTGGCCATAATGATGCACAAGAACCTAAAATTTCCTTATATGCCATCACAGGACAGAAGAGCGCAAGAACGATGCAGTTACTAGCAATCATGAAAGGTAAACCATTATTGAGCCTGGTTGACTCGGGCAGCACACAGAATTTCATAAATTACACATCAACGCAACATTTGGGGATGCAAGTACAACCTAGGACTATCAGTGGCTAATGGAGAAAAAGTTTACAGCAAAGGAACTTGCGCAGCAGTATCCTTCTATATTGATAACCAAAACTTTGAAGCTGACTTCTTTGTTATTCCGTTAGATTGGCTTTGAAATTGTTCTAGGGGTGATTTGGTTACAAACATTAGGCCCTATTCTTTGGGACTTCGTTACACTTGAAAAGAATTTTACTTCAAATGGGAAATAAGTCGTCTTTCAAGGGCAGCAACCCTGTTCGAAATTGCAGCTTCAATTATTGCATGATTTATATGAGCACCACAACAAACTGGAGCAGGTCTTGGCAGAATTTGCTAACTTATTTCAAAAGCCTACTGAGTTGCCTCCTATGCGAAATTGTAAAGCCTACTAGGTTGCCTCCTATGCAAAATTGTGATCATCGCATTTTCTTATTACCTGGTTCCAAACTAGTGGTAGTTCGACCATACCGGTATCTGTTGCGGAAGCCAAATGTATATAGTGTGAATAAGTCACAACTACTATACCAAAAATTATGGCAGCCACCAAATAATAAATAAGACAATAAAGCAACAATAAAAGGAACACCAGAATTTACGAGGTTCGGCTAATTTTGCCTACTCCTCGGACACAACCAATATTTTATTCCACTCCAAAATACAAGTGAAATAATACTAAAAAGAGAAGATACAAATGCCTTAAGAAGATAAGAAGGCAAATGAGAGGTGTGTTTAAATCCTAAACATTAGGCCTTCTTTTATAGGAAAAATTCCAACAAAGGATCTTCTACCCACCGATGTGGGAGAAAACTCATTTTGCCAAATTCAACAAATCTCCACCTTGGCAAAATTCCACATCTTCATTTTCTCTCTATAATAATTTTTGGTTGTGTCTTCATCTTCAATCTTCAGTGTTCAACAATGTTGATCAAATCCAAACAATGTTGAAACTTGATCGCAGTCACCACCTTTGTCAGCATATCAACAGGATTCTCCGTAGTATGAATTTTCTTCACCGTAACTCCACCTTCTTCTATGATTTCTCGTACGAAGTGATACCGAACATCAATGTGCTTCGTCCTTGCATGATAAACTTGGTTCTTCGCTAATTGAATAGCACTTTGACTATCACAAAAAATTGTGATACCCTTTTGTTCAACACCAAGCTCCTTTAGCAATCCTTGAAGCCAAATTGCCTCCTTCACAGCCTCTGTAATAGCCATGTACTCTGCCTCTATTGTAGACAAAGCAATTGTTGACTGCAAAGTAGACTTCCAACTAACTGGTGCCTTTGCAAAAGCAAAACACATAACCAGTAGTTGATCTTCGTTTGTCCAGATCACCCGCAAAATCTGAGTCACAATATCCAACTACAGACTGATTGCCTTCCCGCTCAAAAACTAACCCGACATCTACAGTATTATGAATATACCGTAGAATCCACTTCACAGCTTGCCAATGCTCCTTTCCCGGATTATGCATATATCTGCTAATAACTCCAACAGCTTGTGAAATGTCAGGTCTCGTACAGACCATTGCATACATCAAGCTACCAACAGCGCATTTGCGTATGGTACCTTTGACATATACTCTTGTTCAGCTTCATCCAATGGCGACATAGTAGTACTTAGCTTAAAATGGGGAGCAAATGGAGTACTAACTGGTTTAGTCTTGTCATTTATGCCAAAACGTTGTAGTACTCTCTTCAAATATTCTTTATGAGATAAACAGAGTTTCTTTGAACGTCTATCTCTTATTATCTCCATGCCAAGAATTTTCTTCGCCTCACCCAGATCCTTCATCTCGAACTCCTTCTTCAGTTGAATCTTCAACTTATCAATTTCTTCCGAATTCTTGGAAGTTATCAACATATCATCAACATATAGGAGAAGATATATAAAGGAACCATTTTTAAGCCTGCGCAAATACACACAATGATCGTATTTGCTTCTCTTGTACCCTTGCTGCAACATAAACTTGTCAAATCGCTTGTACCATTGTCTAGAAGATTGTTTCAACCCGTACAACGATTTTTCAAGTTTGCAAACCATATTTTCCTTTCCAGCAACTTTGAATCCTTCTGGCTGAGTCATGTAGATTTCCTCCTCCAAGTTTCCATGTAAAAACGCAGTTTTACATCCATCTGAACTAGTTCCAAATCCAATTGTGCTACCAAAGCCAACATAATTCGAATGGAGGAATGTTTTACAACTGGAGAAAATACTTCATTGTAATCAATTCCCTCCTTTTGAGCATATCCTTTGGCCACCAATCTTGCTTTGTAGCGAACATCTACTTGGTTAGGAAACCCTTCCTTCTTTGCAAATACCCATTTGCACCCAATTGCTTTCTTTCCCTTCGGGAGATTGGCCAATCTCCATGTATGATTCTGATGAAGGGACTGTAATTCATCATTCATGGCAAACCTCCACTTATATTCTTCTGAACTTTGGACTGCTTCTTTATAAATGGTGGGAACATCATCAGCTGCAATTGCGGTTGCACAAGCAACTGTCTCTATGAGACGAACAAGTTTTGTTATTTTCCTTTTTGGCCTGTTGGTTGCTATTGATTCAAGTTGTTGTTGAGGTTCCCGAGTTGGAATCTCCTTTACTGGCTCTCCTTCCAGAGGATAATCTTCATTTGTTTCCTCATCTGCTTATTGTGTAGGAAAAATAAATTTTTCCCTCAAACTCCACCTGCTTAGAAGCACCATCATCTTGTTTGGTATCTTCATTTGTTACCTTGTTTACCATAGAAGATTCATCGAAGGTAACATCCTTGCTGAATATTACTTTCTTTGTCATAGGACACCATAAGCGATGTCCTTTGACTCCAGAAGTAATTCCCATAAAAATAGCCTTCTTTGCCCTTGGATCCAATTTTGACTCCGTCACATGATAATATGCAGTTGAGCCAAATACGTGCAAAGAGTCATAATCTACAGCAGGCTTTCCATACCATTTTTCAAATGGTGTATTGCCATCAATAGTAGGAGATGGTAAGCGATTAATGAGGTGGCATGCATATGTAATTGCCTCAGCCCAAAATTCTTTGCCCAAGCCAGCATTGGACAACATACACCGTACCTTCTCCAGCAAGGTCCGGTTCATGCGTTCTGCCACTCCATTCTATTGTGGTGTATGTCTCACAGTGAAGTGTCGGACGATGCCATCATTTTCACAGACCTTATTGAAATGATCATTTTTGTATTCACCTCCATTGTCTGTGCGAATACACTTGATCCTCCCGCCCGTTTGATTCTCCACCATCGTCTTCCATTTGAGAAAAATTCCCAGTACTTCATCTTTGCTCTTCATTGCATACACCCATACTCTTCGGGAAAAATCATCAACAAAGGTCACAAAATAGTGCTTCCCACCCAATGAAGGTGTTTTGGAAGGACCCCAAACGTCAGAGTGTACATAATCCAAAATGCCTTTAGTATTATGGATTGTTGTACCAAATTTAACCCTTGTTTGTTTCCCTTTGACACAATGCTCGCAAAACTCCAAATTGCAAGCCTTTATCCCTTTCAACAATCCTTGATCTGATAGAGTTTTCAAGGATTTTCCTCCAGCATGTCCCAGGCGCATGTGCCACAGCCTGGTTGCTTCTGCCTCTTTGTTGTCACTGGACGTCACTGTCGCTGTCCCAATAACTGTACTACCGAGATAACGGTACATGTTATTGTTCTTCCGATTGGCCTTCATTACCACTAGTGCACCGGAACATACTCTCATCACTTCATTTTCTGCAATAATTTTGAACCCTTTTGATTCCAGGGCTCCCACAGAGATGAGATTTTTCTTCAAACCCGGTACATATCGAACATCTGTTAATGTTCTGATCATTCCATCATGGTTCCTTAATCATATTGAACCAATTCCATATGAGGTAAGAGAGTTGTTATCCGCTATTTGGACGACTCCATATTCTCCTTCTTGAAAGTCCACAAACCAATTCCTGTTGGGACACATATGATAGCTACAAGCCGAGTCCATCAACCATATGTCTGATGACGTTGACGGCTCCGTTGTAACTAATGAGAAATCTGAATCATCACAATCAGCAACATTTGAATCCATAATGGCCTTTCCATTGTTATGTTTGGCCTTATTATTCAACTTCGGACAGTCTTTCTTCCAGTGCCCCTTTTCTCGACAAAAGGCACATTCATCTTTGCTGGGTTTAGATCTTGACTTAGATCTTCCTTTCCTTGTCCTCGTTTGATTTTGAGGACGACCCCTCACGAACAGTGCTTCTCCTTCTCCGCCTTTCTGTTTTTCTCGCTTTCTTTGTTCATAGCTGTACAAAGCCGAACAAACTTCTCCTGAGAGAAACTTCGTCATTTCCATGGAGTAGAGTAGTTTCAAGGTGCTCGTACTCGTCGGGAAGTGACGCCAACAACATCAAGGCCAAGTCACCATCATCATAAGTTGTATCCATATTTTGCAAATCCGTGACCAACTTATTGAAACTGGTGATATGTTCATTCATCGTGGTACCAGGAACATAGGTGAAGTGAAACAGTCTCTTCTTCATGTACAATTTATTTTGACCGTTTTTCTTCAAAAATTTATCCTCCAGTGCTTTCCATAATTTACTTGCAGAAGTTTCCTTTGTGTATGGATATTTCTGCTCTCTAGCAAGGTAGGATCGAATGGTACCGTAAGCAACACGGTTGATAATTCTCCAATCTTCTTCTCCAATACCATCTGGTCTCTTTTCTTCAATAGCAAGATCTAGCCCTTGTTGAAAAAGGACATCTAGAACCTCGCCTTGCCACATCCCAAAATGTCCGGACCCGTCAAAAATTTCTACCGCAAATTTCACATTTGACACAATTCTTGTCATAAGCGAAGATGACAATGATGACGTATTGCTGACACTTGATGTAGATTCTTCTTGTTTATTGTCTCCCATCTTTGACACAAATATTATTTAATAGTTGACGACACAAATCAAGATTATTTCCTTTCTGATGTGGAAGATCAGACTAAGCTGCAACCACAGAGCATACTGGGTCAGAACCTTGACTCAGTTACCAAGATAAATCTTTTCTGATGTGGAAGATCAGACTACGCTGCAACCACAGAGCATACCGAGATAATACCTTGGCTCTGATACCAATTATTGCGGAAGCCAAATGTATATAGTGTGAATAAGTCACAACTACTATACCAAAAATTATGGCAGCCACCAAATAATAAATAAGACAATAAAGCAACAATAAAAGGAACACCAGAATTTACGAGGTTCGGCTAATTTTGCCTACTCCTCGGACACAACCAATATTTTATTCCACTCCAAAATACAAGTGAAATAATACTAAAAAGAGAAGATACAAATGCCTTAAGAAGATAAGAAGACAAATGAGAGGTGTGTTTAAATCCTAAACATTAGGCCTTCTTTTATAGGAAAAATTCCAACAAAGGATCTTCTACCCACCGATGTGGGAGAAAACTCATTTTGCCAAATTCAACAGTATCTTCATTTACAGAAAGATGAGATAGAAAAACAATGTGCAGATATGTTAAGACTAGGAATTCATTCGGCCTAGTAGATCACCCTTCTCATCTCCAATTTTATTGGTTCGTAAGCATGACTGAGCTAGGCATTTTTGTGTTGATTATAGCGAGCTCAATGCCAAAGACAGTGAAGGATCAATTTTCAATTCCAGTGGTGGATGAATTATTAGACGAATTGATGGGTCCAAATACTTCATGAAGCTAGATTTGAAGTCGGGCTATCATCAGGTCCACATGGATCCTCTAAACATTGAGAAGACGGATTTTCGCACGCATCATGGCAACTTTGAATTTTTGGTTATGCTGTTTGGATTGTCAAACCCTCCATCAACATTTCAATCACTAATGAATGAGGTATTTAAACCACATTTGCATCAGTTTGTGTTGGTTTTCTTTGATGATATTTTAATATATAGCAAAACATGCGATGATTGTCTCACTCATATTGGCATCGTTTTTGAGTTATTGCGTGCTCATATCCTTTTTGTCAAGAGATCCAAATGTTCTTTTGGAGAGACCCAAGTAGCATATCTTCCTTTCATGCCACATTGCAAACAACCCCCTTTAAGGTTGTTTATGGCCGAGATCCTCAACGTCTATTGTCCTATGTGGCTGGCTCTTCACGAGTGGAGGCTATTGACAATGCATTAGGATCATGATTCAGCTTTGCTTGACATTCACAGAAAGTTACAACAAGCTCAAGTTAGAATGAAAGAATATTATGACAAAGGTCACCGTGAGGTTGCATATGAGCCAGGTTCACTAGTTTGGCTGTGTTTACATCCTTATCGTAAAAAATCTATTGTTGGTCAACTATGCCATAAGCTTGTACCTCGGTTCTTTGGGCCTTTTCCTGTGTTGCGGCGAATCATGTATCCCTCCTTAAAGCTTTTAAGGATGCTGCTCCCATAGTTCCTCCGATGCTGCCACCACTAGCGGATGGTCGTGTTGTTCCTATGCATTGTTCTGTTCTGCGAGCTCGTCTAAATCGAGGAACTTGGGAACTCTTTGTGCACCGGTGTGGGTTTGATTTGTCAGATGCTACTTGGGAGGATGTTGAACATTTTCGTAATGCCTTTCCAGACATTGAGCTTGAGGACAAGCTCTTTAAAGATGATTGGGGGTAATGTTACAAACTCGTTCGTGGGTAAAGTTTATGCAAGGCGGGGCCCTCGAGTTGAGGAAAATTGCAACGTCAAAGAGGATAAGTATATTTGTTGGGCATTTAAATAATCAGTAGTTTAATTTTACTAGAATTCTTGATTTAGTAGACTTTTTTATATCCGTAGACTCCTAGTGCTGCTTAATAGCTTTGTAATAAGACCCTCTCTTTAATTAGAGACAGAAGGAACAAGAAAGGGCAGACAAGATTTATACTAAACACGAGATTTTGGACTCTCTCTATCGAGTCCTAAGGTTATAGGCTCCCTTTAACGAGCTTATTTATTGTTATCAAAATAGGTCGCTCATGGAATAAAAACAAGGGAAAGGATCTATTCAACACAGACATTCCAATGAATCGCCCTATGACAAGATCCATTATGCGTGACCATAACATATGATATCTTCTTTTGAATAATTGACATAAGAAGCTCCAGTTTTCATGTTATGGAGAAATGAAGTCATGTAAAGAAATGTCTCGGACGACACACTGAAAAACCAATTGGCTAAAGAATAAATCTGAACAGATCTCATTTGCTAAAGAATATGATGTTTGTCTCTTTACAATATTACATACAATTGGGATCTACTGTTGCAACTAGCAGTAGCCCCCTCTATCTAATTTTCAGTGATTTTGTATAAATAATGTGTCTTTTTCTAACTCTTCTAATGTATAAACTGGAGTCCAGGTTAGTTCTTTACAAAACTGTGAAAGCAAAAGCCTCACATCCTACACAAGCTAAAAGTAAGATCAACGAACACATCCTCACTATAGGGAATTGTGAGACCACCCATTGGATGATCAAAGCAAAATTCTTCCTCAGCTTGGCTAAGCAAGTCATGAAATGCTGGTTGACTCAAGAATGATAATGGGATCACAAATCTATTCTTTTGCTTCTCCCCAACATAAACAACAAAATGGCCCTTTGAAACATCTCCAACTGCAGAAGACTTCTTGACTATGCGAGGCATACGGATAGCCATGGTTGTTAGTTCAATACAGTAAAGCAGATAGGGAAAGTAAATATTAGTAAGTATGTGCAGTGAAAAGCTTTGTATGGTTTCAAGTTTTGGTGAGAGCTATTATGGTAAACCCTTCTTTGTATGTGTTTATATAGTGCCAATGACAAGTTGTAGTCCTACTGATTTTCATTGAATAGGAACTTTCTGTAGGCTAACTTGTGTAGTTGAGTTTTGGTATGGCACTATTTAGAGACAATAGCACATAAACTAACACATGGTTCGCCTCCGAGTATGGAACCTATATATTGTTTATTTAGACTCAAATTACCTTAATAGGCGTTTAAAAAAAGACATTTCTATATGTAGCGTGCAAATTGAAGACGCTACATTTTAACGGTAACGTATGCTGTTAAGTGTAACGTCTTCAATTTATATGCTATATATAGAGCCCAAAACAAAACGATATGCTCTACCAATAGGTGAATTGACAAATACAATAATCTAAATGTATAGCGTGTGTTTAGAAGATGCTATACGGCAAAAAAGTTCAATATCCCGGGCTAGCCATTTCCAATATAAAGTAATTAGAACTTTAGGAAATTCGTTCACATACAATTCTAACTCCCTTCAATATTTTCTTATTGTTAAATTCTTAAGCATTTTTTTGTAATGTCTGAAGAGCATAGATGCAGGGCCGGATTTGTGTACCTAATGTAGATGGGCTTCGGGAGTTGATATTGGAGGAGTCCCACAGCTCGCGGTATTCAATTCATCCGGGTGCCGCGAAGATGTACCAAGATTTAAGACAGTATTACTGGTGGAGAAGAATGAATAAGGATATTGTGAATTATGTGGCTCGATGTCTTAATTGCCAGCAAGTCAAATATGAACACCAGAGACCTAGTGGGGTGTTCCAGCGCATAGATATTCGTGAGTGAAAATGGGAGAGGATTACTATGGATTTCGTGAGTGGTCTTCCCCGTACCTTGAAGAAGTTTGATTCAGTTTGGGTGATCGTAGATCGACTGACCAAGTCCGCGCACTTCATTCCTGTGTGCACTACCTATTCATCGGATCGGTTAGCAAAGATTTTCATCAGAGAGATTGTGCGGTTGCATGGGATTCCAGTTTCTATTGTATCAGATAGAGGTACCCAGTTCACTTCTTAGTTCTGGAGGACATTTCAGCGAGAGTTGGGTTCACAGGTAGAGTTGAGCACAATATTTCACCCACAGACGGATGGGCAGTCCGAGCGTACAATTCAGATACTGGAGGACATGTTGCGTGCTTGCGTCATTGATTTTGGAGGTTCTTGGGATGATTACTTGCCTCTTGCAGAGTTTGCTTATAATAATAGTTATCAGTCCAGCATTCAAATGGCGCCGTATGAAGCCTTATATAGGAGACGGTGCAGGTCTCCAGTTGGTTGGTTTGAGCCCGGCGAGGCTGGATTATTGGGGACAGAGATAGTCCAGGATACCTTAGACAGGGTAAAGGTGATTCAGGAGTGACTTTGCACAGCTCAGTCACGTCAGAAGAGTTATGCGGACTGGAAGATCCGAGATGTGTCTTATTCAGTGTGCGAGAAGGTGTTACTGAAAGTTTCACCTATGAACGGCGTTATGAGGTTTGGAAAGAAAGGAAAGCTGAGCCCAAGGTTCATTGGACCTTTTGAGGTGCTTAGGAAGGTTGGGGAGGTGGCCTATATGCTTGCTTTGCCACCTAGCTTGTCGGGAGTTCACTCGGTGTTCCATGTATCTATGCTCTGGAAGTATGTTGGAGATCCGTCTCATGTATTAGACTTCAGCACGATACAGTTGGATGAAGACTTCACCTATGATGTGGAGCCGGTAGCTATTTTGGGTCGACAGGTTCGTAAGTTAAGATCCAAAGACATAGCTTATGTGAAGGTGCAGTGGAGAGGTCGGCCGGTAGAGGAAGCGACTTAGGAAACCGGGCAGGAAATGCGGAGCAAATATCCACACCTATTTGAGACTTCAGGTATGTTTCTTAACCCGCTCGCGGACGAGCGTTTGTTTAAGTTGGGGAGAATGTAACGACCCGACTCATCGATACGAGAGTTACCGCCCTGTTTTCCCCATTTTGTACTTTTATATGTTCATTTATATCTGTTTTGAGAGTTTGAAGTAAACCGGATAGAATCCGGTTAGAAATGAGGCAATAAACCTCTTTATGGGAAGGTTAGTTTGGAAAAAGTCAACTGAATGTTGACCGATGAGTTAGAAAGCTCAGAATGGATATTTGATGATTTGACTAGTTTCAAGGGATGATTTATGACTTAGGAGAGCAATCAAAATTGAATTGGAGGTCCGGTGTAGATTTAGGCTTGAATTAGCTAAGGTTGAATTTTGGCGAATTCCGGACGGTAGGCGAGATTTTGATTCGGGGCTCGGAATGGAATTCCGAGAGTTACAGTAGCTCCGTTAGGTGATTTTGGATATGCGTGCAAAGTTTCAGGTCATTCAGAGGTGTTTAGGTTGGATTTTAGAGTAAATGCAAGTTTCGGAAGTTTTAATGAAACTAAGGCTTGAATCCATGAGAATTCGATGATTTTGATGTTTATGATGGTGTATTTATGTTGCGAGCAAGTTTGAATGAAGTAATGTGACATATCTGTGCATTAGGTTGAGGCCCCGAGGGTCTCTGGGAGATTTCGGATGGCCAACGGGAAGTTTTGAACTTAAATAATGCAGCAGAAAATTTGTAGATAGTTTTTGTTCTATGCGATCGCATAGAGAGGGCTGCAATCGCATATAAGGAATTGAAGGGGATGAAAAATTGTTCTATGCGATCGTGTAGAAGAGCTTGCGGTCACATAGGTTGAAGAAATAGAACAGTGCGATCGCAATAGGTGTAATGCGATCGCATATAAGGGATTTTGAGGAGCCCGGGAAATTGCTCGATGCGATCGCTTGAATGGGCCTGCGATCGCATAAGCTTAGAATATTGAATAGTGCGTTTGTATATAGTGCATTGCGATCTCATATAAGAAAAATGGTCCTAGAAAAATTTACTCTATGCGATCGCAAGAGAGGCATTGCGATCACATAGAAGAAACGTGATTTTAATTAAAAATCAGACGCGACCCAAAACACAATTCCACCATTTTTACTCCGCCAAGATAGGGTTTTGTGTGATTTGAAGAGAGTTTTCAACGAGTATCGGTTGGAGGTAAGTTTCTTGACTCAAAAACGTGATTTTATGCTAGAATCAACACAAAAATTCATGAAATTGGGTAGAATTTGTGAAGAACTAGGGCTTAGATTATGAAAACAAATTTTTCGGTTTTGAAAGGCCATGCGAACTCCGATTTTGATAAATTTTATATGCACGGACTCACGGCGAGACGAGGAATCTGTTGGTATAATTTTTGGAATTTTTTGAGAAGTGGGCCCGAAGCTCGGGTTTTACCAACTTCGTGAATTTTTATGATTTTCGAGTAATTTTGATTGGGTTATGTTTCTTTGACCCATATTTATGTATTTGTTGTGGTTTTGACTAGATTCGACGTAAGAGGTGGCAAATTCGAAGGGAAAAGGAACTGCGGACGAGTCCACGGTCGGTTAGACGTGAATAGTTGGTGTATATGATAGCTTGAGGGTTTGAAACCCCGGCTTATCACATTGTGACACTATTTAGGGCGTGACTCGAATCCCATGGCAGGTGCGGGATTGATTATGACTGGGGATTATGACTTGGTCCATCCCGAACAAGAATAATATTATATTGGTGACTGCAACGCACACTGTATTGAGTATATATGTGGGCTATAAGCCATGTTTGGTGCCTTGTGCCGACCTGTATTATCCTTAGGGGATAGATATCTATGTGATAGCGTGATTTGTAAAATCATTAATCTCAGTCCTGGTTTGGAATCACTAATATGAAATGCTAGGTCACCTATTCTTGGAAAATTAAATAAAACTAAGGTATTTTTCATTGTAAATAAATTAGAAACTGAAAATAAATAAATTGAACTGTTGTGTGACTCATATGCATGTTGTGGACTGAGTACGGATCGGGCTGCATGCCGCAGCGGATGATATGAATATTGCGCTTGGGCTGAAGGAGCCCCTTCTGAGTCTGTACACACCCCTAGTGCGCGTCGTCGATGTTAAAT
The DNA here is from genome assembly GCA_032618575.1 of Nicotiana noctiflora. Classification (NCBI taxonomy): domain Eukaryota; kingdom Viridiplantae; phylum Streptophyta; class Magnoliopsida; order Solanales; family Solanaceae; genus Nicotiana; species Nicotiana noctiflora. The sequence goes on from JASVEL010013878.1 coordinate 151,268, forward strand.
GGATTGGGATACGCGCCGTAGCGGTCATGTGCATTGCATTGCATTCTTGTTTGTAAATTACTTGTGTTATCTGTGGTTTTCTGTTGTTGTTAGTTCATGGTAGGTATCAGACTGTTAGTTTTAGCTTTGCTCCGTGGTATTCTGTGGATTTCCTACTTTCAGCTATTTTATATATTTTTTATTTCCTGAGTACTTAGTACTCACCCCTACTCCCTGCACCTTTATGTGCAGATTCAGGTACGCATGAGGGTTAGACGAGCAATTCAGTTTATTTCAGAGTACTCGAGTTTCTGAGGTAGCTGTTGACATTCGCAGGATCTAACTTCTCTCTTTATTCCAGATTATTATCTATATACTTTCACACTTGAGTGTTTTGTTCAATTATTTTACTATTATTCAGTTTTTGCTTAGATGCTCTAGACTCGTGACCCCAGATCTATTGGGAGTGTTATTTTCGGTGTTCGCACTTCTCAGTATTTTTATTCTACTAGTATTATAGGAGTATTATTATTAAATCTCATATTCTTCTTGAATTTGTCCTTTTGGGACTCGATGTTAAATATGAAAACAGTTGTTTGGTCTGGCTTGCCTAACTTTAGGGTTGGGCGCCATCATGACTGGGTTTGGGTCGTGACACGGTCTCTTCTACTGATCCTGTCAGGACCACTGATGATCAAGCAGCAGCGCATCCGGCTATAAGGAGGTGACTTGATGATGATGATCCTGATAGCGTCCCTAGCGGGATGTGATGCGCCTCAGGTCAACGGTTGCGTTGAGGCACACTGGATGCGGGACACTAATTATTCATCATTTTTTTTTGCATTATATGTAAATAATATTTTTCTATATACATGAAAAATAATTTTTATATAATATGTGCATTACTTTTTGATTTCTCTTTTAATTAACTAGTTTCGTGCTGCAATAAAAATACAAGTGGTAACGAAGTAAAATTCCAATACAATGACTGAAAATAAAGTTGATATAACAACAGAAGCAGTTAAACTTAACTTCCACTGCAATTAAAATAAAATTTAGTATAACAAAAAAGGAAAATATTACTACAACAAAAACACAAACATAGCAGGCCAACATAATAAAAATACATGAAATATGAAAAATACACTAAACACATACATGCCAAAGTTTAGCCCCGGTGGCCATTTATTCTCCGCTCCAACCACTTAAATCGTTCTTCCAGTTGTTCTTTTTCTTCTTCTACCTCTTTTAGTTTCGCCTTCACCTCCGCAAGTTCCCGTTTATATTTTTTTTTTCCTTTTGTGCTTTATAATTCCATAGTGTTTTTCATTTTTCTTCTCCCACCTCCTTCAGTTTCGCCCTCAAGTCTGCAATAATTATATAGCTTTCTTTTTCCTGTTCCCGTTGTCTTAAACACACATATTGTTCTCTGTAGCATTCCTGATAACATGATTCACAACCCATTACTCAAAATCACAAATAGGTTCACCAAAAACCTTGTAAAATTGGTTCATACAGTGCCAGTAGCGGCGTCCAACTTGACCACCATCCCAATAATTATACATCAAACATGCTTTTCCACACTTTCACTTTGGTGGACGAAGAGGTTGAGCCATTTCTGAAATATTTGTTTTTAGTAAAAAACCTTACTTTTAATAAAATATTTGCTTTTAGTAAATTTTGAGCACACAAAATAACAACAATGAGCCTTTTATTTATAGGCGAGATAACAAACACATAATTTAGTGTTCAACCGCTCTAAATACATAGCGTACTATGTAATAACACTATATTTTGGGTGTTAAATATCATGATATTGTCAAGATAACTTTATGTCAGGTGGTCAGCTTTTTCAGTTCGACAAGACAAAACACACATAAAGTAGTGTTCAACCGCACTAAATACATAAAGTACTATGTAATGACGCTATATTTTGCGTGTTAAAAATCATGATGTTGATAAGACAACTTTATGTCAGATGGTCAGCTTTTTCAGTTCGACAAAACAACACACACATAACTTAGTGTTCAACCGTGCTAAATACATAAGTACTATGTAATGGCGCTATATTTTACATATTAAATGTCATGATGTTTACAAGACAACTTTATGTCAGATGGTTAGCTTTTTCAGTTCGACAAGACAACACACACAAAATTGTATATTTAACCGTACTAAATATACAGATAATTTTATTAAATTATTTAAATAGGTAAAATGGGAAAGTACAAATCATAATTAAAAAGCATAATTTTATTTCATAAATCTTACAACATAAACATAACAACTAATTATTACAAAATCAACTCATGAGTAGTTAGGTACACTAAAAGAACACCCAACCCGAGCTTGATTACTGTTGCCACCCAAAGGATATTTTCTACGGTCATGTTCCTGTTTGCGAGCATGTACCACATCTGTACGCATAAACGGTATCACTAACATCCATTTGGTTCCGTATACGAGTTCTCTTCTTCACCTGTATTCGACACTAATGGACTTTTTACACGCTATTTTAAATGGTTCAGGCGGCCAATAATGCTCAGCACCTATTGGCTGCAACTGACCTCTATAAGTGTTTAGGTGCTTGAAAAAATTATATTGTTGATCAACATAGTCAGTTGTACCTAAACCAACTTGTTGAAAGCACTGGATGACATGTGAGCAAGGCATGTGGTAGATGTGTAACACTCCCCAAACTTTAAAAAGTTTCAAGATACGCTAATTATAGAACTGAATTATTATTATTATTACTATTATTTTTATATTGCCTATAGTGATATATATATATATATATATATATATATAACCACACACTTAAGTAATTGGATATACAATTACTTGAGCCTTAAAAAGCAAAGGCTGAGGATCCATTACCGCCCCCAAGAGCAGCTCCGACTTTGGCAACTATATCTACCAAGGTGGGTTAGATGCTTAATGTTGTCAACAGTGCTATGGAGATATTTAAAGCCTTTATGACTAACCAGAATGAGAGAAGAGATGAGATTCTACCTTAATCAAACAGACATAACACTTTTGAGTCCTCAAAAGTGAATGAATTTTTGAAGTTGAGTCCTCCACTGTTCCATGGTTCTATAGTTGATGAAGGTCTGATGTTGTAGCTGAAGGGTGTCAAGAAAGCCCTTCAAATGATGAAAGAATTTGATGATAAAGTTGTGGAGTTAGCTTCTTAACAGCTTAGAGATATGACAGGCGCTTGGTTTGAGATGTGGGAAAAGTAAAGAGATGAAGATGATGGTTTGGATACTCTAGAAGAATTTGAAGAGGCCTTCATAACTAACTTTATCCCAGAAGAGGATAGGGAAGCTAAGGCTACAGAGTTCAAATAGCTCAAGCAAGGGAATAAAAGTGTGCAAGAGTACTACATAGAATTCATAAGTTTAGCTAAGCATGTTCCTCACATGGCTCTCCAGAATCAAAATTTTAGGACATCATCCTCACATTGCCAGAGTCATACTGAGGAACTTTCACAATAACAAGGTCTTTGTGGAACTTGTAAGCGACAACATTCAGGTCAATGCAAGTTTGGGTTTCATGGTTGCTACCACTATGGAGATATTGGTCATATAAAGTCCAACTGCCCAAAGTTGCAACGTAATTTCAATGGTGGATCAACTTGTCCTTCTAGTTCCTCAGCTACTGTAGTTGCACCACCTCAGGCTCGTAATTCTCAAAATCAGACTGGGCATGGAGCATGCAGAGGTGCAGACCGAGTTACTCAGGAAGGGGGACAACCCCGTTTGTTTGCTACACTTGATCGTGAGAGTGCAAATGCATCTATAGAAGTTATTACAGTTATACTTTTACTTTGCTCACATAATGCTTATGCCATAATGGATCCAGGTTCAACGTTTTCATATGTGACTCCATACTTTGCAATTAACCTCGAACTAGTACCTGAACAACTTAGTGAGCCATTCCTAGTATCTACTCCAGTTGGTGAGTCAGTGAAAGTCGCCAGAGTCTTTAGAGGTTGTATAGTTTCAGTCCAATGTCGCAACACCAAAGCCACTCTCATAGAGTTAGAAATGGTGGATGTTAATGTGATTATGGGTATGGATTAGTTGTCTTCCTGCTATGCCATGTTAGATTGTCATGCCAAGATATTCAGGTTCCAGTTTACAAATGAACAAGTCTTAGAGTAGAAGGGTAGTTCAGCATCGCTTGCAGGTAAATTTATTTCTTAACTTAAGGCACAATGAATGATCGCTAAGGGGTGTCTCGCCTATTTAGCTCAGATTATTAATCCAAAATTAGAACCACCAGCTTTCCAGTCAGTGCCAGCTGACCCAGATTACCTTCCCGGACCTCCTTCCGAAAGAATTATAGACTTCGGCATTGATCTCATGCCAGGCACTCAGCCCATATCTGTACCTCCTTATCGGATGGCTCCAACAAAACTTAATGAGTAGTGTCCGGGCAGCTAACTCTGCAAATCGACAGCTATAATCCTGCAAGGCTATCGCAGGAACACCGACATAATCCAGTATCTGCAGTTCCATCTAGTAGACTGTCTGTAGTCCAATAGCCTGCACAACGTGAAAAATATAAACTATGTATATTACACTAAAATACTGTTATATTATGAAAAATAATAGAAAACATACCAGGGCCTTGTGTCGCCTGGCGTATGGAATGTACCGACCGCTAGCCTGATGAACAAGGTTCCTGATAAAAATTCGGGTGACGTGCCGGTACCAGGACATATACCTATGAGTATCCACCTCCTGGTTCCAAGTAGGTGGGATTGAATCATCTTCTCTCAAACGTCCGAACTATGGATCTGCCCGGCTAACCATGCCATAAATATGTCATCCACCCGGCTGTGATCATCCCTCTAATAATGCGTAGGCTCCTATATAGGCCCCCTCGGTATATACTACGGGTGGCCGAACTATAGAATTAACCACTCCGAGGCATGATGCTCCACAATATCGAGGCATCTAAGTGGGGCAGAAGTGCTCCAAATAAATCGGCCAGTCGAGCAATAAGGTGGCAGAGAAGCTATCAACTCCTCGCTATTTGGTGTCCTGATGAACTATCAAATAAGAACATGAAACGTGAGTATGCACATCACTAAGTTAATCTACACAAGGTAATTTTAAGTACATATTTACATGTGCGCCCTCCAGCAGATCCAACACATCCCTGTAGAGGGGGAGATTATGATGACTATCATACTCTCGTGAAAGTCTATTTCGGAGAACACACCTCCTAGCTAGAGGGAGAAACATAGGTAATTGTGGTCACGGTGGCTGAAGCTACAAAAACCACTCCCATGCCCAAACCTAACATAAAAAGTTGACGCAATGTTTATGATAAAGTCTAAGTTGGTAGAGATGGAACTGATGAACACTTTATTAATATGTTGTCACTTGTAGAAGCGACGTTAAACCACAAATATCTCTCTGAGTGCCCATGCTCGCCCGACACATCTACCTATACATGTAGCCGAGAACAACACCACCCCAGCTATAATAGGGTAACTCACCTAGCAGCGGAAGATGATGCAAAAATCTAAGGCTGACTAGGTTTCCCGAAGTGTTCGGGAACAAGACCCCTCCAAATAGAAGAAGCAACAACAACCTCGTATACTGGGTGATATGCTCCTCCTCTGTATTGGTGATATTGGGGGAGTAGCTTGAGGTGTTGTCTAATAGGGGTCAAAGTCAACCGACTAGCACCCACTGATGCAGTCTCGTCCTATGCCCTGAAACCTGTGAGCTACTGCAGCATGTCCAAATAATGATCACAGAACATATATAGCAATATGTAGTGAAACGGCCATGCCATCAACGGGCATGCCATATAAAACCTCAACGTCCTGCAGCGTGACGGTAGCCTCGCCAATGGGCAAATAAAAAGTATGTGTCTCCGGTCGCCACCGCTCAATTAACACCATGATCAATGCCTAGTTAATCTGTATCCGCGGATCTTAATAATCCTATAGAATCCCGTGGCCTGGAGGCGATAGACTACACCCTCGTGGAGAACTCTATCATGAAGAAAATCCCACAAGTTGTCAACTCTCCTAGCGCGGAGAGTCTGGGAAAGTAACTCTCCCTCTCATATATGGGCGGACGTATCATCGCGTTGAAGCACTAATAGCTCACGAGAGTAAGGGTCGGGATGTATAGCTGCATCCATGCCGTCAACTGTAAATTAAACAATATGAATTGTATGTTAATTATTTAATTTTACAAAGTATATATAACAATTTGGGTTCCAGGCTCGATATTTGAGGCCCAGTAGCACCAAATTTTTATAAATATTTATGCGTGTCAAATTTAATTTTTGATAATTTTGTTTGTTTGTGTTTGTTTAATTTAAATTCTAAATTTTTAATTATTTAATTTTATAAAGTATATATAGAAATTTGGGTTTTAAGCTCGATATTTGAGGCCCAATAGCACCAAATTTTCATGAATATTTATCTGTGTCAATTTTTTTTTTAATAATTTTGTTTGTATGTCTATGTTTGTTTTATAATTTCAATTCTAAATTTTTAATTATTTAATTCTACGAAGTATATATAACTATTTGGATTTCATGCTCGATATTTAAGGCTCAGTAGCACCAAATTTTCATGAATATTTATGTGTGTCAAATTCAATTTTTTTGATAATTTTGTTTGTTTGTGTTTATTTTATAATTTAAATTCTAAATTTTTAATTATTTAATTTTACAAAGTACATAACAATTTGGATTCCGGGCTCGATATTTGAGGGCACGGTAGCACCAAATTTTCATGAATATTTATGTGTATCAAATTTATTTTTTTGTGTTTGTTTTATAATTTAAATTCTAAATTTTTAATTATTTAATTGTACAAATTATGTAACAATTGGGTTCCAGACTTGATATTTGAGGCCTAGTAGCACCAAACTATCATGAATATTTATGTGTGTCAAATTCAATTTTTTTTGATAATTTTGTGTGTGTTTGTTTTATAATTTAAATTTTAAATTATACAAAGTATATATTATTATCTACCATTCCAAGAAATACTTAAACTACAAGGATTCTATAGTAAAATACTATACAATTTACAACACTAAAAGTTTCTACATTTTGCTACGATAATAAATAAACTAAATATAAACAACATTACATTTTAATCACATAACATTAACAAAAATAGCTACAACAATACTAGTTTCGCAAATAAAACACAAAATGACATGGAAATACTAATATTCTAATATGGATATTAACATAAAAAATTAAATCTCAATTTTGTATTTTTTTAGAACACTAATATCTAAGTCCGGATAAATATAACATACTAATTTGCAAATATAACACAAAAGGACTTGAAACACATTCAATAGGCAATGATATACATTATTATACAAGTTTGGATATAAAATAAATCGAAATACCTCAATGTTGTGAGTGTTTTGCGTGATAATTTAAAGATGAAGGAGTTAAACCACGAGTCCGGAATGCTCTACTACGATGTGGGACCTACATTACTAACCTTTTGTGTGATGGGAGGGGCCCATAATATTTTTATTTATTTATAAAAATCGAGCAGTGGGCGGGCCCAGAAGAAGAAAGGAGAGTTTTTAAAAAAATTTGGGAAGGAGTTCTCTCGAGGATGAAGAGGAAGGTTATTATTAAAAAGGGATATAGCGTATGATTTGAATCCGCTATATATAGCGCATGGTCACAAGACGGTATAGCAGAAATCAAATCGTCTGACAAATATAACGTACAAATTGAAGACGCTATACCTTAAACACAAAAGTTCTTTTTAAGGTATATCGTCTTCATTTTGCAAGCCATATATAGATATGTACTATTTTCTTAAAAATACCTACTAATATATTTTGAGTCCACAGAAATAATATTTAGGTTTTGGACTCGCCAACTAATTATCAGACTATTTAGACAATGAAACTACCTCTAAAAGCAGAAGGCCCCACTGATGTACACAACAAAGGACATATTCATGAAACCTTATCTTCTTGAAAATGGTTTAATTAGGGACCACTAGAGCCATTTATTGATGTTTAATTGTAGTCAACATTCAAGAGAATTGTAGACAAAATATGGGGTGTGTTTGGAACAAGTAAAATATTTTTTTTTTTTTTTTTTTTTTTTTTATGTTTGGTCAGCTTAAATGTTGTGAAAAATATTTTCCTTATTACTCAATTTCCTCCAATTAGAGAAAAATATTTTCGAAAAGGAAAAATATTTCCAAAATTCATTCTAAATCTTCCCCACCCCAACCGACCCACCCACCCAACTCAACCCAAATCCCGCTCCACCCCATATCTACCCATCCCACCCCCTCACCCCATGCCCTGTCACACCCTAAATAAAAATATTATTAATATTACTTTCTTTTTATGTTACAGATAAAAAAAATAATTTTGCATTTCAACAAATGAGTATTGTTTATATGATATAAAAAAAATACGTACCTTTTTTTTCATTTCAACAAAAAGAATACTTTCTTTTCACGAAAAAAGTATTTTCTTTCATTTCAACAAAAAATATATTTTCTTTTCATGAAGTTAAAAAAAAATCATATCAACAAAGTGAGTACTTGATTTTCATGATGTAGAAAGAGTACTTTAATTTTCAACAAAAAAAAGAGTAAATTCTTTTTAGTTATGGAACATAAATTTTAACATTATGTTTACGTAAAAAAGTAAAGCGACACATTAGTTTCTTTGGGTTTGTGTGAATTTTTAAAAAATAATTAAATTCTTAACAAAAATAAAATTCTGAAAATGTTGAGTATTTGGAGAGGGGGTGGGAGGGGGGAGGGGGGGAGAAGGAAACATGGTTTGGCAGTGTTAAGAAATTCAGAGCAGTGACAAGAGTCTATTAGCACATACTAGCATTCCTCACAGGATTTTCGTCGAACAACACGGCGGCACTCCTGATAAAAATACAGAGCACACATACACGCTTAAAAGAAAACCAGAATATTCATGTAAAGCGGCGTGAATCACTTGGCCCAAAGGTGGCATTTCGAACACCATTGAATGCACGGAAGAGAAGTGATGGAGAGCAAGAGCATGGAACTTACAACAACAACAACATAACCAGAACCGAGACCTTTGGCTAAATATGTAGAAATCTCAATTATCCTGCCACATCTTTTGGTATACGTAGGTATGGGTTTAGACAACCTCACATGTTGATATAGTTGCATTTGCAGACGAATAAACAAATCTTCCCATATGAATTTAACTTATATATTGGCGTAATTATTTTTACACCATTAGCATGCTGCATGTACTATATAATTAATATGATGCATCAGTATATGTAAAAAATTTGAGCTACTCATACTTTAAAGATTTTGGATTAATGTGTGGATTATTGTATTTGTACGAGGTCGAATTGGATGTAACTGATAAGGGTCAAGTACGTTTCCCCCACGCCTACGCGGCATCGAGGGCACGACCCTCACTCACATCCTTAACAACAAAGGCGTAACACCAACTCGCGTATGCAGGCGCCCCTTCCCCTTCCCTCTTTATATTTTGAGGACATCAGCAGTCATTCGACGAATGATGACTTTAGCGAGAAAACCTTTCCTCTATATAAAGAGGGGTTTTCCTAATTGTAAGGACAAGTGTTATTTTTTAATAATACAACTTCTGACTATTTTCTCTTTACCCTCTCAATGATAATCATTAATAGTCCATATAATTTCATGATTTCTGCTAAGATTCATAATATAAACGACATAGATCTTTCTCCGGAGATTATTATATTTGATTAGGATTTACCATTTTCTCACATTTTTTATTGTCCATAACTCATAAAGTAATCGATAACTTTTGAGTCAAACAATTTGGCGCCGTCTGTGGGGATTTCGAGAATCAAACCTATAGTATACACCCAAAGATCAGATAACCACATCATCCATATCCCACGAAAACCCAGAAATGGCCGAAAACAACACCAGGTCCAAAGCTATAATGGGGGTCACCACCAACCTCCTGGGCTCTCTCAACGAGTCGGTGATGACGCTACCACCAACACTACCCCCGATACCGCACCAGAGATAGAAGTTTCACCTTCCCCATCCGGGAATCTTGCGACCTTGCAGGACAAGGAAGCTTCCACGTCCGCTGCAAAAGAAGCACCCCCGGTGGTTAGAAAATTATTGGAAGAATGGTTGACGAGTACCCTGAGCGGCTTAGTGGAAAAACCACCACAGGGCCACACTAAAGCAGTACAAACAATGAGTATCGCTACTACAACGGACGAGCAAGAGGAAGCGCGAACAAACAACCAACCCGTCGAAACACAAACCTACGATGACACGCTGGTGTCCATTCTGAGAAAAATGAAAGAAATGGAGAGCGAAAATAAGGCTCTCCGCGACCAAATGAAAGAGCATCAGGATATGGTCGACAAGATCCCCGGAGCACCTAAACTTCAACCTAAACATAACGTGGGAAGATTCGTGGAACAACCATACTCCGAGGAAGCCGCCCTTTATTCCATTCCAAAGACTTTCAAGATGCCCCCTTATCTGATGGTGTATGATGGAACCACCGATCCCGAGGATCACCTCATCCATTATGTTACCGCCGTGAAAGGTGACGACCTGTCAAAAGAGCTGGTACCATCTGTGCTGCTGAAGAAGTTCGGCGAGACGCTGACCTGAGGAGCCCAAACATGGTACTCCCAACTGCCCGCCAAAGCAATTTCAACCTTCGAAGAAATGGCAGACAAGTTCGTCACCACACACGCTGGCGCAAATAAGGCGAAGGCAAGGGTAAATGACATATTTGCCGTCAGGCAAACCACGGGCGAGGGCCTTAGGGACTTCCTCGCTAGATTCAACAGGGTGAGGATGAGCCGGCCAAACGTATTGTAAGGCATGGCGGTAGCCACCTTTCAGGACGGCTCCAGAGCAAGTAATAAGCTACTGAACCGGCTCATGAAATATCCTCCCTCAACTTGGGATTAGATCCACAACGCCTACTGCACCGAGGTACGAGCGGATGAAGACGATCTCACGGGCCGACCCGATGGTTAACAACTATACACTCAGACATAAGGAAAGATCTACGTCACGAAGGACGTCGAGAACTTCCCCCTCGCCCCAATAAAGAAATGGCATCAACCATACATGAGATCTCCCCATCCCCCTCCTCGACATACAGACGCCCTACAATGACATCTCACCCCACTCAGGAGTGAAGGAGGTACGCTTCATTTGCTTTCATCACATAACTTTTGTGTCTCTCCTTCTGAGAGAGTGTACGCACTGGAAAAGATTAGCACCAAGGTGCAGTGGCCTCAAAAAATGAAATCAAACTCCGCAACAAGGAAATCAAACGTCCTGTGCGAATTCCACCAAGAGCGGGGACACAGGACCGAAGATTGCATAGGCCTGCGACAGGAAGTCGTCAGTATGCTAAACCAGGGATACCTAGAGGAGCTCCTTAGCGAAAAGGGAAAAGCCAATTTCGCACGCAGGCGAAAACAATCCCGCGGGCCACTTATGCCACCCTCCCCGACACAGACAGTAAACATGATCGTCGAAGACGACATTGATATTGCTATCAACCATTTCAAATTCGCCAACACACACAGGCTGAAGTGAACCATCTCCCACGAACGATACGATGACTTCGAAGGGAGTATCGCCTTTGATAAGTCTGATGCCGACGGTTTGTGTTTTTCCTATTATGATAGTTTAGTTATCACTTTACGTATTTTTGATATGGAGAGTCATGATCGATGACGGAAACAACGCCTGCATCATCCATCTAAGAGTCCTTTCACAGATGGGACTCAAGGATATGATAATACCACGTTGTATAACTCTAATTGGTTTTAACAATGCAGTGGAACGTACATCAGGAGAAGTGATTTTGCCCGTCCTTGCGGGGCGAGTCACATTGGAGACGACCTTTCACGTGATGGACCAAGAAACATCATACAATGTTATCATCGGATGCCCATGAATACATGCCATGCGAGCAGTCCCCTCAAGTTTGTACCAGGTGGTCAAGTTCCTTAATCCATGGGGGATATTCAGCATCAAAGGGGAGCCGCGCACCGCGTAAGAGTTTTACAAGATAACACAGCATTACGCTCACACCCGACAGCTAAAAGGAGCAAGCGCAGAAGCATAGCAATTAGCCATGCCGGGGACCAAAATGTACCCGATGACCAATACCATCAGAGACCCATATATTGTGGAAGCCTGCAAAACGACGGCGAAGACCTCGATCCAGCTCAGTTGGATAGCCACAACCCTGAAAAGAAGGCATACATCGGCCACGGGCTCACCAACCCCAATACATATCATGAATTATTAACTAGTCATGCAGACCTATTTGATTTTTCCTATGGAGACATGCCAGGGATCTCGCCGGATATCGCTACCCACAAACTCAACATTGACCCGTTGCATCCGCCGGTGCAAAAAATCAGAAGAAAATTCAACATTGCGATTAACGAGGCAGTCCACGAAGAAGTGGACAAATTACCCGCCAACGGCTCTATCAGAGAGTCAAAATACCCGCAGTGGGTCGCCACTGTAGTAATGGTAAAAAAGAAGAACGGGAAATGGAGAATTTGCGTGGACTTCACCGACCTGAAAAAGGCATGCCCCAAAAACTCCTTCCCCCTCCCACACATCGACCAGCTAATCGACGCCACTACCAGACATGAACTGCTATGTTTTTTAGACGCATAATCTGGTTATAATAATATCTTAATGGCTGAAAAAGATCAAGAAAAAACCACGTTCATCACGCATCAGGGGACCTATTGTTACAAAGTGATGCCCTTTGGGCTCAAAAACGTGGGGGCCACATATCAAAGATTAGTCACCAAGATGTTCAAAGAACAGCTCGGAAAAACCATGGAGGTTTACATCGAAGACATGCTAGTGAAGTCTACTAGAAAGGAAGATCACATCAACCACTTGCAAGAGGCCTTCGAAATACTGAAAAGGTATGGGATGAAACTGAATCCAGAGATATGCGCTTTTGGCTTGGTGTTAGGGAAGTTTTTAGGATTTTTCATATCCCAAAAAGGTATAGAAGTCAACCCTGACCAAATCAAAGCGATTGCTTCAATACCTGAGGTGCTAAACAGTAAAAAGTTGGTCCAGAAATTGATAGTCCGAATAGCTGCCCTCTCCCGATTCATCTCACGATCCTCGAACAGATGCCACAAATTCTTCAATGTCCTGAGAAAAGACAACGAATTTCACTGGAACGAAGAATGTGTCAGAGCCCAGCAAGAACTGAAAGCGTACCTGTCATCACCACCACTACTATCAAAGGCGAAACCGGGCGAACCCTAGATGACATACCTGGCCGTATCGGAAGTCGCAGTCAGCGCAGTGTCGGTTCGCGAAGTAAAAGGTACGAAATCACCTATCTATTACATTAGCAAAACCCTAGTGGACGCCGAGACACGATATCTACACCTCGAAAAATTTGCTCTCGCACTGGTCACGGCTTCAAGGAAGCTGAGACCCTATTTCCAATGCCACCCCATTAAAGTAGTGACCACATTCCCCTTGAGGAGCATCTTGCACAAGCCCGAGCTATCGGGCCGGCTCGCCAGATGGGCCATAGAGCTCAGCGAGAACGATATCACATATATTCCTAAAAGCTCCATCAAGTCGCAAGTCCTCGCCAACTTCGTGGCTGACTTCAGCGCTAAAATATTATCAGAGGCGAAAAAGGAAGCCCTGCATTCTACCTCAAATACCGACCTTTAGATTATACAAATGGGGCCGCAAATGCCTCGGGATCGGGACTGGGACTCGTCCTCGAAGTCCCCACGGGCGAAACCATTCGCCAGTCAATACGATGCCCCAAGATGACTAACATCGAGGCAGAATACGAAGTCGTTGTTACAGATATAAAAGTAGCCGTCAGGTACGGGGCCCACCGGCTCGTCTTTCACTGCGACTCTCAACTCGTGGTAAATCAAGTCACCAGGACTTACCAAATCAAGGAACAAAGGTCGCAGAAATATCAAGCAGAAATCCACAGGTTGATGGCACAGCTCGACGAACGCCGCTTCGAACAAATTCTAGAGCGCGCAACGCCGAAGCAGACGGCCTGGCTAAGCTGGCTGCGGCCACCACGAGCCTAAGTAAAGAGAGCATCGTCACTCTCCTTCACTCGGCAATCGATCACACTGAGGTACTCTCCCTGCATTTAACTTGGGACTGTTGCAACCAATTTCTATCATATTTACAGGATGGAACACTACTGCCTGACAAGAAGGAAGCGAAGAAGCTTCGCATGCAGGCAGCAAGGTACTGCATAATAAACAACGACCTCTATAAGAGGACCTTTGGAGGACCCCTAGCCAAGCTCCTAGGCCCCAATCAGACAACGCCGGTACAAAAGGAAGTCCATTAAGGCCATTGTGGCGCCCAAACGGGCAACCGAGCACTCGTATTTCCTAGTATGAGATGGGTATTACTGGCCTACCATGAAAAAAGATGCTTCGGAGTACGTCTGCCGAAGTGAAAAGTGTCAGAAGTTCGCCCCTTGAAACACCAACCAGGTGGCCCTTCATCAAGTGGGGAATGGATATAATCGGACCACTACCCGCCGGACGAGGAAATGTACGATTTTTATTTGTTTTAACTGACTATTTCTCCAAGTGGGTAGAAGCAGGTGCCTACACCCAAATTCGCGAGCAAGAAGTCATCGCCTTCATCTAGAAAAACATCATATGATGTTTCGGCATCCCCAAAGAAATTACCTGTGACAAAGGGCGACAGTTCATCGGGCAGAAAAAAACTGATTTCTTCGACAAATGGCATATCAAACTCTCAACACCATATCACCTTGCTGCCAATGGCCAGGCAGAGTCATCCAAGAAAACCATATTGAGTATATTAAAGAAGAAGCTCAAAGACGCCAAAGGATTGTGGCTCGAGATATTACCAGAGGTGCTATGGGCATACATAACCACCCCCAAGTCATCCATGGGAGAAACGCCTTACTCGCTGGTCTACGAGACTGACGCCATCATACTAGTCGAAGTAGGCGAGCCGAGTTTAAGGTACTCACACAGAGAATGATAAAAATTGACTCCAAGATCTCGATGAAGCCGAAGAAAGAAGTGAAATGGCCCACATCAGGTTGGTAGCCCAGAAACAACAAATCGAAAGATACTACAACAAGAAAGCAAAAATTCGATCGCTCAAAGTAGACGACTACGTGCTAAAAGCCAAGACACTGGCATCAAAGACCCCAGCGAAGGAAAATTGGGGACCAATTGGGACGAACCCTATAAAATCACCGCAACAGCGGATAAGGGTTCATTTTGACTAGAGACCAAGGAAGGGAAAACGCTCCAAAACAACTGGAACATCTCCCACCTCAAGTATTTCCATTTCTAAAAGAGTATCCCCCGTGTCGTACTCTTTTTCCCTCATCCGAGTTTTGTCCCAATCGGTTTTTCTTGGAGAGGTTTTTAACGAGGCGACGATGGAGACGCTCGAAAATGCTTATAAGGCCAATCTGACACACCAATCATTCCACCAAGCGGTACGAAAGGCGTATCACATGGACTAAGGATACGGCCATCTCCAATGTATAATAGGCTACATCCATCTTCAATGTACGAAAGGCTACGACCATCTCCAATGTATGAAAGGCTATGGCCATCTCCAATGTAAGAAAAGCTACGTCCATCCCCAATGTGTGAAAGGCTACGGCCATCTCCAATGTACGAAAGGCTACGACCATCTCCAATGTATGAAAGGCTACGGCCATCTCCAATATACGAAGGGCTACGACAATCTCCAATGTATGAAAGGATACGACCATCTCCAATATATGAAAGTCTACGGCCATCTCCAATGTATGAAAGGTTGCGGCCATCTCCAACGTATAAAAGGCTAAGGCCACTCACAACGTATAAAGAGGCTACGACCATCCATAAATGCATAAAAGGCTAAGGCCACCAACAGCGTATAAAGAGGCTATGACCATCCATAAACGCATAAAATGCTAAGGCCACTCACAACATATAAAGAGGCTATAAAGAGGCTACGGCCATCCATAAACGCATAAAAGGCTAAAGCCACCAACAATGTATAAAGAGGCTACGACCATCCATACATGCATAAAAGGTTAAGGCCAATCACAGCGTATAAAGAGGCTACGACCATCCATAAACGCATAAAAGGCTAAGGCCACTCACGACATATAAAGAGGCTACGGCCATCCATAAATGCATAAAAGGCAAAGGCCACCAACAGCGTATAAAGAGGCTATGGACATCTATAAACGGATAAAAGGCTAAGGCCACTCATAGCGTATAAAGAGGCTATGACAAACGCATAAAAGGCTAAGGCCACCAACAGCGTATAAAGAGAATATGTCCATCTATAAACGCGTAAAAGGCTAAGGCCACCCACAGAACACGAAAAGGCTAAGGCCACACACAGCACACGAAGAGGCTACGGCCACCCCTAAATGCACAAAAGGCTAAGGCAATCTACATCATACAAAGAGATTGCGGTCATCCATAACACGTAAAAAGCCAAGGCCAATACCAGAGCAACTGACTCAACTCGACCCGATACGATCGGAACCGAGGGAAAGACAACAACCACCTTAAAACAAACAAGCCAATAAGGCCAGAGTCGACTCAACCTAACTACGACAAGTTAACGCGATAAAAATTGACACCACCCAATGAGTACACAAGATAAAAGCATGAAAAGAAGGCGTAAACGCAACAGTATATATGTACGATTTCCGTTAACTCCAAAAAAAATTTATGTACAAATTATTTACAAGAATCACGTCCCTCTGACTACAAAATCAAAACCAAAATACAGCCTAACTACCACCCAGGCCTTCGCCACCTCCCGGAGCACCAGCCGTGCCGTCACCACTGTCATCGCCGCCCTCAGTCCGGAACAACAAAGAAATCCTGGACCCCGTGCCCAACTGATTCACACCGCAAAGGTATATCCCGCCGGGCCCGGGAAATCAGGGTTATACCCACAAGCTTCTTGTGTGACCCTAACCAGACGGCGCTGGTCTTCGACTTCCGTCTTAGTGGCCCTGCCAACGGTCCGCAGTTCCTCAAAATCGTCCGCCTAGCCTCGGCGTACACCTACATATCATGCGCTTCACGGGACACGTTCTCGACAGGATATGCCGCTGTCATGTGATGAAGAGCGTCAACTTCCATTGCTTTGGCCCTGAGCTCAGCAGTTAAGGCGTCAACTTTGGCATGCAATTCAGTTGCCTCCGCCATCGCCCCACGGACAATATCCAACTTCTCCTCCTTCAGCCGAAAAAGATTATCCAGCTCAGTATTTCGAGCCACAACAACCATTAAGTCTGCGTCCACTAGCTCGAACTGAGCCATACGCTCTGGTAGTTGACTCTCCGCCTGCTCCAAACCCTCACGAAATATGCAAAACTGTAAGTCCTGGGCATAAAGGTCCGCCAACGTTTTGTTCTTGCTTCGGACCTCCCTATATTTCTTCATCGCCCTCCTAAGGACGACATTCCTTCTCCGATCACACTGGCCCCTCTCCACTTCCAAAATGAGGGTCTAAAAAAAGGAGAAAAGATACAAAACCCAAGTCAGAACAAGCCTCAAGGCCTATAGTAAAACAACAAGAAATAATGACTAAGCTTACCTGCAAATCTGCGCCAGTGGCTCAGCGGGATAAGTCCCTATCGCTAACATCTTTTAAGGTCTCAGTCTCAGAAGCCGCGCAGAGTAAGGTCATGTCTGCCACGGCCTGCTCACTATCCAGCAACAGATTATATCCCGTTGGGATCATGAGTCGACGATTAGGCCCCGTCATCGCCATGTCCACCCGAGCATAATCCTCTCGCGGTACGTCTGGGGATGTAGGAGCTCGCCCAGAATCTACTCCTTCCCTACCAGCAGTCGCCTTGGTGACAGCCGATACATCACCTCCTTCGACTTGTGGGGAAGCAGTATCAACTACGACTTCCCTTAGAAGGGTCGTCCTCTAAGGGCGAATAGCATCACCTATGAAGATCGCCCTTGACTCAGGACGACAGATAACCGCCTTCCTACGCTCCACGGCTATGCCTTTGCCAAGAAGAAATCGGTGCCTTTTCCACTCCTGCGGATCATCGCCTTCGTAAGCCTCCTTTTCGGTAGGAGGAGATGGAGGCGAAGGGTTCTTCTCATTCGTAGGTTCAACTACCGGCTCGACTACGGGACAAATAGTCTCAGGAGCGTTCTCAACAGATGGCTCCTGAATTGTGTCCTCGCCATCGGAACAAACGGTGTTAGAAACATCCTTACTAGATGCCTCCACAGCCGCACACTCGCCCTCAGTTCGAGCAACCTCAGGAATGCCCCTATCTATACGCTCCTGAACTACATGTTCATAGTCAGAGTCCGCCGATGAGGAAGCAGCAGCGCGACATCTTCTCCTCCTCCGTGGGACACTCCGAGCTTCCAAAACATTAACCAAGGAAGAATACGTCAAAAAGTGTGATACCAAAGAGTAAAATCACCAAACCAAAGACTCACGCAATACCTGGAAGATCATACTTAGTGGTAAACGCCGCCCACGTCCTGCACTCTACGGCGAGTGGGATCAGCCTCCCCACCCACGCCCTAATATCTGGCACGGATCGGGGCATGGACGCCCTGGCTACAGATATAAAAAAAAACAAGAGAGGTTATAAATTTTGAGCAGGCGTAAACAATTGAAAACGTTGAGTGCATGAAATGACGCTTACGTTCGAGATTCCACACTTGAGGAAATCCTTCGGGGGCCGCCACTAAATCCGAGGTTCGAACAAAGAAACACTTCAACCAAAATTGACGGTTGGGTGTCGTCCGTTTCGATGACCAAACCCTACATTCCACGGTTCTTCAGCTGCAACATCGTCCCCCTCATGAACCCGGGACTGAACAATTGGAGCAGATGGTGTATTGTAACATCTAGTCCGGCCCTCTCAGCATAAGTCGTTAGTATACGACAAATCTTCCATGTGTAGGGAGTAAGTTGGGCCGGACGCACATTGTAGAATCTACAAAGCTCTTCCGCCAATGGGTATATGGGGAGACCACACCCAATTATGAAGGGATATTCATAAAAAGCACAGAACCTCGGTCTGTGCACATTAGCGAAATCATCTCTGGCCACTTCCATAACCACCGTGTCAGGAATTTGGCAGGAGACACACAAGTCGTCCAGTTGCGACTCAGAGAACTTAGAATTTTCCATGCAGGAGCTATGCACCGTGAGTGGAAATCCCTTCGAACATATAGCTCTCGGGGAAGCACATTATCTATAGAAAGAGGGACAAGAGGCCTTCGGGCCTTTTCCCACCCTCCAAAGATGGAGGAACCCTAGAAGTGGCCTCATCCCCATTCCCTTTACGTCGTCAACCACTCTTCGCCATAATCAGTCTTTGACTAGAGAATAGACGCGTTAACAGGCTGGTAAAACTATAAAGTGAACTCAAGAAGTCAAACACAAAGTTACTGAAGGTCAGTGTAAAAAGAACAAGGATATGAAGAACCTTTTTGAAGGAGTCTAAAAAGATAGTGAAAATTGAACCCTCTTCCTATTTATAGTACCCTGATACACGATATTCGAAGAGGTGCGTGTCAAAAAAAGTGGCGGGAGACCGAAACGTCAAATCGCCCCCTGACCTGCCTTGGGAGCAGTTGTAATTATGACGCATGCCGCGAGTGACGTCAATTCAAAAAGTAAGCCACGAGCCAATACTTGGGCGGCGCCATGGGGAACCGATTTTTCCACCCATTGCAGACATATACCGAATACATCTCCAACATGCGGAGGGACTAACTGTATGGGTTCGAATTGGATGCAACTGATAAGGGTCGAGTACGTCTCCCCCCACGCCTACGCGGCATCGAGGGCACAACCCTCACTTACATCCTTAACAACGAAGGCATAGCACGAACTCGCGTATGCAGGAGCCCCTTCCCCTCCCCTCTTTATATTTTGAGGACGTCAGTAGTCCTTCGACGAATGATGACTTTAGCGAGAAAACCTTTCCTCTATATAAAGAGGGGTTTTCCTTATTGTAAGGACAAGTGTTATTTTTTAATAATACAACTTCTGACTATTCTCTCTCTATTATTCTCTATCTTTATCCTCCCAGTGATAATCATTGATAGTCCACATAATTTCATGATTTCTGCTAAGATTCATAATATAAACGATATCGATCTTTCTCCGGGGTTTATTATATTTGATTACGATTTACCCTTTTCTCACATTTTTTAATTGTTCATAACTCATAAAGTAATCGATAACTTTTGAGTCAAACAGTATTAGTAAACCTCGTCACTCACACTCCCAAAAAACAATTAAATTCTTTTACAATCTCCTCTACTCACACCTCTCAAATATTCAAAGAGCAAAATATCCAACTTGTATCCCACATATCAGTAATTCAAGTTATATCGTGGCCGAGTATATAAGATAAATTGTTCATCCATTCAAGAAAAATTCCTGTCGGATAAATTTGTAGCAAGAGAAAACAATTAATGTTGTGTCTCTACTCTTTGAATTAGTCTTTTTGAGTAAAAAAGCACCAAATGTTTTGGTGCTAAGCCTCACTTAACTTCTAATAACTAATCAACTCTACAAAACAGGCCTCCTATTTTCATATACTGTTATGAAATAATAAAAGAACAAGAGCAATATTGCAGAGAAAGAGAGGGAGAGGAAATTCTTATTGAATTTTGGGATGATTTACAATGTGGTAAGACCCTCTATTTATAGGAGAAATTATGACTTTGTCACAAAGTAAAACTCTCCACAAGATAGACATTCACTCCAAATAGAATTATAGACATTCACTCCAAATAGAATTCTATTCTTAACACTCCCCTTGAATGTCTACTCAATAAGTAATGTGTCTCATTAAAACCTTAACTAAAATAAAACCCAATGGGAAAAAAAAATTTAGAAAAGGAAAAAGAGTACACATATCTAATAATACGCCTTTTGGTTGCCTCGTTAAAAACCTCGCAAGGAAAACCCAGTGGGACAAAACCTTGTAAGGGAAAAAGAGTGCAACGCGCATTAACTCCCCCTCATGAGAGCATCAATTCACATCCTTAAGCCTTCGCATCCCGATCATGTACACTAGCTTCATGAAGGTTGACGTCGGTAGAGATTTTGTGAACAAATCAGCCATATTATCACTTGAACGAATCCGTTGCACATTAATATCACCATTCTTTTGAAGATCATGTGTGAAAAATAACTTTGGTGAAATGTGCTTTGTCCTATCTCCTTTTATGAATCCTCCCTTCAGTTGAGCTATGCATGCTGCATTGTCTTCATACAAAATAGTGGGTAACTTATCACATTTCACACCACATTTATCTCGAATAAGATGTATTATAGATCTCAACCACACACACTCTCGACTTGCTTCATGAATAGCAATTATCTCAGCATGATTAGATGAAGTAGCCACAATTGATTGCTTAGTCGATCGCCAAGATATGGCAGTGCCTCCACAGGTAAACACATAACCTGTTTGAGATCGAGCCTTGTGGGGGTCAGATAAATACCCAGCATCAGCATAACCAACAAGATCGGGACTACAATTATTGCCATAAAATAAGTCCATATCGGTAGTCCCTTTTAGATACCGCAATATGTGTTTGATCCCATTCCAATGTCTCCTTGTGGGAGCAGAGCTATATCTTGCTAAGACATTAATTGGAAAAGTTATGTCGGGCCTTGTAGTATTGGCAAGATACATTAGTGCACCAATTGCACTAAGATATGGTACTTCAGGACCAAGTAGCTCTTCATTCTCTTCTTGAGGTCGGAATGGATCTTTGTTCACATCAAGTGATCGAACAACCATCGGAGTACTTAATGGATGTGCTCCATCCATGTAAAACCGTTTCAATACCTTTTCTATGTAGGTAGATTGATGAACAAAAATTCCGTTTGCCAAATGTTCAATTTGCAAACCAAGACATAATTTTGTCTTTCCGAGATCTTTCATCTCGAACTCCTTTTTTAAATAATCAATTGCCTTTTGGAGTTCTATAGGAGTTCCAATAAGGTTTATGTCATCAACATATACGGCAAGTACAACAAATTCCGATGTTGTTTTCTTTATGAAAACACATGGGCAAATGGCATCATTTATATAGCCTTCCTTTAATAAATACTCACTAAGACGATTATACCACATTCGTCCTGATTGCTTTAGACCATACAAAGATCTTTGCAATTTGATTGAAAACATTTCCCGGGATTTTGAATTATTAGGCATTTTGAAGCCCTCGAGAATTTTCATGTATATCTCATTATCAAGTGAGCCGTAAAGGTAGGCGGTAACCACATCCATTAAATGCATGTCAAGTTTTTCATGGACAACAAAACTAATGAGATAACGGAATGTGATAGCATCCATAACGGGTGAATATGTCTCTTCATAATCAACACCAGGCCTTTGTGAAAATCCTTGTGCAACAAGGCGTGCCTTATATCTTTGCACCTCATTTTTCTCATTTCTCTTGCGTACAAAGACCCATTTATAGCCAACAGGCTTAACACCATTAGGTGTTTGGACTATAGGCCCAAAAACTTCACGTTTTGCAAGTGAATTCAACTCTGATTGGATTGCTTCTTGCCATTTGGGCCAATCAAGTCTTTGTCGACATTCTCCAACAGATTGAGGTTCAAGATCCTCATTTTCTTGCATAATGCTGGATGCAACATTATATGCAAAGACATAATCCACCACTATATCCAATCGATTCAAATTTGTCTCAATATCGATTGGATTTATTGATAGTTCCTTATTTTCTTGAGTCTCGGGCTCGGTGGATTCCTCATGAATCTCAGAATTTATTAAGTCGTGGATTTCTTCATGAGATTCTTTCATAGTGTCATTTTGATCATTTATTTTCCTTTTTCTAGGATTTCGATCTTTGGAACCTAATGGTCCGCCACGTTTCATGCGTGCTTTTGACTCATTAGCTATGACACTAGAAGATTGTCCAATAGGGACATCAATACGGATTGGAACGTTCTCCGCAGGGATATGTGATTTTGTTATCCTTTTCATATCCGTAAATGCATCGGGCATTTGATTTGCTATTCTCTGCAAATGAATAATCTTTTGTACCTCTTTTTCACAAATAGAGGCACGTGGATCAAGATGAGATAATGATGGATTTTTCCACAAAATTTCCCGTTTGGTTTCACCAACTTCTCCCCCTAATTTTGGGAAAAGTGTCTCATCGAATCGACAGTCTGCAAATCATGCAGTAAATAAATCTCCCGTTAATGGCTCGAGGTAGCGAATAATGGAGGGCGATTCAAACCCTACATATATTCCTAACCTTCTTTGCGGACCCATTTTGGTGCGATATGGCGGTGCTACAAGCACATATACTGCGCATCCAAAAATTCTTAAATGGGATATATTAGGTTCATGACCCAAAACTAATTGCAACGGGGAATATTTATGATAATTTGTCGGTCTGAGACGAACTAGCATTGTTGCATGCAAAATGGCGTGACCCCAAACAGAAGTGGGCAGCCTCGTTTTCATGAGTAACGGTCTTGCTATCAATTGCAGACGTTTAATTAAAGACTCTGCTAGACCATTTTGAGTGTGAACATGAGCTACAGGATGTTCCACTTTTATCCCAATTGATAAGCAATAATCATTAAATGCTTGGGATGAAAACTCAGCAGCATTATCAAGTCTAATAGACTTAATTGGATTATCATGAAATTGTGCCCGTAATCGAATTATTTGTGCCATTAATTTTGCAAACGCGAGGTTGCGAGATGACAATAGGCACACATGAGACCATCTAGAGGATGCGTCTATCAAGACCATAAAATATCGGAACGACCCACTAGGTGGGTGAATAGGTCCACAAATGTCCCCTTGTATACGTTCCAAAAACGCAGGGACTCAATTCCAACCTTTGTTGGTGATGGTCTAATAATTAACTTGCCTTGATAACAAGAAGTGCAAGAAAATTCATCATTTAAAAGAATCTTTAAATTCTTTAATGGATGCCCATTTGAGTTTTCTATGATTCGTCTCATCATAATTGATCCAGGGTGTCCCAATCGATCATGCCAAAGTACAAAAGTATTGGAATCAGTAACCTTTTGGTTTACAATAGAATGTGCCTCAATTGCACTAATTCTTGTCCAATACAGGCCACAAGACAAAGATGGGAACTTCTCAATAGCGCTTTTCTGGCCAGAGGCATTTTTGGTAATGATGAGATATTCAAGATTATTCTCATTTATTGTCTCAATATGATATCCATTTCTGCGGATATCTTTAAAACTCAACAAGTTCCTCTTGGACTTGGAGGAGAACATTGCATTCTCTATGATAAGTATTGTTCCCTTAGCCAGAGTTATAGTAGCTCTTCCAGAGCCTTCAATTAGATTACTACTACCAGAAATTATAGTAACATCTGCCTTACACATACTTAAATGCGAGAAATATTTCTTCTCTTTGAGTATTGTATGTGTTGTACATGAATCAACTAAACAAATATTTTCATAATTGAAATTTGATTCAAGTTTGCTTTGAGGGATATCCATATTTGCTTCCCATAGTTTGACATACAAAAGAAATATACGAATAAACATTAGTATTTCCAGAGAAAATGACGGAAAACAAAGTTAAACCAATGATTCAATAATAACCTTTTAATGCAATTTTGAGCAAACTCTCGTTATGATGCAAATAATTACATAACTAAAAATAATGTAATTACAAGTACATTGCTCATATGAATAATACAACTACAACAAATTTTGATGGGTGTACGTCTAATGTACAAGTTGTACTTGTCAAGATCAAATTCTTTAAAATTTTGTGTACTCGCTGTCCAAAGAAATTTCACGAAAGGTGAAGTATTATCAAATTTTGCTGAATAAAACAAGTGAAATAATAAAGAATTAACGTCATAAGAAAAAGAAACATCAACGAACATGTATACAATATACATTTACCTAACATTAAACAGAAAGTAAAACTATTATACTGCATAAATGTTATATAAGTTAAAATATACTATGCATATGCTACTTTTTGCACAAGGAAACAAATCTACGAAATCATTACAAATTGGTAGTTAATAATCTTACTGTATTTAACAAAATTAAAAGAAAGATTGGGACAAGTTGCGTTCTCCTTTAGTTTCTATAACAGACGAGTAGCTGTGAAAATCTAGGCCAAGAAGAAAATTGAAAATCGAAGCAAAGTTAAGCGAAGAAAGCAAAAGTCGAAACCCAAATCAGCAACTAAATTTTCTTTTTCACATCACAATTTATTCTAATAAATCATATATTAATCCTTGAATACTAAGCAAATTGAAACATTGCCTAAATCGAACACTAACACTATTCCATAAAATAAATAATATGAATTGATACTAAGGCCTACTAGTTTATTCACTAACTAATACAAATAAGTAAAATAAAATCAAACTACTCAATCATCTTTAACCACGGATCCATCACCGATCAAGTGGTCTATTTTTCCATCAGGGCGCTCAAAAAAGTCTGCCAGATCCAAGTAGATGATATCAAAATCATTGTCAGAGACAAAATTGGCTTCATGGCCTTTATTCTTTAGAGATGCTTGATAAAGATCAACCAAATGTCTTGGTACACGGCAAATTTTTGCCCAATGCCCTTTTCCACCGCAACGATAACATTCAATTTCTGAATCATTTGTTTTTGGCTTCTCATCTTTCCCTTTCCACCTTTTGTGGTTATTTCTCTTTGGGGGATGATTAACACCAGGAAAATTTCTTCCTTGTCTACGGCCACGGCCGCGGCTACGTCCATGATCACGATCACGATTACGGATAGAGTCACGACCACGACTATGATCATGATCACGATTGCGATTAGAGTCACGGCTTTTTCACGCTTAGCATAATGGGAATATACCTCATCCGCTTCAGGCAATGGTGTAGACCCGATGGGTCGATTTTCGTGATTTCTCATGGGCAAGTCATTGTTTCGCTCAGCCACAAGAAGAAGAGAAATCAGCTCAGAGTACTTCTTGAAACCTTTCTCTCTGTACTGCTGTTGCAGAACCATATTGGAGGCATGAAACGTTGTAAACGTTTTCTCAAGCATATCATAATCACTGATAGTATCTCCACAGAGTTTCAATTTAGAAGTAATTCTGAACATCGCAGAATTATATTCAGAAACAGACTTAAAGTCTTG
This sequence comes from Nicotiana noctiflora, assembly GCA_032618575.1. Taxonomy (NCBI): domain Eukaryota; kingdom Viridiplantae; phylum Streptophyta; class Magnoliopsida; order Solanales; family Solanaceae; genus Nicotiana; species Nicotiana noctiflora. The sequence goes on from JASVEL010013878.1 coordinate 177,483, forward strand.
GAGCCTCAGATGAGCCCAATCATATCGTGCTTGTGGAAGGGTGACTAACTTTAAGTTGTCATATCTTTCCTTTAAGCCATTCCACAAAATAAGTGGATCTTTGACTGTGAGATATTCAATTTTCAACCCTTCATCAAGGTGATGACGCAAGAAAATCAAGGCCTTAGCACAGTCTTGGGTGGATGCTTTATTTCTGTCTTTAATGGCGTCTCCAAGACCCATTGCATCTAAGTGGATTTCAGCATCCAACACCCATGTCATATAGTTCTTGCCCGAAATTTCAAGGGCAACGAACTTTCTTTTCATAATGTCAGTCATAATTAAAAAGAGGAGAAAAATTACCTTAATCTTCTGAAAGAGCTTCTTGAGACGGTAGAGTCTCGTGCTGATAACGTGTTATGAAATAATAAAAGAACAAGAGCAATATTGCAGAGAAAGAGAGAGAGGAAATTCTTATTGAATTTTGGGATGATTTACAATGGGGTAAGACCCCTCTATTTATAGGAGAAATTATGACTTAGTCACAAAGTAAAACTCTCCACAAGATAGACATTCACTCCAAATAGAATTATAGACATTCACTCCAAATAGAATTCTATTCTTAACATATACAAAATTGTGAGACCTATAAAAAGAAAAATGATTCTCAATAATATTCTTATATCCCAAACTGAGAAGTGGTGCCAATGAAGATATCCTCTGAGCAAGGAATTGTGACACCACCCATTGGATGATGGAAGCCAAATTCTTCCTCAGCTTGATTAAGCAAATCTTGAAATGTCGACTGACTCAAGAATGATACGGGAATAACAAATCTCTTCTTCTGCTTCTCCCCAACATAAACAACAAAATATCCCTTGGGAACATCTCCAGCGGTAAAAGACTTCCTGATAATACGAGGCATACGGATAGCCATGATCTTTTATTTAAGATGGCAAAGTAGCGATTGCAATTGTTATTGGGTTATGAAAGCAGAGAAAGATTTGAGTAGTTCTCTAGTTTTGTAGAAAATTGTGGTGGTGTGAAACTTCTCAAAACATGTTTATATAAGCAAATGGAAAGTCATAAAATCTCATGATTATGTGGTGAAGAGCCATTTGGGTTGGGCATCAGTGAAAGGCAATCACATATCAATAACCACATGGTACTGCCTCCCAACTAATTGACATGATTGATTGCTTTAGCTCATATGAGTTCAAGAACAATAGGTCGTCCTACATTTTTCCTCATACAAAGGACATGGATGGTCAGTCAGAATCAAATCCATTATGATGATTTGTGTCTGGTGCACTATTCATTAACTCTGTGTCCACTTATATAACAATTACTAAAAGAGAAAACAAGTCAATCATATTTCAAATTTCAGTGGTGAAGAGGCATGCATGCATGTGTTCCACTGTCGATTGACAATAGCAGTCAGCGGTGAAGTATCACATGGTTTTGCTGCCCAACTTATTGTCAAGTATTTATCGTTTTTGACCAATGGCCATTGATTGTGTTGAAGAGCAGCAGGCTCCATTGTTTTTCATGAAAAGATATAGAACACAGGATATTTAGAAATCAAATTGATAACAACAGGTAATTGTCAACAGGCCCTACCTTCTTTGCCTTTATTGTGGAATTTTTAAATGAAATATGGAACCTTGAGCTTATTTATGCCTGGACCATTCGGATAAAACATAACCCTGAGAAACAGAAAATGTCATCAATTACTGTCAAAAACAACAAATTAACATTAGGCCTTAGTCCAATGACAACAGGCTCTACTTTCTCTTTGAACTTGGAACAAACTATCCCTCACAATAAAATTGCTAAAGAGAATTACTGTGTAATTTCTTATATATGTCTAGACACACATCCCTGAAAGTTCCTAAATTTGAGCATGGTTTTGTCTTGAGAAAATAAAAAATTTATACAACCATAACTTCCAACTATTAAACTGATGTCTCAAAAAATGCTCATTTTCTTCTTAAACTAGGAAACTTTGAAGTCTTATAATTCCAAACATATCAAATTGGCATGTGGACATGCACTGCTCAGTTAGCTTGTATATCAGCCTGCAAGTAGGTACTTAAGTCAAAAATGACATTAAAATAACTCTCTAGATATGAGACGTATGAAACAATATCTTATATCCTGACAGGAAATTCTCAAGTTTTGGTTAAATAAAAACAAAGAAGAAAAAACAGCTCAAAATGTGCATCTGCTGTAAGGTTATTACACTTAAAAGCACGCGAAATAGCTACTCTAGATGAAGGATGGTTAACTTGAATAAAGAGACTCATCTTTTTATAAGTAAGGATTATATATAAACTAAATACATCCAGCTCCAGCTGTGACTTGAAAATCAGAAATTCATTTGAGCACATTGTTAACTAGTGATTTACAAATATCATAGGAAAACAACGCTCTTTTGCCTTCCTAACTTCACATTTAAATAGGAAGCCGTGGAGAAAGCATGGTAGTGTTTATCACATTATTTATTATTTGACGAACACAGCAAAGTGGGTAATTGTGGTCAAGTTTAGGCTATTTAGAGATCATCTGATTCTGGTCCGTAATTGTTCCCAAACCACAGGACTTGAGTAGTGGAAATACCTATGCTAAGCGAATGGAAGCTTCAAGTGCAAAAAGTTCAGCACTTCATTATCTTTGAAGTAGAAAAAAAGTAAAAGAGTCATTCATCTCTTTGACATGAATAACAATCAGGCATTACAGACTTAACTTCACTAACATTTCTCATTCTAACATTAACTACAGTTTTCTCTAACTCTTCAGCTATACAAACTGCTCTACAAAATTTGTGAAAACAAGTTTCTATCTCAGTTCCTCAAACGAGAAGTAAGGTCCATAAAGACGTCCACTCTGCAGAGTATTGTGAGACCACCCATTGGATGTCCAAAGCCAAATTCTTCCTCAGCTTGACTAAGCAAGTCTTGAAATAAAGGCTGATTCAAGAACGATATGGGGATTACGAATCTCTTCTTTTGCTTCTCCCCAACATAAACAGCAAAATGATCCTTTGGAACATCTCCAGCTGTAGAAGACTTCTTGATTATATGAGGCATACGGAATATAGCCATGGTTGTTTAGGTCAATAAAGAGGAGCAAATAAGGAAGGGATTAAGTAGTAAAGACCCTGAAAGCAGAGAAAAGCTTTGTATTGTTGAAAGTTTTACTGAGAGCTGTTATGCTAAATCCTTCTTTGTATGTGTTTAAATAGGGCAATGACAAGTTGTAGAGTCCTACCGATGTGCATTGAATACGCATTATGTGGGCACCAGCTAAAGACAATGGCACCTGAAGTATCACATGGTTTTTGCCTTTCAACTCGATCGTTGTCATACTATTATTTTACATTGAGTCTCCTCTAAAAGCAGAAGGTTCCACTGATTTTCACAACTGACAGACAGATGGAAACCTCATCTTCTTGAAAATGGTATACTTATGGAGCACCTGGAGCCATTTCTTGATGTTTAATCAACAAGTTGGGGTCACTATTCCAATGACTAACAATGAAATCTGAATCTATGAGGGGCATATCCTGAGAATTTTAGACAAAATCTGATTGTTTATAGTGCTAAAGCGATGGCTCAGGATACAAGTTGGTTCTTATGACTAAAACTGCATACTTATGGTTCCAAGTAGTGCTGCAGTTGAAGACATCCACTATACCTATAAAATGGTCAAATTAGGATCATTAGTTTTTTTTAACAATAGAGATTTGGATAAGTTGAAATATTTCTCCTGTTTCATTTATCGATAAAAAGGTGGTCATAGGCAATATTTCTGGTCGAAGAAGAGCAAAACCAACCACTGTCTCCTTTGTGTTATGCCACTGCTAAGCATGTGTGGACCTCAACACTGATTATCTAGGAAACAACCAAGAAAAGAAATGTCTGAAGAATATAAAAAACATATCCCTAATGTGGTGAGAAATATGACTTGGACAACACTTTTTTAATATCTCAAAGGAGATGAAGCTTTATCCATAAATAAGCATTGACTACTCCGACTAATTGTGGTAAAGGGAACTCTGAACATAGCACTTCTCATGTTCACATCCTTCAAACGTTTTGTAGGTGATCAAGAGAAGTTCTAATAAATCAAGCCATAGATTTGTTTTAGGAAGAGCAGAGAACGAAATTGTCTAATGGAGTGTGAACTATTAAATGTCACTTCGTTGATATATTGAAATTTCTGTTGCAGATAGATATAAAGGTTTATTCGCCATAATTGCCAAAAATTATTTAGGTGATCAGGATAAAGTTACAGAGAAGGTGTCTTCTTTAGAAGCTCCATTTACATAGTTATAAATAAAATGAAGTCATGTAAAGAGATTTTAATTTGTAAGGACTTTGAAAGCAGAGGAAAGCTTTGAATGGATTCAAATTTTGCTGAGTGTTGTGGTGGTAGAGGCTTTCTATGTATGTGTTTATATAGATAGGCCAATGACAAGTATTAAAATCCTAGTAGTTTCCATTGAATGGGCAATATGTGGGAACCAGCTTAAGACAATAGAACCTGAAGCATCACATGGCTTTGCCTTCCAATTCATTATCATACTATCCAGGAGGTCTAAACCAGAAGGTCCTACTGATTTTCACAACAAAGAACAGGAAACCTCATCTTCTCGAAAATGGTATAGTTAGGGACCACCTCTAGCCATTTATTCTTGATGTTAAATCAAAAGGTTGTAGTCAGAATTCCAATTATTGATCATAAAAATGCGAATATGAGGGCGTATCATGAAAAATTTAGACAAAATCTGATCATCTATTGTGGTAAAGCGACGGCTCAGGGTACAAGTTGTTTCTTATGACCAAAAAGTCTTAAGGTTCCAGCCTGCAGTTGAGAACTTATAAAACGGTCAAACTAGGAATGATTAATTGTTGGAAATAAATAGAGAATCGGATAAAGTTAGAATATTTCTCCAGTTTCATTAATCAATAAGAAGGTTCTAGTCAAAGAAGAACAAAACCAACCACTCAACCAATTTTGTGCGAGTGCTGAGAAAGAGAGTTGATTTTATTAATGAAGCAGTAGCTCTTTATATAGAGCAAAATTACAACAATAAATCTTCTCGAAGATACAGATATATACAACCTAACAAACTCCTAAGGAAAAGGCTAACAAAAAGATACAGATAAGGGCTATGTTAATGGATAATGTTGAATCAGTTAAGCCGCAAGGTGGGGCTGGTGTCAACGAGACCCAACGTGGGATACATATGTAGAAATGCAGAGCCGGGCAGCGGCTTCGTAAGAATATGTGCAACTTGATCTGCAGCATGAAGGTGATGGACCTCAAGAGCTTAGACTGCACAAGCTGACAAACAAAGTGGAAATCTATTTCGACATGTTGTTGGAGTTAATTATGGAAGAAAGGAAGAAGATGAAGAGAAGAAGAAGAACTATCCAGATGAAAGAGAGAACATCACTTAGGGCAAAGTTGTCGGAGAAAACAAAGTAATTTGGTTTTCTAATATCTCCAACTCTTCATCTCAGCCGTCCATTTCAGAAACATCTCAACCGTCGATCATATAAAGGCAATGGATCAGCACCGTTTGATGAATAGCTTAGGATTCCAATTTATTGTACAGAATAACACGTGTAGCTGTGATATTTTGTTATTTTTATTCGTTTACAGAGATGAGTTAGTTAGAGGCAAACCAATAGGAGATATACAGCTGTACAGTAGCATAACAGTTTTTTTATTCCTTATCTCTGTATATATAGGATTACAACCTCTGTGAATAAGAGAACAGAAAATTCCCTTCAATTCTCCTAATTATTCTTTCATGGTATCAGAGCAGTAAGGCTCGATCCATCATCATTCTCTTCTTTACAGATCCTAAATCATGCCTCACAACACTGAGCAAACAATCACCCAAGCAGCTGCTGGTGCAGAAAGTATCATTGACTCAAATCATGCTTATTTCCTTCATTCTTCTGATTCACCAGGAATGCTGCTTGTGAACTCTGTCTTCGATGGCAGAGATTTTCAGGGCTGGAGACGATCAATTCTCATAGCACTCTCTGCCAAGAACAAAATAGGATTCATCAATGGTGTTTGCCTAGCTCCATCTACTGCTTCAAAGGACTTTCAGCCTTGGAGCAGATGTAATGACATGGTAACATCCTGGCTGCTCAACTCACTGTCCAAAGACATAGGAGATAGTGTCATATATTCAAAATCAGCCAAGGATCTGTGGACAAGTTTAGAACACAGATTTGGTCAATCAAATGGAGCTAAGCTATACCATTTAAGGAAAGAATTATCAGGATTGGTACAAGGCACAAATGATATAGCAAACTACTTCACAAAGCTTAAACGATTGTGGGATGAATTGGATTCTCTAAATTGTGATGTGAGATGCTCTTGTTTATGTGTGTGTGAAGGAAAACAGAAATTAGAAAAGTCACTAGAAGATGAAAGGCTCATTCAGTTTCTTATGGGTCTAAATGAGAGTTATGGGCAGGCAAGAGGAAACATCATTATGATGAATCCTCTACCAAACATAAATTTAGCTTATTCCCTGCTTTTACAGCATGAAAGCCAAAGGGAAATTTATGCAAACCCACTCATTTGCCCTGATTCATCAGCTTTTCTTGTCACAAACCAAGGGAACTTTGCACAAAGAGCAGGAAAACAGAAGGGATATGTTCAGTATACAAAACCAGCAATGCAAAAAGGAAACATCAGTGTTTTTCATAAGGGTACAACATTCAAATGAAAGAAAAACAAGTTTAATCCTAATGTTTCATGTAGTCATTGCAAAAAGGTGGTCACACTGTGAATGACTGCTATGGATAATTGGTTTCCTGAGGATTTTGAGTTTACAAAAGGCAATCCAATGCAAATCAGGGGAAATGGAGCATTTCAGGTAGAGCAAACAGAGCAGAACAATGCAAATCAATCTGAAGCAATAAATCAGCATCTATCACAGGAGCAGTTCTCACATCTAATGCAGATGATTAAACAAGTTAAGGTTGCAGAAACAGGAAACTCAGGAGCAGAAATTAATGTCAATGCAGTAGCTGGTACTATTGAGAAATATTCGGGAAGTTGTTTTTCAGTTTTTAATTCCAGTACATAGATTATTGACTCTGGGGCCTCTGAACACGTGTTTTAACTCTAATGCCTTTGTTTTCTTAACTGCTCTATCAGTCCCTTTGAACATAAATCTACCTAATTCATTCAAAGTCATAGTCACTCATATAGGAAGGATTGTTGTCATGCCTGGTTACATTCTAGAAAATGTGTTACATGTGCCTAGTTTCAGATATAACCTCTTGTCTGTTAATAGGTTTTGTTTGCAGTTTCAGAAAATCCTCTTTTTCACTTCTTCCTACTGTTTTCTGCAGGCCCTTTCAATGAAGAGGGCACAAGTTTTTGGTGAAGCTAAGGAAGGTCTTTACCTCTTGGAGCCAACTCAACTTAAGAATAGAACAAAAGTAGAGTCACCCCTTTCTTCTTCACAAAATGTCATTAGTGATTTATTAGTTTCTTTTCCATTCTCAGCAAGTGTAGAAACAGATGTAAGACTTTGGCATATTAGACTAGGGAATTTGCCTTTTTCATCAATGAAACATCTGAATTTTATCTCTTTACCTTCTAAATCTGAGTGTTTCTGTGATATTTGTCCTAAGGTTAGGCAAACCAGAATTCCTTTTACTTTAAGCCAAATTAAAACAACAAGGCTTTTTGAGTTAATACATGTTGATGTTTGGGGACCTTACAAGGTAACCACTTACAATGGTTTCAGATATTTCTTAACTGTGTAGATGACTACAGTAGAGCAGCATGGACTTTTCTCATGAGCACCAAAAGCAATGTTTTTGGGCTACTGAAGAATTTCTTCACAATGGTGGAAAGACAATTTGAGATGAAGGTGCAAAAACTGAGAACAGACAATGCATTTGAACTTGGCAAAGGTTCTCAGGAAGCAGAATTCCTTGCTTCACAGGGAATACTGCACCAAACATCATGTGTAGGAACACCTCAACAGAATGGGGTGGTTGAGAGGAAGCATAGACATTTACTGGAAATTGCAAGAGCTTTGCTGTTTCAGTCTAAGCTTCCTCTAATCTACTGGGGTGAGTGCATATTGACTGCTACTTACCTAATCAACAGGTTGCCTTCCAAAGTGCTCAAGGGTAATTCACATTACTTTGTATTATTCAAACAACAACCATCTTATGAGACTTTCAAGTGCTTTGGTTGTCTTTGCTATGTGGCTACTTTGTCTAGTGGTAGGGGCAAGTTTGATCTTAGAGCTAAACCTTGTGTGTTCTTAGGATATCCTTTAGGACAAAAAGGCTACAAAGTTCTGGATTTGGATACCAAAAGGGTATCAGTTTCAAAAGATGTTCATTTTTATGAAAATCAGTATCCATTTGCCTATACTACATTATCCTCATCCTTCACTTTCCCAGTTCCTACACCAACAGAACATGACTCAATCCCAGAACACACCTCTCACATTCCTAACATATCCTTGGACCATTCTTCATCAACATGCCCATCCATACACCAAGACCTACCTGCCACACCACAGTCATCCTCCATTTCTAACTCAAGGCCTGATTCCCCTTTACCCATAAACCAGCTAGAAGTAAGGAAGTCTACTAGAACTCATATCACTCCAGCATACCTACAGGACTATATTTGCAATTCAGTGTTTCTAACTGATCTAACCAGTTCCTGTTTCATAGAGCCAGTCCAGCCTAATCTATTACCTTTTACAGCCCTTTCAGTTACCAACCAATCCTTAATTAGTACCACTTCCTACCTCACAGAACCTACTTCTTATTCACAAGCAATATTACACCCAGGGTGGCAAGAAGCCATGAACAGGGAATTGGAAGCACTTGTTTTGAACAAAACATGGGAAGTAGTCCCTTTACTAGCTGGGAAGAAGGCTCTTCCCTGCAAATGGGTCTATAAAGTGAAGTATAAATCAGATGGTTCTTTAGAAAGATTCAAGGTTCGTTTGGTTATTAGAGGAGACACACAAAGAGAAGGAATCGACTTCAATGTAACTTTCTCTCCAGTTGTCAAAATGACAACAGTCAGGTGTCTCATTACCATTGCAGCAAAGAAGGGATGGAAGGTGTCACAATTAGATGTGAACAATGCCTTCTTGCATGAAGATTTGCAAGAAGAAGTATATATGAAATTCCCAGCAGGAACATCTCCTCCTTCACCCAATCATGTATGCCTTTTGAAGAAATCCCTATATGGGCTGAGACAAGCCTCAAGACAGTGGTATGCTAGACTCACTGCAGCCCTGAATTTCAAGGGATACTCACATTCTTTAAATGATTATTCTTTATTTTTTAAGACATCAGCAGGAATTACTACTATAGTTGCTGTCTATGTTGACGACATTCTAATAACAGGGAATGACTACAATGAGCAGACAGAACTTAAGGGATTTCTTGATTCTGAGTTCAAAATTAAAGATCTTGGGGAAGCACGTTATTTCTTAGGTTTTGAAATCATTAGAGAGAAACAGTGTATTATTCTAACTCAAAAACGTTATACCTTAGATCTCTTATGTGAATTTGATTGCATGGAGATGAAACCAGCTTTTTCTCCTTTGGATCCAACTCAGAAGCTTCGTTCAGATCAAGGGAAATTGCTTCAAGACCCAACCTTTTTATCGCAGGCTGCTGGGAAAATTAAATTTCCTCACCAACACTCGTCCAGATCTCTCTTTTGTTGTGTAGCACCTCAGCCAATTCATGCAGACTCCTCGCAAACCGCATCTCGATGCTGCATATCATAGTCTCAGATATCTCCTCAAGGACCCTGGTTTGGGATTATACTTGAAATCAAGATCCAATTTCCAGCTGCTAGCTTTCTGTGATTCAGATTGGGGATCTTGTCCTCAATCTCGGAGATCTATTAGTGGCTTCTTCATCAGCTTAGGTGGATCTCCCGTCTCATGGAAGTCAAAGAAGCAATCTTCAGTCTCACTTTCTTCTGCTGAAGCAGAATACCGTTCTATGCGAAGGGTCACAGCTGAAATCACCTGGTTGGTACGCCTATTGAACGATCTCTCCATTTCTCCCACTTTACCCGTTAATCTCTTCTCTGACAGTCAAGCGGCCATTCACATCGCAAAAAATCTAGTCTTCCACGAACGTACCAAGCACGTGGAACTGGATTGTCATTTTGTTCGACAACAATTTTTGGCAGGCATCATTTCCCTCTCCTTTGTTCCGTCCACCTCACAGTTGGCGGACATTTTCACAAAGCCCTTAACTAGGCCATCTCACAGCTCAATTATCGGCAAGTTGGGGGTGATTGCTATCCCCTCCAACTTGAGGGGGGGTGTTGGAGTTAATTATGGAAGAAAGGAAGAAGATGAAGAGAAGAAGAAGAACTATCCAGATGAAAGAGAGAACATCACTTAGGGCAAAGTTGTCGGAGAAAACAAAGTAATTTGGTTTTCTAATATCTCCAACTCTTCATCTCAGCCGTCCATTTCAGAAACATCTCAATCGTCGATCATATAAAGGCAATGGATCAGCACCGTTTGATGAATAGCTTAGGATTCCAATTTATTGTACAGAATAACACGTGTAGCTGTGATATTTTGTTATTTTTATTCCTTTACAGAGATGAGTTAGTTAGAGGCAAACCAATAGGAGATATACAGCTGTACAGTAGCATAACAGTTTTTTTATTCTTTATCTCTGTATATATAGGATTACAAACTCTGTGAATAAGAGAACAGAAAATTCCCTTCAATTCTCCTAATTATTCTTTCACATGTTTCGTACGACTATGAAAAGCTGGATTGGCACAAATGTAAGTAGTGCTCATGTTGTGGAAGAGCATGCGAGGAGAAATGGACAGTGGAAAGTGAAGCTCACGAAGCAAGTTTTTGAGCCAGACAACTTCAGAGGTTGTAGCTGCAACAGCTCTGTATTTAGCCTCAGTAGACGACCGAGAAACAGAACGTTGCTTCTTTCAAGACCATGAGACAGGAGAATCACCAAGATATACAACATACCCTATTATAGAGGTTCGTCAAGTGGGTCACCAGCCCAATCCGAATCAAAATAGGCAACTAATTGAGCAGCAGATTTTTTAGCAAGCTTAATACCAAGATGAGCAATGTGACAAAGATATCTCAGAAGACGCTTGACAACTTTCCAGTGAGAAACACCTGGTTGATGCATAAATTGAGATAACCTGCTTATTGCAAAGGCAATGTGAGGACGAGTAAAAGATAAATAATGAAGCTTTCCAATGACTCGGCTATAAAGAGTGCCATCCACTTTTGTATCCTCACGAGATGTTTCAAAGGTACATGTAGAGGTCATGGGTGTGGGAGCGCCTTTGCATTCAGCCATGTTAACATCTTCGAGAAGATCTTTTACATATTTATGCTGAGATAAGAGCAATCATCTGATGTGTGCGTAACCTCAACGCCAAGAAAGTAATGAATCAACCCAAGTTCTTTAAGAGAGAGCCGTGAAGACAGAGCATTAATAATAGATTTCATAGCAGGTGGCTGGTTACCAGTCACAATGATATCATCCACATAAACTAGAATGTACATAGTAACTTCATGCTTATGAAGAATAAAAAGAGATGCATCACTTGATAAAACCAAGGGTAAGAATATAATTTTTTAGCTCAGTGTACCAAGCTCGTGGAGCTTGTTTCAAATCATAAATAGTTTTACTAAGTTTACATACATGGGTAGGATATTATCTAGATTCAATACCTGTAGGTTGTTTCAGGTATACCTCTTCTTCAAGCCTTCCCTGCAAAAAGGCGTTATTAAGATCCAACTGGTGGATAGGCCACGATATAGTTGAGTTGCAATAGCAAGAACTAAATGAACAGTTGTATGTTTAACCACCGGGCTAAAAGTTGAGTGATAGTCTAAACCAGGTCGTTGTGTGAAGCCGCAACAAGTCTTACTTTATACCTGTCAATCGAACCATCTCGCTTATGCTTACGCCTAAACAACCATCTGTAATCAACCACATTCCTTGAGGGATCGCTGGGTACCAAGTCCCAAGTCCTGTTTTTAACTAAAGCATCAAATTCAGACTTCATAGCAGTGCGCCAGTGAGGGTAAAATTGTGCTTGTTTAAAGGTATTTGGTATAGGTTCAGGCATGAGTGTGGATTGAAGTGATAGGTGAAATTGCTTGGGTTTTAGACCGTTAGTCCGAGACCTTGTGACAATTGGGTGACGAAGTGGAGGTTGGGTAGGGTGGTCGTAGAGAGTGGGAAGATACAGACACATACAACCTAACAAACTCGTAAGGAAAAGACTTAACAAAAAGATACAGATAAGGGCTATATATGTTAATGGATAAGATTGAATCAGTTAAGGTTGAAATTCGAATACATACACAGAGCCAGCGCAGCGAAAATTAAACAAGGAACGTACCTTCAGCCATGATTGTTCAAGTGTTGTGGAATCGCCTCGTAAAACTTTGACAGAAAACCTGGAGCCTTCTAGCCTAAGCCTATCGTTCGATGCCAGATTGATGGAGTCACATGCGTATTTATAGGTAGGCTAGGGACTCTTAGGCAAATACTTTAGCCCTAAGGACTTCTCCATAAATTATAATTACCCTAGGGACTACTAATATATGGTAATTTATTTCCATCAAAGAAACTACCATATATGCATAACCACAGAATATTATCTGATATATTATTTCCTTTGGAAAAGAAGGTAAATAATTTATTACCATATATGTGGGGCACACAAGAAATTTCTAGAACCATACGTTAATTTCTTACATTCTCCCACTTGGCCCACATATTTAAAATGAGATAATCCTTTATGAGAGATAAACATATAATATGGCCACAAACTTTATCACTCAACTCAAAGTTATGCGACAATCACTTTAACTAGAATATATTATTACACGAATCATGGCGGTCATGCTTTTAAACAAACACTTCCTTCCATGTATTACAATGCACAATATATTCTAATAAAGTGTCTAACAACTTTATGAATGAGCTTAATATAAGTCATTTAGAGTCCAACTTTATTGATCAAATGATCACAAATAATACATGAAAAATCAAAAGTGTGCACTGTCATGTATATCAAAATAAACATAATGTCTAGACAAACTGTTAGAGAGCAAAGCAAGACTAAATTGAGCTACTAAGCCCCATATGGGTTACATGATCCTTGAAAATATTAGTCGGCAGACCTTTAGTCATAGGATCAGCAATCATCAAAGTAGTACTTATATGCTCAAAATTCACATCTTGCTTCTTCACATAGTATCTAACCATCAAGTACTTTATGTCGATGTGCTTGCTTCGGCTGCCACTTTTATTATTCTTAGAAAAGAAAACTGCAGCTGAATTCTCATAAAAGATTCTCAATGGCCTTGAAATGGAATCGACAATCCTAAGGCCGAAAATAAAATTCTTCAACCATAACGCCTGTGATGTAGCTTCATAGCATGCTATAAATTCAGCTTCCATTGTGGATGTTGCAACAATGGTCTGCTTGACACTTCTCCAAGATACAACACCTCCAGCAAGGAGAAAAATGTATCCTGAAGTAGATTTACCAGTGTCTTTACATCCACCCAAATCGGAGTCTGAATATCCAATCACCTCCAATGAGTCAGAGTATTTGTATGTGAGCTTAAAATCCTTGGTTCCTTGCAAATATCTTAAGACCCTTTTACCAGCTTTCCAATGGTCAAGACCAGGGTTACTTTGATATCTGCCAAGCATTCCTACCGCAAAAGAAACATCAGGTCTAGTACAAACCTGTGCATACATAAGGCTCCCAACAAGCGAAGCATAAGGAATGTCCTTCATTTGGTCCTTTTCCAATGCATTTTGTGGACATTGATTCAATGAGAATTTATCACCTTTAATTATGGGTGTTGCTATAGGTGAACAGTTCTTCATCCCGAATCTTTCCAGAATTCTTTCAATGTAGGCCTTCTGAGACAGTCCAAGTAATCTTTGGGATCTGTCTCTGTGAATCTCTATGCAAATGACATAGGAGGCTTCACCCATATCCTTCATCTCAAAATTCTGGATAAGGAACTGTTTAATCTCGTGCAACAATCCCAAATCACTACTTGCAAGCAAAATATCATCCACATATAGGACTAGAAAAATATATTTACTCCCACTTATCTTAAGGTATATACATTGATCAATGATGTTCTCCGTAAATCCAAATGAAGAAACAACATTATGGAATTTAATATACCATTGGCGGAAGCCTGTTTTAGCCCATAAATAGATTTATTTAACTTGCAAACAAGGTGACTTTTGTCCTTATCACAAAATCCTTCAGGTTGACGCATGTATACCTCCTCTTCTAGATCTCCATTCAGAAAAGTTGTTTTCACATCCATTTGATGTAACTCTAAATCAAAATGAGCTACTAAAGCCATGATTATTCTCAATGAATCCTTCTTTGATACTGGAGAGAAGGTTTCATGGTAATCAATGCCTTCCCTTTGAGTAAAACCCTTGGCTACAAGTCTGGCTTTATACCGTTCGATATTACCCGATGAGTCTCTTTTAGTTTTAAAAACCCACTTGGAACCTATGGTAGAGGATCCCTTTGGTAATTCGACGAGATCCCAGACTTTATTTTTAGCCATAGATTCTAATTCCTCTTTCATGGCATCATACCAAAGTGTGGAATTTTCTCCACTCATGGCTTGTAAAAACGAGCATGGATCATCTTTTAGTCCAATATCAAAATCAGACTCTTGGAGATACACAATATAGTCACTAGAAATTGCTGATTTTCTAATTCTTGAGGATTTTCTCACTCCCACTGGTCCTGACACTTCTTCAGCGGGTTCAGGTAAAGTGGGTTGATCTTGCTGTGGCTTCTCAAGTGGTGGTGGCTCTTGAACTTGTTGTTGTTCAGATAATTCATGAGAATTTCTCTGAGAAACATTCAAGTTCCCAATATGTAAAGGTACCACGGGTGGTTCCCTTATCTCTTCCAATTCCACCCTTTGAGTCAAACCACTCCCACTCTCTTCATGATCCTCAAGAAATTTAGCGTTTCTAGCTTCAACAATTTTAGGAGAATGAGAAGGACAATAAAACCTAAATCCCTTGGAGTTAACCGCATAGCCTATAAAATAACCGCTTATTGTTCTTTCATCCAACTTCTTTAGTTGTGGGTTATAAACCCTTACTTCAGTTGGACATCCCCAAACATGTAAATAATTTAAACTAGGTTGCCATCCTTTCCATAACTCAAAAGGTGTCTTGGGGACAACCTTGGATGGAACCCTATTCAAAATATACACAGCGGTTTTTAAGGCTTCACTCCACAAGGATAAAGGTAAACTTGATTTGCTAATCATGCTTCTTACCATGTCCATTAGTGTCCAGTTCCTTCTTTCCGCAACACCATTTTGTTGTGGTGTTCCTGGCATGGTATATTGAGCAATTATACCTTCACTTGCAAATGGACCCTTAACTTGTCCCTTATCTGTGTACCTACCACAATATTCTCCACCCCTATCAGATCTTACAATTTTGATCTAAGCACCGGTTTGTTTCTCTACTTATGTTTTGTAGACTTTAAAAGCATCAAGTGCTTCTGATTTATTAAACAGAAAATAGAGATACATATATCTTGAATGGTCATCAATAAACGAGATGAAATATCTCCCACCATTCAAGCAAGGGGTAGGAAAAGGTCCACATATGTCTGTATGTATGATCTCAAGTAATTGAGAACTCCTTTTGGCACCTTTAGTTGATTTATTAGTCTGCTTACCCTTTATGCAATCCACACAAGTCCCAAAGTCAGAAAAATCAAGAGTTTTTAGAACTCCATCATTAACCAACCTTTTGACTCTATCAATAGAGATGTGTCCCATTCTCTTGCGTCAAAGACTAGATGAGTTCTTATTGATAATACATCGCTTAGTGCCAATTTCTTTATCATGCAAAATTAAAACATTGCATTCAAATGTGGGGTCTAGCTCAAGTTTATATAAATTTCCATTCAAATTTCCAAAACCAATAACTTTATTATCTTTCAAAAGTTTCATAGAAGGATAATGAAAATTCAAAGCGTATCTACTAATCGATAGTCTTGAAAGAGAAATTAAATTTCTAGAATATTCTGGAACATAAAAAGTATTTTCTAAATCTAAGTGAAAACCATCCTTCAAAATAAGTCTATAAGTCCCCACGCCTTCCACACGTGAACGCGTCCTATTGCTAGAATAGACGTATTGTTCACTTCCTATCGGCTTCCTCTGAGTTAGAAAGCCCTGCATGATTTTGGCAATGTGAATTGTAGCACCAGAATCAATCCACCATGTATTATCAGAAACTTCAGTAAAATTAGATTCATAACATACAAAGGTAAAATTACCTTTCTTTTCAAGCCATTTCTTATATTTCAGGCAATCTTTCTTCCAGTGTCCCTTCTTCTTACAGAAACGACAAGCATCTTTGTCAAATGTGCTTTTCTTCTTCATGGGAACACTTTTGCCCTTCTTTCAATTTCTCTTAGCATGAGTCACCATATTAACACTTTCAGGGTGTCTCATGCTTCAACCTCTCTTCTTCTTGAACACACATGGTCAAAAGTTCATTGATTGACCATTTATCCTTATGTGTGTTGTAAGAAATCTTAAACGGACCATATTCTGCAGGAAGTGAGTTGAGAATGAAATGCACAAGAAATGGTTCGGACATATCAACCTCAAGGGACTTGAGTTTAGCAGCAATGTCTCTCATCTCCATAATGTGCTCACGCACTGTACGACTTCTGTCGAAAGTCATACTTGAGAGCCTCTTCATAAGGGTGCTGGCCAATGCCTTGTCAGAGCTTACGAATTGTTCATCAATTGCCTTCATGTAAGCTTTGACCTTATCGCTATTAGGGATAGAACCCCTAATGCTTTGGCTTATGTGAGCTTTTATGAGCATTAAACGTAAGAGATTAGATCGCTCCCACCGCTCATAACTAGCCCTAGCAGCTGGCGTACTTGATTCCGTGAGGATAGGTGGTTCATCCACACGAAGTGCCAGGTCCAGATCCGAGCACCCTAAAGTGAGAAGGACTTTCTCCTTCCATTCAACATAATTGTCACCAGAAAGCATTGGAATTCGAGCATTCTCATTAAAAATAGCGGTAGGAAAAGCGAGTAAAGACTGCAAAACAAGGATAAACATACATAAGCTATGAAGTACAGTCCATCAAAAGTGAATCGCGTAAAATACCGATTCAAATTAAACTCTAGACCTTCCTGCGGGCAAAGGTTGCAACCCATGCATAAAGTTTACTTTACTTTATTAGACTAGTAAACCAAAACACATAGAAATTAATCCGTACATGTGGGCATAAGATTATTTTAACTTAAAGGTTTACTATCTCTTTCCAATTAATCTCACCAAAATGGTTACCTCCCTGTAGGGCCGGGTTGCCATTTTAATGAGATAATTGGACTAAGTAGATGTCATTGTAATTTTAATCACTAAACTCTATGTGATTATACAACTTAATTTCTTTTATATCAAGTATTCAAGATGATGTGGCTACTCAGTACATCATATAAAAGAAAACTCATAAAGACATCTCAGTATAATATGTGCAATAATCAACTTCACCGTATGTTGATTACAATCAAAACTTGGAATACACATTTATAAGTATAATAATGAATATGAAAACCAAACTGATAATTCTTATACTATTATAAGAAAATCTTCAGATAGCAGCAAATTTATTCGTATCATCACTAGACTTACGTTAGAACATTAAGTTCATGAAACAAAAGCTGTTGAGGGAAGAAATAGAATTTGATAAAACTTGTGGGCGGTCATCACAAAGTATATTAGCATAAACATACAAACATACGTAAAATTCACAATGACTTCTTCAAGATTTAAACAAATGTTAAAACCATTATTTGAATCCACAAAACCGCTATCAAAATACAAGGTCGATACAAATGCATCAATGAAAATTGGGTAATATTTAAAATACTACGAAGACTTAATAAAGTCAGCAAAAGGTCTTAACGAATAAAGCATAAATTCAGTAGGCCAAACCTATTTTAACAAGGACTTATTAGGAGTTGCAGATTCTTTAAGAATTCAACTAATTAGATATAAATTAGTGAGGCAAGCTAACAAGTCAATAAAGCTCCTACAATGATATACTTCTTTATTTAAGAGCCTAAAAACCAATCAATTATATGAGAATCCCCACAATAGATAAATTCTTAAAAGAATCACAAGGGATCCACTTAATATCAAAAATAGGTATTGCAAATAAAAGTTACCGACTCTTTTCATAAATTCTAACTCGTGGAATATCAATTTCATTATCCAGAAACAAAAATAGTTGGTGACTTATATCTTTAGAACATACGGTTTATCCAAAGTTAATTTTGCATCATCGTAAATGCAACCTCGATACTGAATAACACGACTAAAGGTAGGCTCTCATACCACATGTTGAAATTCGAATACATACACAGAGCCAGCGCAGCGGAAATTAAACAAGGAACGTACCTTCAGCCATGATTGTTCAAGTGTTGTGGAATCGCCTCGTAAAACTTTGACAGAAAACTTAGAGCCTTCTAGCCTAAGCCTATCGTTCGATGCCAGACTGATAGAGTCACAGGCGTATTTATAGGTAGCTAGGGACTCTTAGGCAAATACTTTGCCCTAGGGACTTCTCCATAAATTATAATTACCCTAGGGACTACTAATATATGGTAATTTCTTTCCATCAAAGAAACTACCATATATGCATAACCACAGAATATTATCTGATATATTATTTCCTTTGGAAAAGGACGTAAATAATTTATTACCATATATATGGGCAACACAAGAAATTTCTAGAACCAAACGTTAATTTCTTACACTTTACGGACTTGAGCAATTGGCGTGCACCTTGAATTGATCAGATTTTATAAATTGAATGATGAGTTGACTTTGAACAGCACTTTTTTCAATTGAGAATCTAAACTCCTATACCAAGTTTAGGTTTCTATGAATCTATGGACAGCCAGCACTATGGCCTGCATGGTTTAGTAACCTAATATGCACTTCCTCGTTTTTCAACATTTTCAAGCACAGAATAATACTAAAATTTCAATAATCTCAATTAAATAGTTTAATGTTGTCGTAAGGAGTTATAAAATGGTTGCTGTCGCGCGGAGCAATTATCACACCATATATATCCACGAATTCCGCAGTTAATATAGCATTACATGAAAATGCAGAAGCTCAATTTGAAGTTATAAAGAGAAAGTACATCTTTGTTTAGAGGCATAATAAATCCAGTTTGGTATACTTCTCTTTGGTTATCAATTTCCCAGTCATATCAAGAAGCTACGAAATTGCTGAAATACTAATTTTGTGAGAGTACACAGTATATGATATACTAAACCATTTTCAAGAAGATAAATCTGAACCAGGTTTCATGAATCTGTTCTTAAAACTTGAGAGCATTATTCTAACAATCCAGCACGCAAGTGAGATTTTACGCTTTGGACCTAGGCCTTCACAAGTTTAAAACATGTCACTTGTTAATAATAATAATAATAATTTAGAATTATCTAGATGGTACTTGTTCTAGAATTGTCTTGGATAATCTAGCATGTGCAATGTCTAGAATTCTCTTTGTAATTCCTAGGAGATAAATCTTATCTTGTAGAAACTCTAGAATAATCTTTTGTATTCTAGGTGATAAGATTTATCTAGAATGGTTCTAGGGTGTTCCATTAGCACCTATAAATAAGCCCTCTTGTAGTGCCATTTGTATCAAGTTGAATGAAAACAACTCCTCTCCCAAAATACAAAGTGTTCTTCCCTTACTCTTCTTCTTCACTTAGAATATAACCTCTTCTTCTATATTGTTCTCTTTTCTAACATACTGGTATCAGAGCCATGGCAAATAATGGCAACGGCCTACTTGCTTTCCAATTTCCTCGTCTTACAAAAGAGAACTACCAAAAATGGTGTATAAGGATGAAAGCCATACTTGGCTCTCAAGATGCATGGAAGATTGTAGAAGAAGGGTTTGAGGAACCCGACAATGAGGAAACTTTGCCTCAAAATGAGAAGGATTCTTTGGCAAAATTAAGGAAGAAGGATCAACAAGCCCTCTCTCTTATCCATCAATGTTTGGATGATACCATGTTTGAGAAGGTGGCCGAAGCAACCACCTCAAAAGAAGCTTGGGAGATTTTACAAACATCTCTCCAAGGAGTTGACAAAGTGAAGAAGGTGAAGCTTCAATCTCTAAGGGCTGATTTTGAAGCTTTAAAAATGAAGGAATCCGAATCTATTTCGGACTATTGTTCAAGAGTGCGGGCTGTTGTGAACCAATTGAAAAGGTACGGAGAGAAAATTGAAGATGTTCGTGTGGTAGAAAAGATCCTTCGCTCTCTGACACCTAAATTTGATTTTGTGGTATGTGCTATTGAGGAGTCTAAAGATTTAGACTCTATGACGGTGGAGCAACTAGAAGGTTCTTTGCAAGCCCACGAAGAAAAGATCAAGAGGAGGCAAGAAGAGCCGCTAGAGCAACTCCTTAAAACCAAGGCATCATTGAAGGATGATGGAGGCGCAAAGAGCTATCGAGGACGTGGACGAGGAAGAGGACGCGGTGGCGGTCGTGGAAGAGGAAGAAGTTATGAAAGGAATTTCAACATTGAAGAGAAAAACAACCAAACATATAAAGGTCGTGGTCGAGGTGGAGGAAGAGGACGTGGCTACCATCAAGAAACAAATCAAAAGAGGTATGATAAATCTGAAGTTGAGTGCTATAATTGTCATAAATTTGGCCATTATTCTTGGGAGTGTCGTACCAATGTTGAAGAGAAGGCCAACCTTGTTGAAGACAAGAAGGAAGATGAAGAGTCAACATTATTGTTAGCACTCAAGGAAGAAGACAAGGATGATTGTAGCTCATGGTATTTGGACAATGGAGCGAGCAACCACATATGCGGATACAAAGACAAGTTCGTGGAGCTCAACAAAAGGGTGAAAGGCAATGTATCATTTGGAGATACTTCAAAGATCCAAATTGAAGGAATAGGTACGATTCTTATCTCCTCTAAAGATGGTAGTCACAAATTAATCAAAGATGTTTACTATGTGCCAAAGTTGAAAAATAATATTTTGAGTTTGGGACAATTTCTTGAAAAGGGGTATGACATTCATATGAAAGACATGAATCTTTGGCTTAGAGATTCAAGTGGCACTCTAATTGCTAAAGTTCATATGTCCAAAAATAGATTGTTTTCTTTGAATCTTAAAACAATTGAAGCGAAGTGTTTGAATGCAAATGTGAAAGAAGAATCATGGTGTTGGCACATGAGATTTGGGCACTTGAATTTTGAGTCACTTAAATCAATGGGAGAAAAGAATATGGTGCACGGGATGCCTTTAATAAATCATCCCAATCAGTTATGTGAAGCTTGTCTTCTTGGCAAACATGCAAGGAGGAGTTTTCCAAAGGAGGCCACATCAAGAGCAACCAAGCCACTCCAACTTGTTCATACGGATGTGTGTGGACCAATCACTCCACCTTCTTTTGGTAAGAGTAAATATTTCTTACTCTTTATTGATGACTTTAGTAGAAAGACCTGAGTTTATTTTTGAAGCAAAAATCAGAAGTATTTGGTGCATTTAAAATTTTTAAAGCAATGGTGGAAAAGGAGACTGGCTTTGAAATTAAAGCCTTAAGGTCCGATAGAGGAGGCGAATTTACTTCGAGAGAATTTAATGAATTTTGTGAATCTCATAGAATTCGTCGCCCTCTAACGGTACCTTATTCACCGCAACAAAATGGAGTTGCAGAAAGGAAAAATAGAACCATTCTTAACATGGCTAGATGTATGTTGAAAGCTAAAAATATGCCCAAGGAATTTTGGGCCGAGGCTGTTTCTTGTGTTGTTTATTTGAGTAACAGGTCTCCTACGAAGAATGTGAAAGATCAAACTCCTCAAGAAGCATGGAGTGGAAGAAAGCCAGGTGTCAAGCACTTGAGAATTTTTGGGAGCATAGCCTATGCTCATGTGCCACAACAAGGGAGAGCCAAACTTGATGATCGAAGTGTCAAGCATGTGTTCATTGGCTATGACACAAGCTCAAAAAGGGTACAAGTTGTACAACCCAACGAATGGCAAAGTGGTGGTGAGCCGCGATGTTGAATTTGATGAAGAAACAACTTGGAATTGGGAAGCTCAAGAAGAAAGGACATATGATTTTCTTCCATATTTTGAAGATGAAGAAGAACAAGAGCATTCTGCACCTGTGCAAGATCCAACTCCACCGCCTTCTCCAACTAATGATGCATCTCCTTCATCTACAGAAAGCTCAAATGGAGAAAGGCCAGAGAAAACGAGAACTTTGGTGGATCTTCTTGAGAATACTGAAAGAATTACTAACTTTGATTATAGTAATTTGGTTTGTCTCTTTGTTGAAAGTGAACCAGTGAACTTTGAAGAAGCTGCCAGGGACAAACGGTGGAGACAAGCTATGGAAGAGGAGATCAAGGCAATAGAGAAGAACAACACATGGGAGCTAACAACTCTTCCCAGAGGACATCAAGCAATTGGAGTGAAATGGGTCTACAAGGCAAAGAAAAATGCACAGGGAGAGGTCGAGAGATACAAAGCAAGACTTGTGGCTAAAGGCTACAAGCAAAGGCATGGAGTGGACTATGAGGAAGTCTATGCACCCGTTGCCCGCATGGAGACGATTCGCTTGCTTATTTCTTTGGCGGCACAAATGAAGTGGAAGATCTATCAGTTGGATGTCAAGTCGGCTTTCTTGAACGGCTATCTTGAAGAAGAAGTCTACATTGAGCAACCATTGGGCTTCGTCATCAATGGTCATGAAGATAAAGTTTTGAGGTTGAAAAGAGCATTATATGGATTGAAGCAGGCACCACGGGCATGGAACAACCGCATTGACAAATATTTTCAAGAAAATGGATTTGTTCGTTGCCCTAGTGAATATTCTCTTTATATCAAATATTCTAATGGAGATATATTGCTTGTTTGTCTTTATGTTGATGACCTTATTTTCACGGGAAATAACCCAAGTTTGTTAGAAGATTTTAAGAAGGCAATGTCCCATGAGTTCGAGATGACGGACATAGGTCTCATGTCATACTACTTGGGTTTAGAAGTGAAGCAAATGGAGGAAGGCATATTTATCTCTCAAGAAAGCTATGCAAAGGAGGTATTGAGGAAGTTTAACATGCTTGATTGCAATCCCGTGAATACACCAATGGAGAGTGGATTAAAGTTGTCAAAGTTAGATGATGGAGAAAAGGTGAATCCTACTCTTTTCAAGAGTCTTGTGGGAAGTCTAAGGTACTTGACATGTACAAGGCCAGATATACTATATGCGGTTGGAGTTGTAAGTCGCTTCATGGAAGCTCCTACTTCTACCCACTTAAAGGTTGCTAGAAGAATACTTCGTTATCTAAAAGGTATGATTGATTTTGGGTTATTTTATTCATCTTCTAGTAACTTCAAGCTTGTGGGATTTTGTGATAGCGACTTTGTTGGAGATGTTGACGATAGAAAAAGCACAACCGGATTTTTATTCTTCTTGGGTAAATGTGCTATTTGTTGGAGCTCTAAGAAACAGGATATTGTTACTCTGTCAACTTGTGAAGCTGAATATGTGGCAGCAACATCATGTACATGTCATGGTATTTGACTAAGGAGATTATTGAAGGAGCTCAATTTGCCACAAGATGAAGCCACTGAGATTTATATTGACAACAAATCCGCTCAAGAACTTGCTAAGAATCCGGTGTACCATGAACGAAGCAAGCATATTGATACAAGGTATCACTTTATCCGGGAGAGGATTGCCAATAAAGAAGTGGAGCTCATATATGTGAAGACTCATGATCAAGTTGCCGATATCTTCACAAAGCCGCTCAAGTTTGAAGACTTTCGAAGATTAAGATCAAGTCTTGGGGTGCAGAAGATAATTCAAAATTAAGGGGGAGTGTTAATAGTAATAATAATAATTTAGAATTATCTAGATGGTACTTGTTCTAGAATTGTCTTGGATAATCTAGCATGTGCAATGTCTAGAATTCTCTTTGTAATTCCTAGGAGATAAATCTTATCTTGTAGAAACTCTAGAATAATCTGTTGTATTCTAGGTGATAAGATTTATCTAGAATGGTTCTAGGGTGTTCCATTAGCACCTATAAATAAGCCCTCTTGTAGTGCCATTTGTATCAAGTTGAATGAAAACAACTCCTCTCCCAAAATACAAAGTGTTCTTCCCTTACTCTTCTTCTTCACTTAGAATATAACCTCTTCTTCTATATTGTTCTCTTTTCTAACAGTCACTAGGGTCTAAGGCTTGTTAACTTATATACTCAACATACCTCTATGTTTTTCGACATGGGACTCCGTCTAGACTCTAGAGTGTGGGGTGTTACACTATTGATTCAGGAATATCTTTAGGAAAAGAAAGTTCTTTCCATTTGAGCTTCGCACGTTAATAGGAAGATGTGGGGCAAGCGATAACTTTTCACATTATCTAGTTTTTTTATTGTAGTCAGTTGGATTTATTGCTTCCCAAATACTGCAGCTGAGCCACAAGAAAAAAGACTTAATTAATTGTTGTATTTCATTTGATTCTGGCTTAAGATTGTTAGCAAACCATGAGAATTGAAAGTGTGGAACCATAAGGATGAAATACGAATGTAACTGAATGGAACCAATCATTGAAAATGACTCATTACTTCAATATCTTTGAAGTAGAAAAAAGTAATGATCAGGCTTTGAGGAGATAATTTCACTAATCTACCTAGTCACGGGCAACATCCCTGTTCTGTTTTTTTCTAATTCCTACAGTTTACAGACTGTGCAAATCCTGCTTTACTTTTCTTTAAAATTGTGATAGCAAGTCCCGTTTCAGTTCCTCAAACGAGAAGTAAGATCAACGAACATTTCCTCACTACAGGGAATTGTGATACCACCCGTTGGATGATCGAAACCAAATTCTTCCTCGGCTTGACTAAGCAATTCATGAAATAAAGGTTGACTCAAGAATGATATAGGGATTACAAATCTCTTCTTGATCTGCTTCTCCCCAACATACACTGCAAAGTGTCCTTTCGGAACATCTCCAACTGTAGAAGACTTCTTGATTATACGAGGCATACGAACAGGCATAGTTGATTAGTTCAATATAGTAGATGGACAAATAGGGAAGATAATAATTAGTAAGGATCTTGAAAGCAGAGAAAAGCTTTGTATGATTTCAAGTTTTGCTGAGAGTTGTTGGTGGTAGAGGATTCTTTGTATGTGTTTATATAGGCCAATGACAAGATGTTGAATCCTAGTGATTTGCATTGAATATACATTTTCTATAGGTTAAAGATAACTTGGGTAGTTGAGTTTTGGTGTGGCACTGTTTAGAGACAATAGCACATGAACTAACACATGGTTATGCTTTCCAACTAATTATCAAACTATTTAGACAATGTAATTATGTCTAAAACCAGAAGGCCTGACTGATTTTCACAGTTACGGACAGATACATGAAACATCATCTTAGGGACCACATGGATCCATTTATTGATGTTAAATCATCAAGTTGTGGTCAGCATTCCAATGACTGATCATCATTCATGAAATTTCGAATCTATGACGGTATATATATATATATATATATCCTGAGAAATTTAGACAAAATCTGATCCTATATAGTGCTAAAGCGATGACTCAACATACAAGTTGGTTCTTTTGACCAAAACTAGTCTTCTGCTTCTAGACTATTCCTGTTGGAAATGATAGAGAATTGGATAAAGCTAGAAGATTTTTACTCAGTGACGTCAGCAGCTAATATCTGCACGCACGATGCAGAAATTTAGTATGAGTATAACCGACCCCATATACTCAATAAGTAACAGACCTAACCTAAGGTTAAAAGTAATGACGAGCTGGAACAAAGGTCAGGTCCAACACCAATAGCCAACAATAGTTAATAACAACGTAAAACAAGTAATAAAAAAAGTAATTCGAAGATGAAATGATCAGCTTATTCATGGTTTCCTCAGAAAAAAATAGTTCCGATTTTCAAGTATATCAGTAAAGATCAAAATCCTTTACCGAAATCGTCGAAAATATGAGTAAGCTTGAAAACAGTAATTTTTTCCAAAAATCCTTTCAACAAGAAAAAATATGTTCCATTTTCCTTTCTAGATAGCCACTGTAAAATATATCACTATGCCCATATGCCAATATGTGTCAGAAGTCATGAATGATGTGATACTGTACAACTTGGGAAAAAATGCATCTCCATGCATGTATGTCACATATGCATGTCAACGCAATGCATCTCAGAGATGTACTAATGTACTCACACTCTAAGAGTATCAATATCGATATCTCATACTTTTCACTCATCATACTCAATCATTCGACATGCTAAGTCACTCAGTACTGTATATAGTCAATCCAACCCAAGGAAGATCCCTCCCGAATACACACACACACACACACACACACATATATATATATATATATATATATATATATATATATATATATATATATATATATATATATATATATAGAAACTGCCAGTCAATCACTCGATACTATATAAGGCCAATCCAACCTAGAGAAGATCTTGCCCCAAATACAAATGCTTCAGATAATTGATCCATGTACATGGAAGATTCATCCCTCAATATAAATCAACCGCGCTCACTAGGGTGTGTGCACACTCTAGAGGGGCTCCTTTAGCCTAAGCTCTATCTAGCCAATAATGGCACAAATCAATATAACATGTTGTGCAGCATGCAACCCGATTCCATAATATAATTAGTATAACATGCTGCGGCGAGCAACCCAATCCCTTAATATCACTACATTGAGGTCTTTGGCTTCACTCAGTCATCAATCTCTCCAGTCTCTCAAGCTCGCAATACATTGAAACTAGTCCAAAATGATGATATGATGTGTCGATAGATTGCAATAGAGACTGAGATATGATATGAAATGAATGAACATTACTAAGTATGCAATATAAACAAGTAATTCAATAGAAATATGACCTCGGTGGGGCCCAACAAAATAAGTATGGAGCCTAGACATTGTTTCTATCATAAATCACAGCACAATAGCTCTAGTACACAAAAATTTCATATAAGATAAGGTAGCTACACAGTACCACAGGAATAACAGAGTCACAATTCACACGGTGCACGCCCAGACGCCTGTCACCTAGCATGTGCAACACCTCAACACCAAACATACAGCACGTCATTCGGGGTTTCACACCCACAACACCAAGTTTGGAAGTGTTACTTACCTCAAAAAAGAAAATTCTCATACCGAGTAAGCCAAGCAGCGCTCTAAACTGCCATCACGTGCGTACGAACCTTCGAATAGCTCAAAACTAGCCAAAAGCAACTCAAGTACATCAAATAATAACAAAGGAAACAAACTCAATCGAAAAAGTAGTGACGAGCTGGAACAAAGGTCGGGTCCAACACTAATAGCCAACAATAGTTAATAACAATGTAAAACAAGTTATACTCAATAAGTAACAGACCTAACCTAAGGTTAAGAGTAGTGATAAGCTGGAACAAAGGTCGGGTCCAACACCAATAGCCAACAATAGTTAATAACAACGTAAAACAAGTAATAAAAAAAGTAATTCGGAGATGAAACGATCAGCTTATTCATGGTTTCCTCGGAAAAAAATAGTTCTGATTTTCAAGTATATCAGTAAAGATCAAAATCCTTTACCGAAATCGTCAAAAATATGAGTAAGCTTGAAAACAGTAATTTTTTTCAAAAATCCTTTTAACAAGAAAAAATATGTTCCATTTTTCTTTCTAGATAGCCAACGTAAAATATATCACTATGCCCATATGCCAATATGTGTGAGAAGTCATGAATGACATGATACTGTACAACTTGCGGAAAAATGCATCTCCATGCATGTATGTCATATGTGCATGTCAACGCAATGCATCTCAGAGATGTACTGATGTACTCACACTCTAAGATATCAATATTGATATCTCATACTTTTCACTCATCATACTCAATAATTCGACATGCTTAGTGACTCATTACTGTATATGGTCAATCCAACCCAAGGAAGATCCCTCCCGAATACATACATACATATATATATATATATATATATATATATATATATATATATATATATATATATATATATATATATATATATATATATATAGAGAGAGAGAGACGAAACTGCTAGTTAGTCACTCAATACTATATAAGGCCCAGGGAAGATCCTGCCCCAAATACAAATGCTTTAGATAATTGATCCATGTACATGGAAGATTCATCCCTCAATATAAATCAACCGCGCTCACTAGGGTATGTGCAGACTCTAGAGGGGCTCCTTCAGCCTAAGCTCTATCTAGCCAATAATGGCATAAATCAATATAACATGTTGTACAGCGTGCATCCCGATCCCATAATATAATTAGTATAACATGCTACGGCGAGCAACCCAATCCCTTAATATCACCACATTGAGGCCTTTGGCTTCACTCAGTCACCAATCTCTCCGGTCTCTCAAGCTCGCAATGCCTTGAAACTAGTCCAAAATGATGATATGATGTGTCAATGGATTGCAACATAGACTAAGATATGATATGAAATGAATGAACATTACTAATTATGCAATATAAACAAGTAATTCAACAGAAATATGACCTCGGTGGGGCCCAACAAAATAAGCATGGAGCCTAGACATTGTTTCAATCATAGATCACAGCTCAATAGCTCTAGTACATAAAGATTTAAGATAAGGTAGCTACACAGTACCACAGGAATAATAGAGTCACAATTCACACGGTGCACGCCCAGACGCCTGTCACCTAGCATGTGCATTACCTTAACACCAAACATACAGCACGTCATTCGGGGTTTCACACCCACAGCACCAAGTTTAGAAGCGTTACTTACCTCAAAAAAAATTCTCATACCGAGTAAGCCAAGCGACGCTCTAAACTGCCATCACGTGCGTACGAACATTCGATCGATAGCTCAAAACTAGCCAAAAGTAACTCAAGTACATCAAATAATAACAAAGGAAACAGACTCAATCGATAAATGTCAAATTTCAATCAAAAGCCCAAATCGGCCAAAAAGTCAAAACCCAAGTCACCACCTTGAAGCCCGACAAAACTCATAAAATTCGACATCCTATTCATCCACGAGTCCAACCATACTAGTTTCACTCAATCCGACTTCGAATCAATGTTCAAAACTCGAAAATTCCTAAAGAAGTTTTAGACCAAAAAAAAAATACCAATTTCTCTTTGAAATAATCAACCAATGCCAAAAATAAATATAGATTCATGATATATTATAAAAAATGAGTAAAGAATACTTACCCCCAATATTTTCCTTGAAAATCTCCCGAAAACCGCCTCTTTCTAAGCTTCAAATCGCTAAAAATAGAAATGGATCGCGACAAACACCCGTGATAGCCAAGCACAAATTTTTCCGGCATTATTTTATTCTATGAGATCGCGGCCACTCTCCCGCGATCACGAAGAACAAATTCCCCAACGGTCTTGTCTAACTCTTTCAGACAACCTCTAATATAACGGTCATAATATTTTCTTCAAAACTCCAAATAACAAATGGTTTAACTTTCTGAAAACTAAACACCAAGAGCTACAACTTTAAGTTTAGGATCATCTCCAAATTTCTTACAAATTGCGAGATATAAGTTTCCAAAGTCGGGTCAGTATAGTAGAATACGCGATCGCAAAAGGCCTTTCACGTTCGCGATTCAATGGCCAATTTTCCCATTTTACCCATCGCTATCGCAGCCCATTCCACACACTACTATAGCCAAAAAATAGCCTAGAAATTGTCTGAACACCAAAACTCACACGAGCCACTCGGGACCCAGTCCAAACATTCCAACAAGTCTCAAAACATATCACAAATCTACTCGAGATCTCAAATCACACACATAGCAACAACAAAACGACGAATCGAACCCCAAATAAAACTTGATGAACTTTGAACTCTTCAACTTCTGTAACTCCTGCCCAAACAATGTAACCAACCCGAAATGAACTCAAATTTCGCACACAAGTTCCATATGACATAATGAAACTATTCACATAACCACAACCCGAATCCAATATCAAAAAGTCCACTCCCGGTCAAACTTTCCAAAAATCCAACTTTCATCATTTCAAGCAAAATTCAACTATGGACCTCCAATTCGGATACGCTCTTAAGTCCAAAATCACCCAATGCAGCTAACAGAACCATCAAAACTCTAATTCGAGGTCAAATACTAAAATGTCAAACTTGGTCAACTCTTTCAATTTAAAGCTTCCTAGTTGAGAATCATTCTCCCGAATAAATTCTAAATAAACCTGAAAACCAAAACTGACGATTCACATAAGTCATAATATATCATATGAAGCTACTCATGCCCTCAAACTTTCGAGAGGAGTGTAAATGTTCTGAACGACCGATCGAATCGTTCCAAAAAGTAAGTGCCATATCGTCACAATATGTAATAATTTCGGTGGCGAACTATATGTTAGTTGTTTTGAGTAGCGGCCTATCAGAAATTTATGTTGTGGCGGTAAACTCATCACAAAAAGTAAATAATTGCTCCATAAAATCGGTTTAAGGTAGGCCACCATTCAATATAATATAATGTCATATACGCAATTACTGGTGGCGACTGGCGATCGACTAATTTGGTTGCCAGAGAATATTGTCACTGAAAACCTTATTAGTGTAAGTCGTAGGCCCTGCAATGTTTGTGGTCAAAGAAGAGTAAAACCAACCAGTTGGTTACTTGTGTGCTCAGCATGGTTGGACCTCAGCATGAATCTTTAGGGAACAAGCAAGAAAAGAATATAGAACCTTATCTCTAATCTGGTGTGCATTTATGATAATCCACATGAATAATAAAGGAAATCTTTTAGGAAAAATTTCACATTAGAACAATTGAGCTTTATATTTTTCAATTTTATAGCCTATATTTCAATTTACAATCAACTAACCCAAATATAATATGCTAAGATTCAACATCCAACTCTAATAGGTTCTCAAATCACTATTTAACTTTTAAAAAGATTCGTCAAACTTCTAAATTAATTTTCGAATAGTAATTGTGACTCAAATATTAATTTAACAAATCAAATTCATTTGGGTGGTGAAAATTAAATTTTTAACAAGCTTAAATATGTGTGTTTAAATTTCAAATTTGATTTTGTGAGAAATTTAGAGTGGTGTCATTTAGACTTGTTAGAAATAGTATAAGGAGGTTGTATATAAAATTTGAAGTCATTTAATGGAGATTTGGACGGGTTTAGAGCAAAAATTACAACTGAAAATCGTGAAAGAAGTTTGTCTACAGAATCTTGTATAAAGGTGTATAAAAGTATATAATAGTGTATAATGTGCGTTTATACACTCATATACACTATTATACAAGATTATACATAATTATATAAAAAACTGACTTCGTCTACTTCCTTGCGTTTTTTCTTAAGTTTAACTTAAATCTTGTCCAAATCTACTCCAAATCACTTCAAATTTAAATTTTAAACTCCTTTTGATATTCTCAATCAATTGGAACAACATCCAATCAAAACAACTAACAAATTCAAAAAAAGAAAAAAATAATTCCAAAACCAAATCTTTGAATGGTCTTCGTTGGTGGACTTCTATTCTTCAACTTTCTTAGGATAAGCAGAAAATACACGGCCCCTTGAATCATATGCAGAAGATGTGAGAAGAAGAGAGAGAAAGCAATGGTTGTGAGAACAAAAAATTAACTCCATAGCTTTTAGAAGCAATGGTTGTAAGTAGGGGTGTGCATTCGAATCGATTTATCGATAAATCGAATCGATTATTTGTTATCGGTTCATCGATAAATAAAATCAAAAAAATCGAAACCTTATTGAAACGATAACGATAAGCATATATACAAATCGATAATCGATAAGTAATTATCGATAAAGGTCAAAATCGAATCGATAAATCGAATGCACACCCGTAATTATTTCATCTACCACATTTAAGGAATGATCATATTTAAAGGTGAAGGGAATGAAGTTTAAATTAATGAAAAATAGAATTAGCAGTGATGATGTATTTTTATTTTTTTTAATACCGTTGGAGTGTTGGTAGCATATATTTGATCCCTTACTTTAGTTTCGTTGCATGTCTATTGACACAATTTTTATGTTACAAACAATGTTCATCTTATTTTAGCTTCTTTTTGTCCATATTAGTTAGGCGTATTTATCGTGATATACTTTCCGTGGAATCCCGCAAATTTTCTTATTGGTATAATCGACAACCGAATAGATAAGCTCCATAAATTAATAAATCGAAATCGAAAAAAATCGAAACCTTATTGAAACGATAACGATAAGCATATGTACAAATCGATAATCGATAAGTAATTATCGATAAGAGTCAAAATCGAATCGACAAATCGAATGCACACCCCTAGTTGTAAGAACACAAATTTTAACTTTGCAAGTTCTTTCAAAATATATACAATGTGGGCTAGGTGGGGTAAAACTTAAAAACATGGGCCATTTTTTGTTATGGTGTGAAGTCATGCGTATTTTCTTGTAATTCTTTTAATTTTTATACCCTGTAAAAAACTTTAGTACCCTATTTATCTTAAATAAATACCATTTTAAAATATTACATCTTATAAATACCTTTTATTCTTTATAGCAAAATATCTAATAATAGTAACATCCTACATTTAAGGCACCATATGTGATAAATAATATTTTTCTCTCTCCTTTTTAGTTTTATATGTCACATAATCACCGTAAAATTGACTAACCAGGTTCTCTATCTTTTTGCATACACTTTATTCTTTCTCCCTCAACCAACGATTCATGCCTCTTCTCCCACCCAAATTCTCTAGTTGTCTTTTCTCTCAGGTTGTCCATCTGAATAAAATTTACAATTATCAACTAGCAACAGTAAAACGAATTAACGCACTTAGAACTCAAATTGCTCATGCATCACATTTTAAACTCTACCTACCATGGTTGTTCTTCAATGACTAATGACACAAATTTCACCGTTTTATTCAGCTATATTCAGTTGTATTTTATTGTATTCAAGTCTTTTATTCAGATGAATTAAGTTATATTTTGTTGTATTCAACTGTATACAGTTCTACTCAATCGTATTATTCATATGTATTTCTCTTTATTAAGTTATAATCTTTATTATGTATCTTTCAAATACAGATTAATGAGGGATTATTTTAGTTCGTTGAGTTAAATTAGGAGAATATCATGTGATTTGATTTCCTTCCGTTTTTAACCAATTTAACTTTTCAGATTTTGCGCAGATACATTACTGTATTTAACGTTAATGCCGCTGGAATACAGCTACATACATGTCAAACTTAGCTGAAAATCTAGAATTCCACCTTTTACGCATATTTCTTCTGTTGTATTAATGAATACAATAACTTAAATACATGTAATACAATGTATAAAAACATAAAATGTATTTATAACACGTAATATAGCAAAAGATATCTATAAATAGCTAATTAGATCTAAAAGATAGTGCTTTATGAAAAAATATCAATAATAAAAGGTTGTCTAGAGCGACTACATAAATCGAATATTGATTTGACTTAAATTCTTATACCAAACTTAACATTCAAAGTATTTATGGAAAGCCAGCATTATGGCTTGTAGCCTAGAAACCTAAGACCAAATGTTGCATTCTTTCCAGTTTTCCGCCTAATTGATTCAGTTTTATTTATTTAGCAAAAAGTTCATCACTATCTTGATTTTTTCCCATATACATATATATTGTAACTTCAGATAACACCTAGCAACAGGTCCATTGCAGGACTTCAATTGGAACTTGAGTCTGATGTAGCAAGAAGCAGTCATAAGCTTTAATCAATCAACAATCCTATGAATTTTTTTTGAAGTGTCAGTTAATGATTTTGGTTCTGAACTGAATATGATAACATGAAAAAAAGAATTAGTCCTCAAGGTTTAACATCATGAAATAATGTACACTTAAATCCTGCTATACATTTCTATATACTGTGGCCTTAAAGGGGTTCAACCCCAATGGGAAATAACTGTTCCTAGCTCCTCAACAGTGCCAACAATAAATAAAATACTGAGTGAAATCAAAACTTTCTTAAAAAAAATTAATGATGAAAAAATATGCTAATCCGTTCTGCTTAAGCATGAAATCAGATCCATGAAAACATCCTCACTGCAGGGAATTGTGACACCGCCCATTGGATGATCAAAACAAAACTCTTCTTCAACAAGTCATGAAAACAAAGTAATGAAAATTTGCTTAACAATAGGGAAGTTTTTGAAATATTAGATGCTTTTCTGTACATAAAGTATGTACAGGCAAACTCTTCCTGTGCATGAGTTTATATAGGCAAGTGTTAATTCCTAATGCATATCCAGTTGTTTAGTGCTGAGGAGAAATTCAGTGGGAGCTGGTGAGAGACAACACCACATGAAACATCACATGGATTTGCTTTATATCCAATTCATTAAGTATCAAAGTACTTAGACCATATACTTGTTGAATAAAAACAGCAGGTCCTACTACTTACTCATAAGTCACAACCAAAAGCAAAAGGACCCCCTTTTGACTAAATTGCACTATGAATGGATGAGGTCTCTTGTCCAATGATCAAGGACAACTCGGATCGGATAAGAGTAGACGTCCGGTGCACTAAGCTTCCGTTATGCACGGATTCAGGTAAGGGCCAAACCATAAGGGTTCATTATACGCAAACTTATCCTACATTTTTGTAAGAAAATGTTTTCACTGCTCGAACCGGTCCGTGACCTCCTCGTCACATAGCAGCAACTTTACCAGTTATGCAAGGCTCCCCTTCACTCAAATTGGATAAGTGATACAATAACTGGGTCCGGTCTTGATTAAGGATGTGACTATGACAATTACTGATGTCTAAACATGAAAAGATATGTTAACAAGTTTAATGATTTAACAGACCTAATACCTATGAAGACATCTCTTTTAAATTTTGTACATTATATTCCACAGTGATGGACCGGTAATATATATAGTATGTCATTGAAATTTGAGCATAAGCAAATTCAAGATCCAGAGTCGGCTAATTCAGAATCAAGCACTATTTTGGCGTGGCCATTAATGTTGCAAAAGTACATTACATTGTATTGTTAATCCCAATTCAAAAAGGTATTAATGGTGATTTTTCACTAGGCAACTCATATTTATTTCTAATTAAAGTTTGTTGACAATAAATGCTAAGTACTACTCTCACCGGTTAAAAATAAGTAATATTTTGGATGTTTTTACACAGATTAAGAATTCTACCTTTTAGCATTAATTAGCAGTAAAATTGATCATATTAACATTTACTATCTCAAATAAACACTCCTAACACATATTCCAACACTATTTACTCCAAGGACAATTTAGAAAAAAAATAATTCATTTTTTTTTAAATCTAAAAAATTTATTTATTATGGACTACAAGAAAAAGACCAAAAAATCACTTATTTTGAACCGGAGAGAGTTATTTGCACTGTGCCAACTGCTCAATGCGGACAATTAGTTTGCAGTCGGTAGACATAAACCAAATAAAAATCCTACAAAATGAGGCAACAACTAGGATCAAGAATTGTCAACATAATTTGAATTGACTTAACAAACAAATATAGATAATGATTTGACTTTTAATAACACGTTTTGCCATAAATGGCTGCTGATAGTGATATAACTCTCTAGAAAAATGGAAATGAAGAGGAAACAAAGGCTACGTCCCAAGTGCATCAAACATCACTCAACTTGCGCATTTATTGTGCTGAAAAATCAATACTTTTGTTAGAAATAGAATTCTATTTAGAGTGAATGTCTATCTTGTTGAGAGTTTTACTTTGTGACTAAGTCATATTTCTCCTATAAATAGAGGGTTCTATTCCATTGTAAATCATCCCAAAATTCAATAAGAATTCCCTCTCTCTTTCTCAAGAGACTCTAACCAATTGAGTAGAAACTTTGGGATTCAGCATAATGATTGTCAATTATTTCATGAACTTCCTTCATGATTAAAATTCTGGATTTAAGGCAAGTATTTTACTTTTCTCTTTCAAATTCTTGAAATTCTATAATTTGATTTTATATACAGGTAAAGATAACAAAGTTTGATTATAACTCTAATGGAGTTTTTAAGAAATTACACCCACATGAAGTGGTAAAAATTCTATGTCTTGTCATGATCAAAGTCATGGATGATCATGCACACAAGAAGTGAAAACTCGTCCCATTGAATTTTTTCCATTCTCATTCCCTTAAGAGAATGTGATAACAATATGTGATAAGTCTGAAAGAAGACAAAATTATTACCGTGAAGGTATCAATGGATGTGGACGTGGCAATAGACGAAATTATAATCGTCATCATTTGTGGTAATGAGAACAATAAGGATTCTCAAAATAATCCCACACTTTGTGAAAATATTTGTCATCGATTTGACATGAGATTTTATAAAGCACATACAGATGACTATGGTCCATTCATGACCTGAATGAGAAAACATATGATTTATGAATATATATTCGTTTTTAGAAGAATATAAATGTGCTAGTGGTAGTGATTACACCACACTCACCTCTAAAAGGAGGTTTGAGATGATATAAAAAAATAATATCATTATTATGGCATGAATGGTCATTGGTCACGCACCTATTGTACGCCAATATATTTTGGCATTGTGATTATTAAAAGTCAACGATAATGCAAGAAACGGATCTTGCATATTATTTTGACCATGGCCATAATGGTATAACTTTCTCTTTAAAAGAGATATTCACCACATGGATGTTGATGAATCTATGGTAGTACAAAATTAATTGAGAGCTCTGGAAGAGCCAATTATTACTATTTTGGAGAAACACAATTAATTACCAATAAGGTATTGTGTTGTAGTACGTCTCAAAAAAACTTATTTAGTTTCCAAAGTATACGCGAAAACAGTTGATTATATTGAGACTATAAATAAAGGAAAGATTTAATATCTTCTATTACTACAACTTGTAGCGTGGTAATATGTATGTGAAAAGCTACCCACTTTATTCTCCAATTCGTACTACATAAACAAAGAATACCACAATGAAGTGGATATTGATATGAAAACACATATCATATAAACTTGGAGTTTATTCATAATTGGACACATCATGGGGTAAATATGAAGTTTATCAATATTGATAATTTATCCAGTTGGCATAATTGGTTTTGCCATATCAATTTAAGTATGACGTGCAAAAAAAAAATAAAAAAATAAAGAGAATTCACATGAGTAAATATTAAAGAACTAGAAAATTCTTTACGAATTCTTTTATGTGCATGTTCTCATTAATTAATAGATCAACTAAAATTGGGATTGAATCTCATGAATACTGGAAATATCAAAGGTGAATATGGGCCCATTCACCTGCCACGTATACCACATAAAGATGCATCTATGAGATGGTTACATGTGCGATTATTGCTAACCCGCAACATGGTGTTTGCGAGGTAACTTGCTCAATAATTTAATTTAGAGCATATTCCAAATTTTCTATTCAAGAAGTTCATCTTGATAAGTTGGTCTATATCACAGCTGGTTTAGCAAAATGATTTGTTGAGTGCCTCCACTTAATAGCTAAACTATTGCTTATGAGAACAAAGTTTATATATATTAGTTTGATATGCGTTATATACGAAAGTATATTATTTTCTCTCCTCACAAGTGGTTCAAGGTCAGGAACAAAATAATTCCATCTTATTATTATTGATATGCGGTGTATATTTTGATTAACACCATAACGCACAAAGATGAGTTCTCAAAGTTGAGGAAATAAGTTAGTTTTTTCTAACATGAGGCGGAGAAAAGATACAAAAATTGAGAAAAAGTTACATGGATTGAATTATCATTTATACATCTAGATCCTCGAATAAAATAATATGAACTTGAAGTTCATAAAAGGATAATTCATGTGCAATTTATTGCAAAACATGCTAGACACATTTCCTAACCCAAATAAAGTAACTATATTCTCATTGCAAATGCTCATATTAAGTCCTAGAAGGACAAAGTATATGATAAGCTTAAGCGTATAGACAATCGGTTTCAAATAAACTTCTTGATAAAGAAGGTGAGCAAATGATCAAAATGATCATAATAAAGGAGACAAGTGATTTAGAAGATCACATGACATAACACTCCATAAAACCTCATGAGAGATTCAGATACCTGAAGATATGAATGAAGAGATCTCTATATTATGTCATTATGAAAATACATTGAAACTGATATAAAATCTTTGTCGACGTCAACCTTCAAGAAGCTAGTGCACAAGATTGAGATGTGAAAGCTCATGGATGTGAATTTGATGCTCTCATCAGGGGGAGTTAATACGCGTTGTACTCTTTTTCCCTTACAAGGTTTTGTCCCACTGGATTTTCCTTGCAAGGTTTGTAACGAGGCAACCAAAAGGCGTATTGTAGATATGTGTACTCTTTTTCCTTCTCTAGAATTTTTTCCCACTGGGTTTTATTTTAGTTAAGGTTTTAACGAGGCACATTATCATTGAATAGACATTCAAGGGGAGTGTTATGAATAGAATTCTATTTAGAGTGAATGTCTATCTTGTGGAGAGTTTTACTTTGTGACTAAGTCATATTTCTTCTATAAATAGAGGGTTCTATTCCATTGTAAATCATCCCAAAATTCAATAAGAATTCCCTCTCTCTTTCTCTGCAATATTGTTCTTCTTCTTTTATTATTTCATAACAACTTTATATTTGTACGTGAAAATCAACTCATTTATGAAAACTATTCTTCAAACGGAAAAGGTCCAATACTTCCCTATACTTTGCGAAAAGGGCCAAATATACCCCTCGTCAAAAGTTTGGCTCATATCCAACCTTGCCGTTACATTATTGGCCCGAATACTCCCATGAACTTTAAACAGAACCAAATACCCCCCCTGACTTTACGATAAGGTTTATATATAGCCCTCATTTTTATAACAAAATATTTTTTTTTGTAAAAACTAAAAATATTTTATTGTAAAATAATTGCTTCAGTTCTTAAAAAACAAAAATATTTTGTTAAAAATTTTTTTTTCTGGTTTTACCAACAAAAATAAGTTTTTACAAATTAGTTTTTCCATTTTTTTCAGTTGTAAAAAACTTTAAAAAATTGAAAAAAAATATTTTTCAAGAGCGAAAATAATTTGTTAAAAATATTTTATTCAGTTTTAAAAAAACAAAAATATTTTGTTAAAACCTAAAAAATGTTCTAATTCCTCTATTTTTACATTTTTTTCGAGTTTTTACAAAATAAAATATTTTGTTAAAAAAATAATTTTTGCAATTTGTTTAAAGTTTCACAAAAAGAAATGTCGAGGTTTGGAAATGTTCTAATTTCTTTTTGTAAAACTTTTAAAAAATTGCAAAAATCTTTTTCTTTAACAAAATATTTTTTTTGTAAAAACATATTTGTAAAAAATGTAAAAACAGAGGAATTAGAACATTTTCAATTTTCAAAATAATATTTTTATTTTTTTAAAACTGAATAAAATAATTTCAAAAAATTATTTTCGCTTTGAAAAATGTTTTTTTCTTCATTATTTAGTTTTTTAAAACTTTTTTTGTAAAAACTAGAAAAATAAATTTGTAAAAACTGTTTTTTTGTTGTAAAAATGAAAAAATAACAAAATATTTGTCGTTTTTTAAGAACTGAAAAAATTATTTGAACAAATAATTTTCAGTTTTTACAAAAAAAAATTGTTAAAAAATAAGGGTTTTATATAGACCTTATCGTAAAGTCTAGGGGGTATCCGGGCCAATAATGTAACGGCAAGGTTGGATATGAGCCAAACTTTTAATGAGGGGTAAATTTGGCCCTTTTCGCAAAGTATAGGGGGGCATTTGGACCTTTTCCGTTCTTCAAAGAGATTTTTTCCTATCTATATCATATATGAAACTTTATTACCAAAAATATGTATAGTATCTAAATTACCCGTCCGGTCCACATTTTTCCTACAATTTATGTACCATTTGTTTAATAAACGATTAATTGAGCAGTGTCTTCCATAATTAACACGCTAAAAATAAGGAGAGAATCTTGGGATTAATTGATTCTAAATTAACGCGCTAAAAATAAGGAGAGAACCTTGGGATTAATTAATTCTACATTAAAATCAATTTTTAAAAGGGAAAGAAAATTTCAAATCTGCGTATTTCTCTCTAGGACGACAATTTAAATCTCGAAAAAAAAAAGAACGAACAGCTCATAAGAACAGATTCAACTAATAAGAGTTTCGACGAGCTGAATTCAAATTGTAGAATTTAAATTTTTGATATTATCTATAAATTTACTACATATATCTACAATTTGACTACAATTTCTTTATTTGGTGCAGGAAAAAATATTTTAATATATAGTGTCTCCAGATTGTAGATAAATTGAAGACAAATTGTAGTTTACTTATAGTTTGTAATTAATTTGTAGATATATTGTAGATAAAATGTAGATATATTGTAGATAATGTATGTGATCAAATTTAACAGATTCAAATCTGCGTATTTCTCTCTAGGACTACAATTTAAATCTCGAAAAAAAGAACGAACAGCTCCTAAAAATAAGAACAGATTCAACTAATAAGAGTTTCGACGAGCTGAATTCAAATTTTTGTTGGCAGATTTTTGGAATGAGTAAACATCCCACCTGTTGATGTTTATGATGGCTGGAGATTCTTCTCCAAATATCGCCACAGCACCAAAAAGGAGACTGCCTCTATTGTGCTAGACTGTTAGTCTGAAAGAGAATTGATCGGGTTGCACATCTTTTTGCAAGCAGCAATGTCCAGCTTGGCTTCAGGAAAGAGAAGAGGTTTTTGAATCACAAATAGTCATCCGTTCAGCGAGGCTGCCCTATTGCTGCACTGTGTTGGATGAAGATCTAGTCTCAACCAAGATGGGATTCTCTTCAGCAGAATGTGGCCATAATGGTTTCCTTTAATTAAGGAGTAAAAAATACCCATTAATTAGACCCTTAATTAAGTATGGTATAGAATTGGTAATTTAATATACGGGTTTGTAATTAAATCAAACTTAAATATTGAGGATAATAAGGTTTCATATACGATATAGGAAGGTAAAAATTCCATCTTCAAATACGTAGCACTATACACAAGTAAAAGCTCTGATTTTTTTTGTTATGTATCAACACGATTTCACAAATAATAAGCTTAAACTGTGTTTAGGTACCAAAATGACAAACACAGTTAGGAAACAAAATGTTTCATCGATGCATTTACTTCACAGAAAATGTAAAAGACTTAAGTATTGAGCATAGCAACCAAGCAAATTTAATTTCTTGATAAACGAACCAGACTTTAATTAGAAGAAAAAAGTGCAAGCTGAGGCACTAGTTTCAAGAATTTGAATTAATCATCTCCCAAATGATGACCCCACTAACTTTTGCGGTAAATTGGCAAAACAGTACATTATTAAACAAAGCCAAGTCTAGATTCAATGCCTCTATTATACGAAAAAGAGCTACTTGCTATCCTCACATAATCCAGAAACATCTTTCCATATCAATAAAGTGATAAACAACCGTACTGGTAGTGTAGTTAGTAAGGTGTGTCAAAAACTAATCCTCCACTTTATTTTTACTTTGGCATGTTTCGCTTTTGGATAATCAAATAACATACACTTTTACCAATGTTTTAATATATATATATATATATATTTCCGCGTATTGGCATGAAAAAAATTACAAATAACAATACTTTTCGTATAGTTTCCAAATATCTAGTTTTTAATTTTAAAACATTAAGAAAATCTAAAGC
Source organism: Nicotiana noctiflora (assembly GCA_032618575.1). Lineage (NCBI taxonomy): Eukaryota > Viridiplantae > Streptophyta > Magnoliopsida > Solanales > Solanaceae > Nicotiana > Nicotiana noctiflora. The sequence continues at coordinate 219,411 of JASVEL010013878.1, forward strand.
TATTTAGCTTTAAATTTTTGTCAATTTGACTCTCAAAAAATAAAATATGACAGGTAAAAATAAACGGAAGGGATATTAAAAATATTATTGAAGTGCGTGATCATTTCATAGATAAGTTTAAGTTTGATAGAATATACTTTTTGTTTCTTGTACGTGCGCTTTTTTTATGAGTCAAATTTGTGTAAATTCCTTTACAATAGGTGATAGTATAACAACAACAACAACTACCCAGTGTATTATCACAAAGTGGGGTCTGGGAACGGTAATACGTACACAAGCCTTATCCCTACCCGAAAGGGCAGAGAGGCTATTTCCAATCGACCCTCAGCTCAAGTGAAAGAGAAGAGAAAGAAGAGAAAAAGAAAAGGAACAACAAAAGAGCATTAGTGACTCCAGCAGAAAATGCATAAACAGATAACTATACATAAAATCGTAAATTAAAAGGCATGCAATAACACTACAGTAACTACCATAGGGAGCACGATACAAAACGCAAGACATCTATGGAGGGCCCTACCAAACCACACCTAGCCTCGGGAAAGAGGTACGAAAAGCTCTAGAAGTCCCTATCCTACAACCCTAATTCTAGACCTCCAGAAGACAGAATGTTCTTGCTCTGAGATATGTTCTCAGACTTCCCGAAAATATAGTAAATGTGTGTCGGATCCTTTAAAAATAATGTATTTTCGAAAGATCCGACACGAATACAATGCTATTTTGGAGAGTCCATGCAACATAGGCCGTAACACTATACTAAAATTATACTCCCTCCGGTCCAAAATAAGTGATTTTTTGAATGTTTTTACGCATATTAAGGAATCTACCTTTTAGCATTAAGTAGCAATAAAATTGACCATATTAACCTTTACTATCTCACATACACACTCCTAACACGTATTCCAACATCATTAACTCCAAGGACAATGTAGAGAAAAAATAATTAATTCATTCTTGAAATCCGAAAAAATCACTTATTTTGGACCACAAGAAAAATGCCAAAAAATCACTTATTTTGGACCGGATGGAGTATGATCATTTAATTTAAAAGTTAAAAAGTTGGAAGTAAGTAAGAATATACCTTTATCAGCATATCACATTTTTAAATAGTGCAATATGCTTATTATTTTTGTACCCCTAAAGTGGTAGGACATGATGTCCCGAAATCGATTAGGCAAAACCATGTGATCTTTTGCCAATTTCTTCACCTGATATGTTTGCCAACTTCACACATTAATCTTTTTTATTGCCAATTTGAGTGTTAAAGTGTCTGTATATATAGTCTAGTTCTCCACCTTCCATTTCAAACACAAGTCAGTTTCATTTTCAATTTAGTTCTAATTCATACAAATTCTTTGTGTTTAAATATGGGAAGAGGGTTAGTTGGAATAGCTAATGCCAAAGAGAAGCTTAGACGAACAATTTCACTCAAAAATGGAAGCATTTCAACTACTACAAATGATGTTCCAAAGGGTCATTTTGCAGTTTATGTTGGTGAAACATATAGGAGATTTGTTGTTCCTATTTCTTACTTAAATCATCCTTTATTTCAAGATTTGTTACATTGGGCTGAAGAAGAGTTTGGATATAATCATCCCATGGGAGGTATTACTATTCCATGCAGTGAAGATTACTTCATTAGTCTCATTTCTTTACTCAAGTCATCATAGACTTGAAAGAATTGTAATTCAACCATGATTTTCCATCCCATAGGTTTAGTGAATTTTTTTATTTTATTTTATTTTATAATCGTTCGGTATCTGGAATTCACTGGTGTGACTAATCTGGATTTGTGCCGCGTAGAACTTATTAGAATCAGAGACTATTGGTTGAGAGAGATGACTAAGTCAGCCTCACTTCAATTTTGTAATGTAGACTGCTGTCAAGTTTGTCCCTTGTACATCTTCCTAAGTGTAATTTGTACATGCACTCTTCAAATTATTATTTTTAATGAATTAATTAGTCCCTTTTCGTATGTAAACTTAATTTTCCTTTTCCTTTTGCTTCTTTTATTTTAATTGGATGATGATGGGAAAAAAAAGATCACTAGCTAGCTAGGTTAGGTGCACTGATAACCAAAAGAATAGAGGAAAATGCAATTATTTGTAGTTGAACTAATTGGTAATGGCCCCTCCAAATGATTACTGACAAAATTCTGGAAAAAGATTTCATAGTTTTATGGGTGAAGATCAGTTGGAATTTTATTATATTTAGATACAGCAAGAGAAGGATGGAAGTCAAAAAATTTAAATCTCATATGATTAGGCGCACATGAATGAGATATCATAGAGTACTCCATTTTTTACTACAAACTTTAAAACAAATAAATTCAAGTCTTTGGACTATTTATGCGTAAGGAGAATATTATAGACAAATAATGAGCTAAATGATCTTAGTCAAACTTGAATTTTGAAATATCAAGAATCCAAGATTAAGTCATTCATATGGAAACGCTGAAATAATTAATGTAAGCAGCACATGTCAAGCTTGCTTCAGATTTGTAAAATTAGACCAATCCAATGGTTTTACAAACTTTTAGACTCTTTCAAATATTTGTTTACTTTCTTCGTCCTTTTAATTTTCAGTTTACTCTCTCCCTTCCACTTTAATTTCCGCTTTTGATTTACTTTTATACATTAAAGAATTTACTTTTAGTATTAACTAACAATCAAATTGATCACATTAACATTATGTTCTATATTCCAAGAGAAACTTTGAAAAAAAAGATAACTTTGAAACTTAGATATTTAAAAAAAATAAAATACTATTGACCACAAAAAAAAGGCAAAAAAGTCAAGTAAAGTGGACCGGAGGGAATAAGTTTTTCGCACACCCTTTAATTAACAAAATTGTTATGATAAATATCAAATTATGGTGGATGTCTACTCTTCTTCCATGATCTTCATCTCAAATGCTTAATGACATATTCAATGACATATTTTGTATGTTCAATGACATATTTTCTTCACTTTTTAAGTCTATATAAAGACGTTATAATAGATAGAGAAATACACACAATTGAAGAAGAAAATCTCTTCATTCTCTCTATTTCTATTTCTTGTTCATGTTTTACAAAATTATTTTTATTTCTTATTCATGTTACTAAATTATTTTTCTTTTATAACACGTTATCGGCACGAGTCTCTAACCAATTGTATATATATCAAAAAAAAAAAATCTACATCAGGAAAGATTTCAATTAGAAGCCATACATATCATCTCATGTTTAGATGTAAAGAGAAAACTACATATGGTAAGTAATGAAACTTAAGAGGGTGTGATTATCTTATACTTGTCATTCTTTTAATATCTCATAACACAACTTGATACTACACCAATATTGCATAAACACATATTAATATTACATCTTTTATATCACATGAATGGAATAAAATTTTCGAAGTTCTATATGTGAAAATTATAATAGCAATTTATTGTTGATATGATGCATATCATGGTAACCAAGGATATGTTATATAAGTTGTCTTATGCATATTTGTGTGTTAACTATCTTCGGTCTGTCCTGCCGCTTTTAATATTTTTTTTTACTTGGATGAATATTTTTTCCTTTTGGGTTTTTGCACTTGCAAATAGTAAAAAAAAAGGAATAAAAAAAATAATCATACTCATTAGAAGCATAAATCATCTTGAAAAAAAAAATACTTCACATCTTTATCTAGGTTGATTAATTACTTCTTTGAAATTTGGAAAACAAACTAGCTATTGAGAAAGTATACTTCATAATTTATGATTGTATCATTTGAAAGCAAACAATGATTAGTATGACTACTAGAAGTGGTATTTTCAAGTATCCATGATCTACTTGATGCTTGCTACTGACTTACCATTTTTAAGTATTTTATACGAATAATGCATAAGCTACAACTGGTAAGTTATTACCTATAGTGTCACTTTTCAGGAAATATAAATATTGAATTTATGTATTAGTATTGTATATGTGTTGTTACCTGTATGTTGTACTTTTGATAAATTTATCTACTCATTTCTTGGTTGAATTGAGTGAAGGAAAGTCATGACGTTAAATCAAATCCAATAGATACGGTATACCCCGAAAACAACAACATTTTTTTAAGAGGCTCAATAAATATTATGACAATGATTTTATGATCCATTTAAATTCTAATAGAATTTAGAAGAAATATTCCGACTACAAACAATTGTATTTTATATAGATGCAACAAATTAATGATAAAGCTTTCGTACACTTATTTAAGAAAATAAATTTGATTTGTTAAGTTGCAAATAATATGTGTACAACATTATTGGCATGTAATTAAAGTTAAGGCTTGAGAATGAATCTCAGTATTGTTTAGCCTATTATGCTACTGATGGAGGGTAAGACATCGGGATCAATTCCTGATGCTCCATAATGATAAGAGTCGGGTTTGAGTCCCAATTTATTATGGCCTAACATGCCTTTATATTGATAAGACATTGGGTTTGAGTTTCATTATACCATATTAATGATATAATAATGACTAAAGAAAAATAATATATTTTTCATGAAAAAGCATGAGGATTGTCCCACTTGATTAGCTCAATTCTTGAAGTGAATGTGGTAGCAGCGCATAATAAGTATAAATGAAGACAAGTGATTGAACAATGAACATGAGCGTTCCAAATAATAATAATCGTCACAATGATTATAAAAGGAGAACAACAAGGGTTCTCAAAAATAAGTCCTTCAAAATATGAAGGCATTGTTTACCATCAAATTGGTATAAAACACATCACTAATTATGATCCATTCCTTGAAGAGAATGTGACTTGTGATAAGCATTGAGAATGCAAACTCATTCCTAAAGGTGAATATGGTGATATATGAGAAAATTAATTAATAAAGTCATGCAAGGCATGATTGGATGAATACCACACAATTCACCTTTGAGAGAGGTTTGAGTGAAATTAAGAGAATAAATATTATTGTGTGGTTACATGAATATGCTATTGGTCTCGTACATGCGGTACGGCAAAATATTTTGGCATGCCTTATAAAAATTATTAAAGGCAAAATTAAAGCAAGAAATGATTTTGCTTATAATGATTTTGACCGAGTCAGTTTATTATAATATAAATTTCTCCGTGAAGGAGGCTTTGCCATATGAATGGTATGATAAAATATCTTGTAGTACAAATATAGTTAAAAGCTCCGAAAAAACTAATTTGTTACTATCCGGGAGAATACAATTATTCATGACATTGATATTGTAAAGTCTCAAAAAGAAACTTTTTGAGTTTCAAATGTATAAATCGAAGTGGTTGGCATATTGAGACTATAAATGAAAGGAAGATTGAATATCTTCATATTTCTATAATTATACCGGGTAAATATGAAAGGTTACCCGATCTTCTTTCTATTTGTTCTACACAAATATAAGCATGATGTTGGAATAATATGCCACAAATAAACTAGAGGTTTACTAAAATGAATATTAGTTGGCATGATCGGTTGACCATCCCGGTTCAATTATGATGCAAAAAATTAATTGAGAATTGCATTAACATATATTGAAGAATAAAATATTCTTCAAGAATTCTTTTGGGCTGCTTATTCTCATGATATACCAGTTAATGTTGGGATTGAATCCCTTGATTCTGGAACGAATAAAAGGTGATAAATATATGAGCCCAGTCACCTGCCATGTGGACCGTTTATTATTAAATAATTTTAATAGATGCATCTATTCTATGGTCACATGTGTATTTGTTATCAACTTGCAGTTTGGCTTTTGCAAGATTGCTTCCTCAAATTATTAGAGCACAGTTCCTAAATATAAATTATGATGATTTATATTGATAATACTGGTTTAAATCCAAGTTAGTTTAGCATAAATTGTACGCCTCCAATTATAGCTAAATCATTGATTATGAGAACAAAACTCCCAAAAATAAAATTTTGTATGAGATGTATTATTTAATATACTGCAGCACTTGTCCGCATCTAGCCAAGTTATAATATTTTCTCCCTATCACAATCGGTTCAGGGTCAAGAACCAAATAATTTCTATATAGAAATATGAATGTGCTATATGATTTAATTATTCCACCTCAATGCACAGAGATGAGTTCCCAAAGAAGGTTGGGAATGTGTTGGTAATCTCAATATTAGGGGGAGAAAATGGGCAGCTGAGAAAGTGATACGTGAAATGAATTATCATGAATACACATAGATCCCCGTACAAGAAAATATGAACTTGAAGTTCAAGTGATAATTAATAATTAAATTATTTCCAGACGCATTTGCTGACCCAAAGCTAAATGTCATATTTCAGCTGCTAATGCTCCAAATAGAATAAAGTCCATGAGGGACATAGTCTATGGCACTCATGAAGCGTAACAAACCAATCGGTTCCAAAGATAAAACTCCTTGAAGAAAGAGAGGGGCAAATGTTTGAGATGGTCATAATAACGAGGCAAGTACTCTAGAAGAGCACCACGACATAACACTTCATAAGACCTCGTGGGAGAGGCTCAGGTACCTGATAATAATGAGATAAAAAGACCTCAATAAGTTATGTCATTATTTGGTAATAATGGAACCGATATAAAATGATCGTCGACAATATTGTTAACATAATATAGCACTCAATATTATTAATATTGACGAGGATCTGGAGCTCAAATCTATCATGAAATTTCGACAGATAAATGATTGGCCAAATAAAAAAAATACGCAATGGAAATTAACTTCACTTGAAAAATGTGAAGTTGGGCGGATAGTCCCAATACCTGAATGGAGGTATAAATATGTTTTTGTGCAAAATGTTCAAGCCGATATACATAAAGACGATTTGTGACACAAGAAAATTAGTAAATATTCTCACATTGATTATATGGAGACGTGTTCTCTTATGGTGGATAAAATCATTTCAGGTTTTAATTTGGCAATATATGAAAAACTTGATATGCGTATAGTGGAAATCATTGAAGGATTTAAATTGTCTTGCAGCACATTATGGTTCCAAGAAATTTATGAAATAAAGCTTCAAAAATCCTTATACGGAATGAAATAATCAGGGCGCATGTGGTATAATCACCTGAGTGAGTACCTGTTGAAAGAAGGGTAAAAGAATGATTCAATTTGTCCTTGCGTCTTTACAAAAGGATTTGAATCAAAATTTGCTATAATCGATGTGTATGTTAATGATTTAAATATCACTGGAATTCCTGGGTAGCTTCTTAAAGAAGTAGACTGTTTAAATGAAAGATATTGGAAACATAAAGTTTTGTCTTGGTCTACAGATGGAGTATATGAAAGAAGAAATTTTTATCCATCAATCAGCATGCCCAAAAAATATTTTAAATCAATTTTATATGGATAATAAAAATCCATTTAGTACCCCGGTGATTGTGAGATCACTCGATAAAAATAAAGGTCCATTCCAACCTCATAAAAATAATGAAGAACTTCTTGGTCCTGAAGTACCATGTCTTAGTGCAATCGGTGCACTACTGTATCTTGCAAATACTACAAGGCCTGACATAACCTTTTTAGTTAATGTCCTAGCAAGATATAGCGTTGCTCCTACAAGGAGATATTGGAATGGAATCAAACACATATTGCGGTATCTAAAAGAAACTACCGATATGAGCTTATTTTATGACAATAATTGTAGTGTCGATCTTGTTGGTTATGCTGATGCCTGGGTATTTATCCGACCCACACAAGGCTCGATCTCAAACAGGTTATGTGTTTACCTGTGGAGGCACTGCCATATCTTGGCGATCGACTAAGCAATCAATTATGGCTACTTCATCTAATCATGCTGAATAATTGCTATTCATGAAGCAGGTCGCGAGTGTGTGGTTGAGGTCTATAATATATCTTATTCGAGACAAATTTGTTTTAAAATGTAACAAACTACCCACGATTTTATATGAAGACAATGCAGTATGCATAGCCCAATTGAAGGGAGGATTCATAAAAGGAGATAGGGCAAAACATATTTCACCAAAGTTAATTTTCACTCATGATCTTCAAAAGAATGGTGATATCAATGTGCAACAGATTCGTTCAAAATGATAATATGGCTGATTGTTCACAAAATCTCTACCGGCGTCAACCTTCAAGAAGTTAGTACATAAGATCGGGATGCAAAGGCTTAAGGATGTGAATTGATGGTCTCATCAAGGGGAGTTAATACACATTGTACTCTTTTTCCCTTACAAGGTTTGTCCCACTCGGTTTTCCTTGCAAGGTTTTTAACGAGACAACCAAAAGGCGTATTTCTAAATATGCGTACTCTTTTTCCTTCACTAGGATTTTCTTCGTAGGGTTTTTTCCTAGTAAGGTTTTAACGAGGCGCATTATCTATGGACATCCAAGGGGAAGTGTTTGATAAATATCAAATTATAGTGGATGTCTCCTCTTCTTCCATGATCTTCATCTCAAATGCTTAATGACATATTCAATGAAATATTCCGTGACATATTTTCTTTACTTTTTATGCCTATATAAAGGCCTTGTAATAGATAGAAAAATACACATAATTAAAGAAGAAAATCTCTTCATTCTCTCTATCTCTATTTCTTGCTCATGTTTTACAAAATTGCTTTTATTTCTTGTTCATGTTACTAAATGGTTTTTCTTTTATAACAAAAATTATTTAAAACTAATTGTATAGATCATTTACTCCCTCCGGTCCAAAATAACTTATTTTTTTGCTCTTTTTTGTGGTCCAAAATAAGTAATTTTTTCAGATTTCAAGAATGAATTAATTATTTTTTTCCTACATTGCCATTGGAGTAAATAATGTTGGAGTATGTTCAAGGAGTGTTTATGTGAAGAGATAGTAAAGATTAATATGGTCAATGTCATTGCTAATTAATGTTAAGAGGTGAATTTCTTAATATGCGTAAAAATAACGAAAAATCACTTATTTTGCACCGGAAAGAGTATTGAATTGCTGACTAAATTTGGAAAGATAATAATATTTTTATACTTTCTTAAAGGAATAATTATTTACCAAATTTATTTGGCTAAATGATAGGAGTAAATAAAAAGAAGACCGGAGGAGTGTGTGTGTGTGTGTGTATATATATATATATATATATATATATATATATATAGACATTCATGGGGAGTGTTATAAATATAATTCTATTTATGGTGAATGTCCATATTTAGAGAGATTCTAGGGTTTATTACTTGGTGGCTAAGTCAAACTCTCCCTATAAAATAGAGGGTTCTATTCCATTGTAATTCATCTCGCATATCAATAAGAATTTCATCTCTCTCTTTCTCTGCATTATTGTTCTTGTTCTTCTATTATTTTATAACACGTTATCAACACGAGACTCTACCATCTCAAGAAGCTCTTTGAAAAGATTAAGCAAATATGGATATTCCACAAAGCAAACTTGGATCAAAGTTCAATTGTAAAAATATTTGTTTAGTTGATTCATGTACGACACATACAATATTCAAAGAGAAGAAATATTTTTCTCATTTAAGTATGTGTAAGCCAGATGTTACTATAATTTCTGGTAGTAGTAAATTAATTGAAGGCTCTGGAAGAGCTACTATAACTTTGCCTAAAGGAACAATACTTATCATAGAGAATGCAATGTTCTCCTCCAAGTCCAAGAGAAACTTGTTGAGTTTTAAAAATATCTGTCGAAATGGATATCATATTGAGATAATAGATGAGAATAATCTTGAATATTTGAGCATTACCAAAAATGTTCGTGGCCAGAAAAGGGCTATTGAGAAGTTCCCATCTTTGTCTTGCGGCCTGTATTGGACAAGAATTGGTGCAATTGAGGCACATTCTATTATAAACCAAAAGGTTACTGATCCCAATACTTTTATACTTTGGCATGATCGATTGAGACATCCTGGATCAATTATGATGAGACAAATTATAGAAAACTCAAATGGGCATCCATTAAAGAATTCAAAGATTATTTTAAATGATGAATTTTCTTGCACTTCTTGTTCTCAAGGCAAGTTAATTATTAGACCATCACCAACAAAGGTTGGAATTGAGTCCCATGCGTTTTTGGAACGTATACAAGGGGGCATTTGTGGACCTATTCACCCACCTAGTGGGTCGTTTAGATATTTTATGGTCTTAATAGACGCATCTTCTAGATGGTCCCATGTGTGTCTATTGTCATCTCGCAACCTCGTGTTTGCAAAATTAATGGCACAAATAATTCGATTACGGGCACAATTTCCCGATAATCCAATTAAGTCTATTAGACTTGATAATGCTACTGAGTTTTCATCCCAAGCATTTAATGATTATTGCTTATCAATTGGGATAAAAGTGGAACATCCTGTAGCTCATGTTCACACTCAAAATGGTCTTGCAGAGTCTTTAATTAAACGTCTACAACTGATAGCAAGACCATTAATTACTCTTAAAAACGATGCTTCCCACTTCTGTTTGGGGTCACGCCATTTTGCATGCAGCTATGCTAGTTCGTCTCAGACCGACAAATAATCATAAATATTCTCTGTTGCAATTAGTATTGGGTCATGAACCTAATATATGCCATTTAAGAATTTTTGGATGTGCAGTATATGTGCCTATAACACCGCCATATCGCACCAAAATGGGTCCGCCAAGAAGGGTAGGAATATATGTTAGGTTTGAATCGCCCTCCATTATTCGCTACCTCGAACCATTGACGGGGGATTTATTTACTGCACGATTTGCAGACTGTCGGTTCGATGAGACACTTTTCCCAAAATTAGGCGGAGAAGTTGGTGAAACCAAACAGGAAATTTTGTGAAAAAAATCCATCGTTATCTCATCTTGATCCACGTACCTCTATTTGTGAAAAAGAGGTGCAAAAGATTATTCATTTGCAGAGAATAGCAAATCAAATGCCAGATGCATTTACGGATATGAAAAGGCTAACAAAATCACATAACCCTACGGAGAATGTTCCAATCCGTATTGATGTCCTCATTGGACAATCTTCTAGTGTCATAGCTAATGAGTCAAAAGCACGCTTGAAACGTGGTAGACCATTAGGTTCCAAATATCGAAATCCTAGAAAAAAAAATAAATGATCAAAATGACACTATGAAAGAATCTCACGAAGAAATCCATGACTTAATGAATTCTGAGATTCATGAGGAATCCACTGAGCCCGAGACTCAAGAAAATAAGGAACTATCAATAAATCCAATCGATATTGAGACAAATTTGAATCGAGTGGATATAGTGGTGGATTATGTCTTTGCATATAATATTGCATCCAGAATTATGCAAGAAAGTGAGGATCTTGAACCTGAATCTGTTGAAGAATGTCGACAAAGACTTGATTGGCCAAAATGGCAAGAAGCAACCCAATTAGAGTTGAATTCACTTGCAAAATGTGAAGTTTTTGGGCATGTAGTCCAAACACCTAATGGTGTTAAGCCTATTGGCTATAAATGGGTCTTTTTACGTAAGATAAATGAGAAAAACGAGGTACAAAGATATAAGGCACGCCTTGTTGCACAAGGATTTTCACAAAGGGCTGGTGCTGATTATGAAGAGACATATTCACCCATTATGGATGCTATAACGTTCCGTTATCTCAGTAGTTTTACTGTCCATGAAAAACATGACATACATTTAATAGATGTGGTTACCGCCTACCTTTACGGCTCACTTGATAATGAGATATACATGAAAATTCTCGAGGGCTTCAAAATGCCTAATGCAAATAATTCAAAATCCCGGAAAATGTTTTCAATCAAATTGTAAAGATCTTTGTATGGTCTAAAGCAATCAGGACGAATGTGGTATAATAGTTTTAGTGAGTATTTATTAAAGGAAGGCTATATAAATGATGCCATTTGCCCATGTGTTTTTATAAAGAAAATAAAATCGGAATTTGTTGTACTTGTCATATATGTCGATGACATAAACCTTATTGGAACTCCTATAGAACTCCAAAAGGTAATTGATTATTTAAAGAATAAATTCGAGATGAAAGATCTCAGAAAGACAAAATTATGTCTTCGAACATTTGGCAAACGGAATTTTTGTTCACCAATCTACCTACATAGAAAAGGTACTGAAATGGTTTTACATGGATGGAGCACATCCATTAAGTACTCCGATGGTTGTTCGATCACTTGATGTGAACAAGGATCCATTCCGACCTCAAGAAGAGAATGAAGAGCTACTTGGTCCCGAAGTACCATATCTTAGTGCAATTGGTGCACTAATGTATCTTGCCAATACTACAAGGCCCAACATAACTTTTTCAGTTAATGTCTTAGCAAGATATAGCTCTGCTCCCACAAGGAGATATTGGAATGGGATGAAACATATATTGCGGTATCTAAAAGGGACTACCGATATGGGCTCATTTTATGGCAACAATTATAGTCCCGATCTTGTTGGTTATGCTGATGCTGGGTATTTATCTGACCACCACAAGGCTCGATCTCAAACAGGCTGTGTATTTACCTGTGGAGGTACCGCCATATCTTGGAGATCGACTAAGCAATCAATTGTGGCTACTTCATCTAATCATGCTGAAATAATTGCTATTCATGAAGTAAGTCGAGAGTGTGTGTGGTTGAGGTTTATAATACATCTTATTCGAGACAAAAGTGGTGTGAAATGTGACAAGTTACCCATAATTTTGTATGAAGACAATGCAACATGCATAACTCAATTGAATGGAGGATTCATAAAAGGAGATAGGACAAAGCACATTTCATCAAAGTTATTTTTCACACATTATCTTCAAAAGAATGGTGATATTAATGTGCAACAGATTCGTTCAAGTGATAATATGGCTGATTTGTTCACAAAATCTCTACCAACGTCAACCTCCAAGAAGTTAGTGTACAGGATCGGGATGCGAAGGCTTAAGGATGTGAATTGATGCTCTCATCAGGAGGAGTTGATGCGCGTTGCACTCTTTTTCCCTTACAAGGTTTTGTCCCACTGGGTTTTCCTTGCGAGGTTTTTAGCGAGGCAACCAAAAGGCATATTGTTAGATATGTGTACTCTTTTTCCTTCTCGAGAATTTTTTTCCCACTGGGTTTTATTTTAGTTAAGGTTTTAACGAGGCACATTATCCGTTGAATAGACATTCAGGAGGAGTGTTATAAATAGAATTCTATTTATGGTGATATTTAGAGAGATTGTAGGGTTTATTACTTGGTGGCTAAGTCAAACTCTCCCTATAAGTAGATGATTCTATTCCATTATAATTCATCTGTCATATCAATAAGAATTTCATCTCTCTATTTCTCTGCAATATTGTTCTTGTTCTTCTATTATTTTATAATATATATATTTGAAAAACTAATCACAAAATGGTATATTCTGTTGACTATATCTTAACTCTTGTTGAAGTGCCAAAATTGAGAGAGCAAGGTGAGAACAAATATAGAATTCAACGTTAATAATTCAAGAAACTAACACTTCAAAGAAATTAATCACGAAATGACGACGTAATTGTGCTTAATTATATAGAAATCTTAATGGTAACAGCTAGCAAGTGATCATTGCGCAGGATATACCAGGAACTTGGGTGCAACAGAATTTAATTAAATGATTAGAGTAGGCCAATGTATTTTTTAAAGCAGAATTTAGGCCTAACATGTCAAGTACTACGACTCAACAATATGCAGGCCGTTCTTACGCGCCTCATTTAATGCATGGACTTCATCTTAATTATACTAACAATTTCCTTAAGTTAATTATATACTGTATCAATAATATAAAATTCTTTGCACAATTAGTTGGTGTAATTTCATTTCTTATAACATGTTATATATTACTCTAGAAGTTCTAGTCAATTGTTACTCCATCTGTTTCAATTTAAATGAAAGAATTTTCTTATTAGTTCGTTCAAAAAATAATGACATATTTTTATATTTGGAATATCTTTACTTTAAATTTTTTATTTTACCCTTTTTACTATTAATAATAAGTTTTTATAGTCACAAAAATATCATGAGCCCACATAACTTTTGCCCATTAAAATTTTAGGACGGCATAAGTCTTATTTCTTTTGTTAAAATTTGTGTCAAGTCAACTATATCATCTAAATTGAAATGAAGGGAACTCCTTCATTACCATTTTAATTGAGCTTTTAACTCAAAAAAATTCACAAAATAATTTTCGCTTTAGGAATATTTCAAGACTAAAATTATTAATTATTTCCAATTACATCTTTAATATTAAAAAATAGTTTTTTTAATATCGTTTATTCTCAAAAAGCATTTAATAGGGATAACTTAGTAAATTGCACATTGTATTTATTATTTTTGTTAATGAGCATGAAAACAATTAAAGTGACAATTAAAAAGACAATTAACCTAAGGTGATACGTTACCGTAGTAAAGAGAGCATAAATAAAGAAGAAGAAAAACAATTTCAAGACTCAAAACATATCATAAGTATTTTATTGTAGTAGCAGCAGCTAAAAAATAGCTGGGAATCTACAGAGCGGTACGCGGTATGAGCTAAAAAACCTATGGGCTATCACACCATATAGTAAATACTATTATTATTATTATTATCATTTCATTCATGAAAAAAGTATTCAGTCTTTCATACTGCAACAAGTTGGGGGAGCCAACTGATAAGCAATGAGATCACTGCTATAATAATGCACAAGGAAGAAAAATAAGAAAAAAACCATCCACCGTCGTGCTTTGTTAGGGTGTACTTTGGTCCCACACTGTTCTCATGTTCTTTCCATACCATAATAATTAATTCATAAAAATTAACCAATACAACAATCCCTATATATATATATATATATATATATATATATATATATATATATGTATAGACATGTTCACCAATCATTTCATGCACATTAAACAAGCTGCTATAGCTTCTTTAAGTTCTTCTCCTTCACTTCTTTCTCCACTTGAAAACTTACGCATAACTTCTTATTATTGCACTCTTTTTAAGATAGAGATAACGATTCATAAGCCTTAAGCAGAATAAAAAACTTAAGAGAATCGACGAAATCCAGAATTTGAGGAAGTATTATTTTCCTTCAAGAAAGATTGTAAGAAAAGTTGATGATGGGGATAGGTATAAGGGCAATGATTCGACAAGCTAAGAATAATGTTCTTGTCCGATCAAGAAAAGAGTTGGGTGCAGAGATAATACCCAAAGGACACGTGGCAGTATATGTAGGAGAGAGCCATTACAAGAAGCATAGAAGGTTTGTGGTTCCAATTTCATATTTGGAACATCCTTTATTTCAAGAATTGTTGAGGAAAGCAGAGGATGAATATGGATTTGATCATCCAATGGGTGGTCTTACTATCCCATGCAGTGAAACTACGTTCCTCACTGTCACTTCTCATTTAAATCTCATCAGTAAATGCCAATAGTGAATAATATTAGTTTGCTAGCTGGACATGCAGCGTCGGCTTCAAGATTGGCTTGATGTTCTTATTTCTCAACTCATTGTACTTTTTTAAAAATTATGAGTTCAGAATTAAATATTTATTGTAATTTAGTGGTTTTTTATACTTACACGTCTAAATTTTATGTAAAAAAAATTATGAGTTCAGCGCTGAATTCATACCTTCTTAACAAAATCCACATGGAGTACCTGCATGCCTTATATACATTCTTCCAATATTTTTAGTCAAATTAATTCTTTAGCACAATGTAGCATATTGTGTGTTCTAGGATCATTATTTGCTGTGCTGTTATTGCACTAGACGGGCAATGTATATGGCTTTTTTCACAATTTTGAAAAATATTTTGAACCCTTTAATTTGTAACATTGTTGATTTTATTGTAATCTCTTTTTTTCATCTGAGCCTTGATGAAATGCAAGAAGTACCACTAATTAGATTGATCCAACGGATAAATTATTTTAAATGTTCAGAAATATATCAAAAAATGAAGGAAAAAGGAGAAGGGAGAAGAAACTAGTGAGTGACGTTTGACTAAAAGTAAATATACACGCATGTTAGTTCTGAATTATTACTCCATATCTTACACTGCCATGCATGTACGTACACTCGTAGATGACTTTCACATCAAATAATACTATGAGCTTGAGTGCGCGCATATATATATATATATATATATATATATATATATATATATATATATATATATATATATATATGTATATATATATATATATATATATACCAATGTTGAAATCAATATGTGTAATATGGAGTTGTACATAAACAATAATGTTTGTACATAGTCGATTAGGTGTTAATTTAGCATTAATAGTTAATTATATATATGAAGTTACATAGAGAATATATAAATGTAAAAGTCACACACGTGTATGGGATGGTGTAATTACAAAATTTCTTGAGAACTCTCTCTCTCTCTTTCCTCTCCCCTCTCTGTTCTTTCTATCTTAGCGCAAGGATCAGTTCTCCTCCTTCTTTCAATATGGTATCAGAGCCGTAGATCTATGGCGTTTTTTGAGCTGATCCTTTGAAGAATCTAAGATTAACATAGATAATTCACTCAATATTGTCAGAGAAGTGAGAGATTAAGAGTATCCGTAAATGATTTGGGGAATTTGCCTAGGGTTTGCGATTGATTTCAGAACTAGTAAATTCCGAGAAAGTGCAAGGTTTTCCTTGAGGATTGATGCAGATTCAACCTTAGAATCACTGATTTCAAGCTTCGACGATGATGAACACAACTCTTGAGACCGGGAAGGACAATGGGGAAAAATTCACGGACATTCATCCCTGGCATCCTCTACACTTACACCCCTAAGACAGTCCAGGTAGCGCGCTAATTCCTCAACAACTAATAGGAATAAAGAATTATACAACTTGGAGCAATTCTATGCGAGTGGATTTATTAGCCAAAATTTATTAGGGTTTATAGATGGAAAATATCGGAAAGAACAGTATAGTGGCGATTTAGCGCATGAATGGGAGTGATGCAATGCCTTTGTGTTATCCTGGATAACTAATTGAGTGCCTAAAGACCTAGCAAATAGTATAATGTACTCAACCAATGCATGTAGTGTTTGAACAAACCTAAAGCAAAGATTTGAAAAGAAATGTCTAACTAGAGTTTATCAACTTCTTCGAGAAATTTGGACCACCAATCAAGGAAGTTTATGAGTTTCAGAATAATACTCAAAATGAAATGTGCATGGGATGAATATTGGTCAACGGTACCATTGTTATGTGACTGTACCAAGCATAAGGAATATGTTGAACACATGGAGCAACAAAGACTAGTACAATTTCTGATAGCTTAAACGAGACATATGCACGGGCAAGGAGTCAAGTCCTATTAGTTGTCCTTGTTCCAACTCTCAATCAGCCATACAACATGATGTTCTAAATGGCAATACCATACAGGAGGGGGGAGGGATGATTTGTGTGGTACTTAATTTTCGCACTAGAAGAACCTGGTTCTTCTAGATGTACTTACTATGACTGTTTACTGAATTAAGAGTGCATAAAATAAAGAACACGGAGATTTTTACGTGGAAAATACCTTGCTCAAAAGGTGAAAAAATCACGACCTACTACTCTATAAGATTTTCCCAGACTTCCACTAAAATTGTTGAGCCAAAAATAGCATTTATAAAACTCTTGTAAACCTAAGGATTAAATCTAATCCTAGTGTAGCACACAGCCTCAACTGTTACAATATCTTCAAGTTAACTCTAACTTGAATACTTAAAGTACCTAATACAATTACTTCTAGATAAAACTGAAAGGTACAATATGAAAATACCTACTACAATTGAACTAGAAATAAAGAAAGACACAATGGAATTGGTTCTTCACTCTGGTTCATGTAGCTTCAGATTTGCATACTTGAATCACACACAAATTGCTTGAAAAATCGCCTAGCTCTTTTGCTCTCAATTTAGTTTAACTTCTACGTATGTGCAATCACTTGTAAAAAAGAACAATCATTATTATTTATAGAGTTAGTAATCAGGGTTTGATTAAAACTCGAATTGTTGATCCTTCATCAAATTCGAGTCCTAGAGCAATTCTAATTCCAATCTTCATTCTTCATATGGATGTAATTCTCTTCACATAAGGAGACTTCAACTCCTTGTCATATGCAACCTTTTTTATCAACTGAAAAGGTATTGTTGCTATCCCTTGAGACTTATCTCTTCATACTTATGTCACATGTATAAGTATACCAACGCTGTGACTCACATGACCTAGTCCATGACTGAGTTCATTTTGTCAATCTTCAAAACTTCATCTGAACTTGTGCCAACATAATATTATAATGCAATATAAAAGCCAAAGAGTGAAATCAAACATGATATCTAAGATAGCATCAGTCTTGCAATTACTTGATTTGGATGATTCTACAGCATTAGCCTCCATGCAAAGTAACATGTTCAGAAAGAACAATGGATATAGTGCATTGCAATTTGACTATTGTCATATGAAGAGTCACAAGAAAGGAAACTCCTATAAGCTTGTAGGATAGCCATCTAACAACAAGTTTAACAAAAGGTGAACTTTTGACATGGGAAATTTAGGAGGAAGCAGGGGACCAACAACCAATAATGTGAACTACATTTGATGAATCTGAAGGGACTAGTTCAGTAGGTAGCTCATCAGGAGGGCCCAGCAACATACCATTTTTCACTCCAGAACAATATCACCAACTGTTGAATCTAATTGACAAAAAACCCTCAACAGCATATGTAAGAGCAAACATGACAGGTATAATTAATCTCCTTAATGCACGTTTATCTATAGGTTCTGAAACTAATACCTGAGTCATAGATACTGGAGCTTAGAATTATATGGTTTCTCTCTTGGACACCTTAACTGAATCCCATTATGTTGCCTCTAACTCTAGTAAAGTACATTTTCCTAATGGCAACACTACTTCTGTAACTCATACAGGATCATTATCTCCTTCTAATGACCTATAGATGTATAATGTTCTTTATGTCCCTAACTTCAAATACAACTTGCAATTAGTCTCAAACTAAATAACTGAAGTGTTGTGCACTGTTCTTTCCTGAATTCTTTATTTTTCAAGTCCTCTACAATGGCAGGATGGGGGGATCGGTAATGAGAAGGATGGACTTCACACACTTCAACCTGCCAAGATACCACCACCTGTCAAAGTGCCTGAAACATCTGCCGCTCCTACTTTTAACTCTTTCATATCTTCAATAATTCCAGCTTTCTACCATTATTAAGATCAGATAATGGTCTTGAATTCTTCAATTATCAATATTCAACTTTTTTCCCTTTTTCTAATCACTTGACATTTTATATCAAAGTTTTTGTGTGCATACTCCACAACAAAATGGAGTTGCAGAAAGGAAACATAGGAATTTGCTTGAAATGGTTTGAGCCTTTAGATTTCAAGCTCTTATACCATTAAAATTCTGGGGGAATTGTGTACTAATTGCAACATTTCTTATTAACAGACCACCATCTTCAATCCTATCTGGGAAATCTCCTTGTGAGGTTTTTCATGGATATCCCCCCTCACTTAAAGTTGGTCGAGTTTTTGGATATCTTTGTCATGCAACTACCTTACATAACACTGAAAAATTCTCACAAAAGGCCATACCTTCTATCTTCATGGGTTGTTCTACCTCTCAAAAGGGCTATAGATTATACAAGATCATCACTAGGACATTCTTTGTCAGTAGGGATATTTCTTTCAGAGAAATAGTGTTTCCATTTAGGTATCCTAAATCCACATTCTTACATACTCTATCTTCAAGCTCATCACCTACATTTCTTGTCAGTGATCCAACTTTCCCTTTTGATAATTCTTTTCTAACCTCTATGGATCCCTTACCACCTGTAATTTTAAATTCTGCTTCTTCTCCAACTACTTTTGAAAATCTTTTATCTCCTTATACCTCTTTCCATATTTCATCTCCACTTCACTCATCTTCCTCTACTTCTCATATTTCTTCTCCTACTTCAGCATCCTCTCCTATCATGTCTGATCCTCCTTCATTGTTACCTTCAACTCAACAGCACCGGGATCTGTCCCCTACTCCTGGATCTCTCTTAAGGAAGTTTGGAATGCCATCTAAACCACCCTTGTGGCTTATAAATTTTGTCAATCAAGTCAAACCTTCATCTTCTACTCCTTATTCTGTCACTAATTCCATTAATTACTCTTCTTTATCCTCTTCTTATCAAACTTGTTTGTCGTATCATTCATCCATCATTGAACTAACCTTCTTTGATCAAGCTATCACTATCAGCAATTGGGTTCAAGCTATAAAACTTGAGATTCAAGCACTCACCAACAATAATACCTAGGAGTTAGTGACTTTGCCTGCAGGTAAGTCTTGCATAGGTTGTAAGTGGGTTTATAAGGTCAAGTAGAAAGATGATGGTTCTATAGAGAGGTATAAAGCCAGGCTAGTGGCTAAGGGGTTTACTCAACAGGAAGATTTGAACAATCAAGAGACCTTTTCTCCTGTAGTTAAAATGGTCACAGTGAGGAGTGTGGTTTCCTTGGCTGTTCACTATGCTTGGCCTTTATTCTAGATGGATGTTTATAATGCATTCTTCTAAGGCGATCTTTCAGAGGAGACATACACGTCCTTACCACATGGCTTTGGTAGTTAGGGGGAGGCTAGAGTGTCTAGATTACTCAAGTCCCTCTATGGTCTGAAGCAGGCTAGCAGGCAATAGAACCTAAGGTTGACTTCAGCCCTTGCAGACTTTGGTTTTAGCCAAAGCAAACTAGACTATTCCTTATTTACCAAAAGGAGTGGCAGGGATAGTAATCATATTAGTATATTGATGATCTCCTAATTACAAGAAGTGACAATGACCTAATTCAAGATGCCAAAAGGATTCTGAATGGTTATTATAAGATGAAAGATTTAGGAGAGCTCAAATTTTTTCTTCGTATTGAGTTTTCAAGATCACAGAAAGGCATTGTAATGAATCAAAGGAAATATGCCTTAGAGCTCATATGAGAAAGTGGCTTAGTGGGATCAAGACCTGTTACATTTCCATCGGATCAGGATGTGAAGCTAACCAGTGTGGAATATGACAAACTGTTTGGGATCCAGGAGAATGATGATGAACTTGAAGACACAAGAGTATAGCAGAGGTTAATTAGCATACTCATATATCTGGCAATCACAAGGCCAAATATCCTTTTTGCAGTTCAGACTATAAATAAATTCATGAATGCACCAAAGCAATCCCATTATGAAACAACCCTAAGAGTAGTGACATATGTAAAAAACAGTCCAAGGAAAGGTTTTTTTATGAGTAGCAAACAGAGTGGCAAGGTTGTGGCATTTTGTGATGTTTATTGGGCATCATGCACAGTGAAAATTAGTAACAAGCTATTGCATAAAACTTGAAGATTCAATGATTTCCAGGAAATCCGAGAAGTAGAGTACAATTTCAAGAAGTTCAGCGGAAGCGGAATACAGGTGTATGGCTACAACTATAGCAGAATTGGTATGGTTATAGGGATTACTTGAAGAGAAAGGTATGAAAGTTGATTTGCACATGCAATTATACTGTGACAATAAAGTAGTATTGTAGATTGCATCTAATCCTATGTATCATGAACGTACAAAGCATATAAAAATTGACTGTCATTTTATTAGAGAAAAGTTGCAAGGGGGAATGATAAAAACAGGTCACGTGCCTAGTAAGGAGCAAATAGAACACATATTGACCAAGGCACTTGGGAAGCAGCTACACAGTAAAATGGTTAGCAAGTTGGGTATGCTAAATGTCACACCTCCTTTTTACGCTGACCCGCGAGGGCGCGATATATAAAAGAGAGTTTTTCCAATTAAAGGACAATCAAAACGGGATTCATTTATTGAGAGATTCGGAGTCGCCACTTGGGAGATTTATAGTGTCCCAAGTCACCGGTTTGAAACCCGAATTGAGGAAAGGTTTGACTCTATTTAACGGTCCACGAACCAGAAATCCGGATAAGGAATTCTGTTAACCCGGGAGAAGGTGTTAGGCATTCCCGAATTCCGTGGTTCTAGCACGGTCGCTTAACTGTCATATTCGGCTTATTTATCTGATTTTTACAGTTATATACTTAATGCAAATTAATATCCCTTTACCGCTTTTATTATTATTATTATTTACGAAAGAGAATGTTGCCTAAAAATATGTTTCGAATCACGTCACATGAAATGCACCCGGATCCTCGACACATTCTTATTCAACATTTTGGGATTTGGATTTGGGCCGCATGAAATGCACACCCGTATTTAAGAAGGTAAAATTATTAAAATACGCGCCTAGAGTGATTACTTATTTACATTTTTTGAGAAGGCCATGGAAATTCGCTAAGAAACGGCACATCTCGAAATCTAAATATTTTACATATACATTTATGAGGGCCCCGCGATTTGTATAATTTTGTTAGGCGAGGCACACCTCTAATTCTAATTTAAAAGCAAACTACATTCCACTATATTTATTTAAGAGTTAATTCAAGATTATTTAAAACATGTTGCAAGCCACACTACATGAAATGCACTTGTGGTTCACGACACGCTTTATTTAACCTTGTTCAAAATTGGAGTCGGGTCACATGAAATGCACCCCCGATTCCTTTAATCTAATTACGTCGTTCAGTTGAAGAATAACGAATCAATTTCTATAATGTGACAAAGTCATACTCAACTAAAACTTTTATAAGGAAAAGGAAATACTTCGTAAGAAAAGAAGCTATTCGTTACTATACTAAACAAAACCAAGAACATTCAAAATTCTGATTATTAAAAATTCATAATCCAACACAATTCCCAACTAATCACGTTGGCATCAATATTTAATTTGGCACTCAAGCAAACCAAATACTTTGATAGTCACACAATTAATTCAATTAACTCAATACATCAATTCTAATAGGCAAAAACCAGACAAGAAAATTGACGAAACGGTGCACTTAAACATCAATATAACTGAGCTAGTTTAAAAAAAAATCAGAGAAGAATAGAACCTGAGGACTATAGAACTTTTCGACCAGAAAATTTTGCCGACGACCACGGAAGGGATCTCGCCGGCGACCTTTGGCGGAACCTCGTCGAACTTTAACCGAGCTGCCTCGTTTGTCCTCCACCTATCGTTACTGTTTTTTTTCAAAACTCCAGCCAGCTATGGTGAGGATGAGGAGTGGTGATGAGGAGAAGAACGAGTGGTCATTTGGAGTGCGACGATGCAGCAACTGCTGCTCGTCAAAGCAGAACTGGGGGACGTCGATATCAATGGGGTCTGGTTCGCGGGGGGTTGACGGAGGAAGGGGCTGGTCGTTTGAGTGGTTAGAGACGGGGTTGGACTGGACAGGTGATGGCGGCAATGGTCATTGGAATGGTTGTCGACGACGGGTGAGGTGGTCGTTTGGTGAGTGCCGTTCCGGAAGAAGATGATCGATGGGAAGGTCGCTTTTGTTCCGTTGGTTGTTGCTGGCGTCTGGTTCGCTGGAGCAACTGATGGAGTCGACCAGTCTCGTGGTCGTGAGGTCGACGAAAATGGAGGGACGTTGGAGTGGTTGGTCGTTCAGGTGAGGGTCGTTTTGGTCGACGGCTGGAGCTCTTTGGTTTTGTTTTCTTTTGCCGAAAAACCCTTCTCTGCCGTTGTGCTCTTCTTCCTTTAAGAAGAAGATGAATAGTCCTCATCTTACAAAAATCCTCCTATTCAAAAACATGTCTCTCACTTCACGTGAGAGACCACCCTTTTCTTTTTTGTCTTTTTATTTTTGTCCTTTTCCTTTTGTATTTTTTCTTTTGTCTTTTTTCTTCTTATTCCCCACCCCCATTATGTGTTGTCCCCCCTTTAGTGTAGTGGACTCGGTTTATTACGGGCTAGGTCCGAAAATTATAAAACCGGGTAGTTTGAACCCGAATATTATTCTTCGCCCGGAACCGAAAATGGTGTTATTTAATTAATCCTAGGTAATCAAAATAACTATAATACTTATAATAAAAATAAAACTATTTTTTTTTATATTTTTCAAGTTTAAAATAACTACAAAATATTTGTGAAACTATTTTTTTATTATTTTCGTTTTTATAAAAAGATAAAAATATAAAGTACTATTTTTGTATTTTTCAAGTTTAAAATGACTACGAAACATTAATAAAACCATATTTTTGTTATTTTTCATTTTGAGGTAAAAATAAAGTAAAAGAGTCAAATTTAGCTAAAATAGCTATATTAAAACTAAACTAAATATTTTACGCTAAAAATATAGAAAATCTCGGGGAGGGTCAAAAATCACGCGTTTACAGCTGCCCCTCTTTGACTGAAAACACAAAGAGTTTTCAGACAAAGAACGACTAGACAAGTGTTTTTGACCCGACCCTTATTCGGAGGGACTAAACTAAAAGAAGAGGAATGTGACCGAGCCCTTGTATCTGAGCTGCCTACATATCCTTGGCTACAAAGGAATCAGGCCACGTGTAGTTCGAAAGTGAGTGAGGAAGGGGTATACCGAGGTGGAGAGCCGGTCGAGGTGTCGTTCCGTCGAGGTTCTGTTCCATCGAAGTTCCGGTCCGTGGTCCTGCTATTACATCAAAAATCAAAACATGAGAAAGACTAACTAAGCCTATCACCTACTAGTTACAAGATTCCTATCTATAAGTCTTCTGAAGCTTGATCTTGAGTATTGGTTGGTGCTTCATGCGGACTCTAAATTTGAACCTTGATACTTGCTAGTTGCAGGTGCTGCTTTTCGAATCAAGACCAGGTATAAAGTGCTTGTGACCTCGGCCATGTCTTGAGCATGCCACATCTTTCATCAACTTCTGCATTTTGGATTGGCTTCATGCCTCTTTTTTTTTCTTTTTGTTTATTGTGACTAAACTTCTGTTGATCCCCTCGGACTGTTGACTCGCATTCTGGTTGCCTTCCTTCTGATTCACGATGGGGATTTCCGTTACACTCTGCCGCTTTCCTTAACCAACTTCAAATATAAATCGTCGCTCCATTCTTCAGGCGGGCTCCCTGACTTCAACTACGACTTCACAAATAAATCGCCACTCCATTCTTCGGGCGGGCTCCCTGATTTCAACTACAACTTCAAAATAAATCGCCACTCCATTCTTCAGGCGGGCTCCCTGACTTCAACTACTACTTCAAAATAAAATCGCCACTCCATTCTTCAGGCGGGCTCCCCGACTTCAACTACAACTTCAAAATAAATCGCCACTCCATTCTCCAGGGGCGGGCTCCCCGACTTCAACTACAACTTCAAAATAAATCGCCACTCCATTCTCCGGGCGGGCTCCCTGACTTCAACTACTACTTCAAAATAAAATCACCACTCCATTCTCCAGACGCGGGCTCCCCGACTTCAATTACAACTTCAAAACTAAATCGCCACTCCATTCTCCAGAGGCGGGCTCCCTGACTTCAACTACAATTTCAAAATTAAATCACCACTCCATTCTCCAGGGGGCTCCCCGACTTCAATTACAACTTCAAAACTAAATCGCCACTCCATTCTCCGGGCGGGCTCCCTGACTTCAACTACTACTTCGAATAAAATCGCCACTCCATTCTCCAGGGCGGGCTCCCCGACTTCAACTACTACTTCAAAATAAAATCGCCACTCCATTCTCCGGCGGGCTCCCTGACTTCAATTACAATTCAAAACTAAATCGCCACTCCATTATCCAGGTGGGCTCCCCGACTTCAACTACAACTTCAAAATAAATCGCCACTCCATTCTTCGAATGGGCTCCCTGACTTCAACCTACTTCAAAACTAAATCGCCACTCCATTCTTCAAGCGGGCTCCCCGACTTCAATTACAACTTCAAAACTAAATCGCCACTCCATTCTCCAGGCGAGCTCCCTGTCTTCAACTACTACTTCAAAATAAATCGCCACTCCATTCTCCAGGCGGGCTCCTTGACTTCAACTATTTCTTCAAAAAATAAAATCGCCACTCCATTCTCCAGGCGGGCTCCCTGACTTCAATTACAACTTCAAAACTAAATCGTCGCTCCATTCTCCAGGCGGGCTCCCTGACTTCAACTATAACTTCAAAATAAAATCGCCACTGGATTTATGCCGGGGATTTCTGTTACGCTCAACCGCTTCAAAATAAATCGTCACTCCATTCTTCAAGCGGGCTCCCCGACTTCAACTACTACTTCAAAATAAAATCGCCACTCCATTCTCCAGGCGGGCTCCCTGACTTCAATTATCAACTCTGAAAATTAAATCGCCACTCCATTCTCCAGGCGGGCTCCCTGACTTCAACTACAACTTCAAAATAAATCGCCACTCCATTCTCCAGGCGGGCTCCCTGACTTCAACTACTACTTCAAAATAAAATCGCCACTCCATTCTCCAGGCGGGCTCCCTGACTTCAATTACAACTTCAAAACTAAATCGCCACTCCATTCTCCAGGCGGGCTCCCTGACTTCAACTACAACTTCAAAATAAATCGCCACTCCATTCTCCAGGCGGGCTCCCTGACTTCAACTATTGCTTCAAAAAATAAAATCGCCACTCCATTCTCCAGGCGGGCTCCCTGACTTCAATTACAACTTCAAAACTAAATCGCCACTCCATTCTCCAGGCGGGCTCCCTGACTTCAACTACAACTTCAAAATAAATCGCCACTCCATTCTCCAGGCGGGCTCCCTGACTTCAACTATTGCTTCAAAAAATAAAATCGCCACTCCATTCTCCAGGCGGGCTCCCTGACTTCAACTACAACTCCAGAATAAAATCGCCACTCCATTCTTCAAGCGGGCTCCCCGACTTCAACTATAACTTCAAAATAAAATCGCCACTCCATTCTCCAGGCGGGCTCCCTGACTTCAACTATAACTCACTAATTTCATCCTATCCTGATCACCTTCCTTTGCCTTTTGTACCATTTTCTTCTGAATTATCTTGTCTTGGAATTGCTTTCCCCCCGGGTCGTATTACTTTTCTTTTGGCTGCTGGGGATATCTTTGGAAATTGTTGCTCACTTGTTGAGGATAATGATGCTGGGAAAATTTCCTTCATTCCCTCCCTTCCTTTGACTCATGCGCTTGAATTTGCGTTGGGAACTCTTGTTGTAACTCTCTCCTTTATGGTGGGTTACTGGTTTCAAGACCTGCAATGTAAAGACTGAAGACTTGCCTTTTGTTATACAACTTTTGAATTAAAAATGCATTCTGGCAATAATTTATGAAATATGCAAAGGACAATGTAAAATAAAACAAACGTAAAATATCCTATTCGAGGGCGGATAGTCCCATCGTATTCTATTCGAGGGCGAATACTCCCATTGTATCCTATTCGAGGGCGAATACTCCCATTGTATCCTATTCGAGGGCGAATACTCCCATTGTATCCTATTCGAGGGCGAATACTCCCATTGTATCCTATTCGAGGGCGAATACTCCCATTGTATCCTATTCGAGGGCGAATACTCCCATTGTATCCTATTCGAGGGCGAATACTCCCATTGTATCCTATTCGAGGGCGAATACTCCCATTGTATCCTATTCGAGGGCGAATACTCCCATTGTATCCTATTCGAGGGCGAATACTCCCATTGTATTCTATTCGAGGGCGAATACTCCCATTGTATCCTATTCGAGGGCGAATACTCCCATTGTATCCTATTCGAGGGCGAATACTCCCATTGTATCCTATTCGAGGGCGAACACTCCCATTGTATCCTATTCGAGGGCGAATACTCCCATTGTATCCTATTCGAGGGCGAATACTCCCATTGTATCCTATTCGAGGGCGAATACTCCCATTGTATCCTATTCGAGGGCGAACACTCCCATTGTATCCTATTCGAGGGCGAATACTCCCATTGTATCCTATTCGAGGGCGAATACTCCCATTGTATCCTATTCGAGGGCGAATACTCCCATAATATCAATGTATGAAAGTGAACAAACCTGGGACGTCATGTTCGAAGGTGGACAAACCTAAAACATCCTATTTGAAGGTGGATAAACCTGACACTTCATCTTGAATTGCCTTCCTCGTTTCTCCGAGAAAATTTTCAACAACGGCAGAAAATTTTCTGCCCCAGTATTGGTGTTCTTCCTTGTGGCATGACTTTCTGCTATCAATAGCACTTTCTTTCCCTGTTTCAAATCAAAGAAAATTTGTTAGTTCAAAACCTTGTGAGCGGTTGTGCCGCTCCTGTGTGGTGGTTTTTTCCTTTTCTCCTTTCCCTCACTCGGGGTTCCCAAAACTTGTTGGGGAATGATTTCATTTGCTGGAGATGATATTCCTGTTGGGGATGGGTTTTCCATTTATCCCTTCCCCGTTCTGTGTTTCTCAACTTGCCAGGGGTTATTTTGTTGAAGATGGGCTTTCCTTTCTTCCTTTACCACTCTGTGTTGTCCGACCACCTCGGAACTTGCTGAAGATAACACTGCTGGGGGATTTTCATTTCCTCAAAATTGGTGTTTCACTCTTCTTGAAGGCTGTTGAGGATGACACCGGTTCGAAGACCATTTCCCTTAAGACTTTCCTTCTTCCCCAAGTGGGTATTGACTTCCAGAAAATTTTCAAACTGAAAAGAAAATTTTCTGCCCCAGTTTAATAATCTTCTTTGCACCATACTTCTCTGCCGTCAATGGCATTTCCTTGCCTCGCATAATAATTGGAAAGTTGGTGGCAAGTTTTGAAGTCATTTCTCACTATGCTTTGACTAGACCGACTTTGATGGAGAATTTTGACAAAAGGAGAAAGATAAAAAGAAACAAAAAATAGAAGACAAAGGAGAACTGACTCTCTAACAAGAAACAACTATAAAAACTTATCAAACGCGGATACCAACTCTACCGGTCATGACATGCACATATGGCCTATCCTCCGTCGTTAATTTCCTTTCACGATTTTTTGTCTCGTGATTTCCATCTGATTATCCCCTTTGTTCGACTTGTAATGCCCGAAGGGTTTTAACTTTCAAGCCTCTCTCATTTGGTTTTCTCTCAGCTTTCGTCGCCTTATGGTGCCTGTGAAGGTTTTCACCGGTAAGACTCTCTCATTTGTATCACTTTTAGCTGGGGATTGGAGTGTCACTACTAAGACTCTCTCGTGTTTCCTTTCTGTTGGGAATCGGAGTCTTTTCTGCTGAGAATCAGAGTGTTATATTCTGATAGGACTCTCTCACTCGCCTGACGTGGCATCTTTTGAAGACTGATCAGAAGGTCTTTCTGGACCGTAATGTGGGATTTGGATAGGGCTAGAAAGAAAGGGTATTGAAGGCTCAAAACAAAATCAATTTTGGGTTCAAAATTTACAACCTTCGGACCTAAACTTATTTATAATCACACAGTTTTTCTTTGCCCCAGTTTTTACTTGGGGAATTTTTATTACTTTATTTACACTATGACCGAGCTGTGAAGCGCCTACGTATCCTCTTTAAGGAATCAGGTCAAACGTAGTTCCCAATTCCCTTTTTTCAAGTTGCTCTTTTTCATTCATTTTTCTTTTTCTTTTCTTTTCTTTTCTTTATCTCTTTTTGTTGTTTTCTTTTCTTTTTTTTTTCTTTATCCCTTTTTCTCTTGTCTTTCAAACCTGTGTTTCTAGTCTTTGCAACTAATTCCGAAGGAGGGGTATGAAAGATTTTAAAATAAAGCTCAAAGGGTTGATGATGGATAAAGTGTTTGGATAGCAGAACAAAATGCCTTCGTCATTCCAATTTTCAAAACATGCCAAGTTCAAACAACATATTCACGACATCTTCTGTTTGTGCCCTGATTGATAACCATATCGTCCATTCGCCTTTTCATCCGTCATTTTAAAGCATTGCTGGACGACACTTCCATTTCAGTATCACGAGCGAACCCCATGTCAGCATGGCCATTTTGCCCTTAAGGCTTTCTTTGTATTTTACCCGCCCCAAATTTCACGTGACTCGGGTTCCAAATAATCTCAAATCATTATTTCTTTTAAAATGCCATGATTATCTTCCAATTCCTTCATGATTAACTTTTAAGATTAGGCCACAATTATGCGTGCATGTCATGTCACTAGTGTTGACGGAAAAATGACTATAAAGAAGAAAGACTTAAATCAAAGAAAAATGACTCGAAATAATGGCAAACAAGGGAGTTGCATTAGACGAACTAGAAATGAATTAATACAACAAAACAAACACAATAAACTTGGGTACACCCTTGGAACAAACCTACACAATACTAAATGAGGTGTTACGACCAATAGAAAAACTGGACAAAATAGAATGATAGAAAGGTTTGGGTTACAAGACAATATCCCGATTAACAACCCCGAAATAATCTGGACGACGTAAATGACAACAAAATAAACCACCCAAATTCCACTCTGGTTGACCAAGGAATGGAGAGTCTTCCCGATTACCAAGCACGATATTTTGGCCCACTGAGCTTCGCATCAATATTACCAAGGCCACTTATTTGCTTCGACATTTTCAGCTTTAGTCAATACATCCCCACAAAGCGTCCATCATGGCGTGCGGGTAAAGGACTCTATGCGATATTCTTGGTGTCACTTTCTTGGATCATAATCAGGTTTTCCTGGATCTTGTGTTTCCGGTTCACCACAAACCAACCACCTCAATTCTCAACAATTCAAAACAAAATATGTTAGAAATGGACTCAGTCAGTCCTTATTATTATCAACATTTTTCACTCTTTTTTTTTCTTTTTCTTTTTCTTTTTCGATTTTTTTTTCTTTTTAGTGGTGGTCGAATCTTATATAGATTGCCTACATTTTTTTTCAATTTTTTTTTCATATATATACATATAAAGTTGTGGTCGAATCTTATGGAGATTGCCTACGTATCATGACCCCGCATGAATCAGACCGAGCGTAGTTCTTGCAAATTAATGCAAGAAATAAAGAAATGTTTATTTGATTTTTTTTTTGAATTTTTTTTTTGAAGGAAAACTATAGAAGCCGACTCCAACTACAAACTTGTGTAGGAAATTTCTACAAGAAAAAGAATATTTTTGGTGTCAACTATGACTATTTCTACAAAATTGGCCACATAATGGCTTATTTGACAAAATGACTATTTTTGCAAAATTTATTTAAGAAAGATAAACTTGAATTTTTTTTTTATCTTGTGGCTCATGGGGCATCGTTCGGCATCACCATAAACCAACACAAGACTATTTTTCATAAATTGGCCATGTAATGGCTTATTTAGACAAAGTGGCTCTTTTTGCAAAATTTTATTTAAGAAGATGCAAATTCAAAAAAAAAAAAAAAAAAAATTTATCCTGGGGCCTATGGGGCATCGTTCAGCACCGACACAGGCCAACGCAAGACTGAGGAAGTTAAAATGCAAAAATGTGGCTATTTTATCAAAACTCCGGCCATGTAATGGTTTATTTGATAAAGTGGTTATTTTTGTAAAGTTGAGTGATGACTCAAAACTTGATTTTTTGCGGATACATCCTTTCGCATTTCCGCGAGGGAATATTTCCAGGCTGTGTCCAAAATTATTTACAAATGACTCAAAGTGGCTACTTTTGCAAAAATGGCCTTCCGACGTCCTTTTAAGGGACATTCGGCTTATTTTAAGCAAGAATAGCATTACCCGACTTATTTACAACAAAATAAAAATTTTGACATTTTTTGGTTATTTTTGCAAAAAAAGGGTGTGAACCCGGACTTGATTTTGCGGCTATGGCCCTGCAACATTTCCACAAGGAATATTTCAAGGTTGTGCCCGCAAATTATTAAAGATGATTCAAAGTGGCTATTTTTGCAAAAAACAGCCTTCCGGTGTCCTTTCGGAACATTCGGCTATTTTCAAAAACAGCGTCACTTCGATTTATTGACAAAATTAAACACACACATTTTTTTTGATTTTTTTAAAGGGGTACCTTTCATCATTTCCACAAGGGTATTTCAAGGCTATTATTCAAAAGGAAAAGATTTCAAAGTGGCCATTTTTGCAAAAACGGCCTTCCGGCGTCCTTTCGGAACATTCGGCTATTTTCAAAAAACAACATCACTTTCGATTTATTTAAAACTAAATACACCTTTTTTTTGAATTTTTGATTGGGGTGGTTGGACCCGATGAGGGTTGCCTACGTATCCCACCTAACGGTGAGAATCAAACCTGCGTAGTTCGGTCAAACAAACTACATCTTTAAAGGAAACAAACTATTTATTATTTTTTCGCACATTTTTTTTTTTAGCTTAAAAAAAATTTTTCTTTTTTTTTTTTTTTAGTAAAAAAAAACAAACTATTTTGAAACCACATATTTTTTATTTTACAACAAACGTTTTCTTTTTAAGTAAAAAAACAAACTATTTTGAAACTATTTTTTTTTTATTTTGATCAAACATTTTTTTTTTATTTTACAACAAACGTTTTTTTTTCTTTTTAAGTAAGTAAAAAAAACAAACTATTTTGAGACTATTTTTTTTTTCATTTTCCTCAATATAAAAAAACGGTTAGCCTGCAAGTCTGAAGCAAATATATGCATAAAACAAACAGGATGCAGCAGGATGGTCTTTTCATTTCAGGTCACCTGTCCTAGACGGACCCAACCCCTGTGTCGAGTCCCCTAAGTCAAATGCAACATGATGCAAATAAACGTTCCTACTAGGGATCCGGCATGAAGCTTTGTTATTCTAGGTTTAAAAACCTGGGTTTATTGTTCTAGACTCGGCTTACCCGAGCGGACAACTCGAGCCGAGGAGGAGGCAGCAACCCGGGTATACAGAAGCTTCACCGGTTTTACAACTTATCCAAACCTCGTTCTAAAGTGGGAATTAGACACTATACAGAAAAGAAGTCACACGAAGTGCACCCTTCTTCATGATTTAGAAGACTCGGAGAGGAGATTGGTTTCAGCACAATTTATATGTACAGCTCACAAAATATCAAAGCAGTAAAAACAATATTTAGCACATTAATACAAACATGTAATAAAATCTGATAATAAATAAGCCAAATACAACAATTATTCCAAGCTCGAATTCTTAAACCCTGAACCAGTGGTTCTGGGTTTATCATCCCCAGCAGAGTCGCCAGAGCTGTCACACCTCCTTTTTACGCTGACCCGCGAGGGCGCGATATATAAAAGAGAGTTTTTCCAATTAAAGGACAATCAAAACGGGATTCATTTATTGAGAGATTCGGAGTCGCCACTTGGGAGATTTATGGTGTCCCAAGTCACCGGTTTGAAACCCGAATTGAGGAAAGGTTTGACTCTATTTAACGGTCCACGAACCAGAAATTCGGATAAGGAATTCTGTTAACCCGGGAGAAGGTGTTAGGCATTCCCGAATTCCGTGGTTCTAGCACGGTCGCTTAACTGTCATATTCGGCTTATTTATCTGATTTTTACAGTTATATACTTAATGCAAATTAATATCCCTTTACCGCTTTTATTATTATTATTATTTACGAAAGAGAATGTTGCCTAAAAATATGTTTCGAATCACGTCACATGAAATGCACCCGGATCCTCGACACATTCTTATTCAACATTTTGGGATTTGGATTTGGGCCGCATGAAATGCACACCCGTATTTAAGAAGGTAAAATTATTAAAATACGCGCCTAGAGCGATTACTTATTTACATTTTTTGAGAAGGCCATGGAAATTCGCTAAGAAACGGCACATCTCGAAATCTAAATATTTTACATATACATTTATGAGGGCCCCGCAATTTGTATAATTTTGTTAGGCGAGGCACACCTCTAATTCTAATTTAAAAGCAAACTACATTCCACTATATTTATTTAAGAGTTAATTCAAGATTATTTAAAACATGTTGCAAGCCACACTACATGAAATGCACCTGTGGTTCCTGACACGCTTTATTTAACCTTGTTCAAAATTGGAGTCGGGTCACATGAAATGCACCCCCGATTCCTTTAATCTAATTACGTCGTTCAGTTGAAGAATAACGAACCAATTTCTATAATGTGACAAAGTCATACTCAACTAAAACTTTTATAAGGAAAAGGAAATACTTCGTAAGAAAAGAAGCTATTCGTTACTATACTAAACAAAACCAAGAACATTCAAAATTCTGATTATTAAAAATTCATAATCCAACACAATTCCCAACTAATCACGTTGGCATCAATATTTAATTTGGCACTCAAGCAAACCAAATACTTTGATAGTCACACAATTAATTCAATTAACTCAATACATCAATTCTAATAGGCAAAAACCAGACAAGAAAATTGACGAAACGGTGCACTTAAACATCAATATAACTGAGCTAGTTAAAAAAAAAAATCAGAGAAGAATAGAACCTGAGGACTATAGAACTTTTCGACCAGAAAATTTTGCCGACGACCACGGAAGGGATCTCGCCGGCGACCTTTGGCGGAACCTCGTCGAACTTTAACCGAGCTGCCTCGTTTGTCCTCCACCTATCGTTACTGTTTTTTTTTCAAAACTCCAGCCAGCTATGGTGAGGATGAGGAGTGGTGATGAGGAGAAGAACGAGTGGTCATTTGGAGTGCGACGATGCAGCAGCTGCTGCTCGTCAAAGCAGAACTGGGGGACGTCGATATCAATGGGGTCTGGTTCGCGGGGGGTTGACGGAGGAAGGGGCTGGTCGTTTGAGTGGTTAGAGACGGGGTTGGACTGGACAGGTGATGGCGGCAATGGTCATTGGAATGGTTGTCGACGACGGGTGAGGTGGTCGTTTGGTGAGTGC
Source organism: Nicotiana noctiflora (assembly GCA_032618575.1). Classification (NCBI taxonomy): domain Eukaryota; kingdom Viridiplantae; phylum Streptophyta; class Magnoliopsida; order Solanales; family Solanaceae; genus Nicotiana; species Nicotiana noctiflora. The sequence continues at coordinate 253,981 of JASVEL010013878.1, forward strand.
CGTTCCGGAAGAAGATGATCGATGGGAAGGTCGCTTTTGTTCCGTTGGTTGTTGCTGGCGTCTGGTTCGCTGGAGCAACTGATGGAGTCGACCAGTCTCGTGGTCGTGAGGTCGACGGAAATGGAGGGACGTTGGAGTGGTTGGTCGTTCAGGTGAGGGTCGTTTTGGTCGACGGCTGGAGCTCTTTGGTTTTGTTTTCTTTTGCCGAAAAACCCTTCTCTGCCGTTGTGCTCTTCTTCCTTTAAGAAGAAGATGAATAGTCCTCATCTTACAAAAATCCTCCTATTCAAAAACATGTCTCTCACTTCACGTGAGAGACCACCCTTTTCTTTTTTGTCTTTTTATTTTTGTCCTTTTCCTTTTGTATTTTTTCTTTTGTCTTTTTTCTTCTTATTCCCCACCCCCATTATGTGTTGTCCCCCCTTTAGTGTAGTGGACTCGGTTTATTACGGGCTAGGTCCGAAAATTATAAAACCAGGTAGTTTGAACCCGAATATTATTCTTCGCCCGGAACCGAAAATGGTGTTATTTAATTAATCCTAGGTAATCAAAATAACTATAATACTTATAATAAAAATAAAACTATTTTTTTTTATATTTTTCAAGTTTAAAATAACTACAAAATATTTGTGAAACTATTTTTTTATTATTTTCGTTTTTATAAAAAGATAAAAATATAAAGTACTATTTTTGTATTTTTCAAGTTTAAAATGACTACGAAACATTAATAAAACCATATTTTTGTTATTTTTCATTTTGAGGTAAAAATAAAGTAAAAGAGTCAAATTTAGCTAAAATAGCTATATTAAAACTAAACTAAATATTTTACGCTAAAAATATAGAAAATCTCGGGGAGGGTCAAAAATCACGTGTTTACACTAAATATTTTTCATTATCCAATTTGAGGGGGATTGAATTCAATATGTGCAGTATGAAGTTGTACATAAGCAATGATGTTTGTACATAGTTGATTAGTGTTAGTTTAGCATTAATAGTTAATTATATATATGTTAGAGGAAGTTAGAATACATGATATATAAATGTAAAAGTTACACACGTGTATGGGATGGTGTAATAACAAAAACTTCTCCAAAACTCTCTCCCTGCTTTCTATTCTTTCTATGTTAGCTCATGAATCATATCTCCTCTTCCTTTCAATAACCAACATGTATGTAAATTATGTCACAATCCTCATTTTTTCCAAATCTCGTACCATTCATCTTCATTTTAATAATATATGATGATAGGCTATAGTTACGTATTTTAGTTGCTTATTACACTCAAGTTTACTGCACTTTAATTGAGTTTGAGCTTTAATTGCTAGTGTTTTGCACTTATTGTGTGTTTTATGCCTTGTAGGTGTGATTCCGAGCTATATAAATGTTATGGAATAAATTTAGGTGATTTGAAGCTTTGAAGTCTGAGTAAAAGCTCAAGGAATTAAGCCGGGATCGTGTTCTGGGGTCAATATGATAATTAAGTACGAACGAAGATTCGAGAAGGAATATTGCGCGTTGTCTAGTAAAATAGACATAACTTTTTTCTTAGACCTCCATTTGGGCTCCATAATATATGGTTGGAAAGCTAACTCAAAGGGCTACAACTTTCATGTTTTGCGTTTTTCCCAAGATAACAGGGTGAAAAACTGCGGTTTCACCGAGATCGCGGTAGAACCGCAGCAGAAAATCAGAGACCATGTTTGGCCGCGGTTCTACCACGTTTTGGCCGCGGTCGCACCGCTCCAGGCATCAAAAAGAGTCCTATTTTGTCCGGAACAGGTTTATTTCGGTCCAACACTATTCCAACTTGTATATAAGGCATCCTAAACCTATTTGAGAGCATAGAGGACATATTTTGGACACACATTAGACCTAAGCAGACAATAGACACTACTTTAGGGTTAGACAACACCCTTGGAGGCAAGAACACATTGGGAGCAAGGCGAAGAATTCTTCTACGAGTTTTTCATTCCTCTTCCTACTTTTTATTGTTGGTTATGACTTTTAGTATTGTAGTTTTACATACTATTATGAATAGCTAATTAGTTATATAGAGTTTTGATAGAACCTTTTGTAGGATAAATTCTTGTTATGTTTCTATATAAGTGAGCCATAGCTTTACTCTATTTGTTCAACTACGTTTATATTCTAGTTGATTGAAGAGCTCTCAATTAGTTGTGCCTATTTAGTATGCATAACTCGGGAGAGAGTGCATATTTAGGCAATTGTTGAACAACACCACTCCCAAAGTATATGAGGGATCAATAATCGAGAGTGTAAAGGTGGAATTAGGGATAACGAAGCCTTGGGTGCAATCTGAAGTGAGCTGTATTAAAAGCCACCAAGCAAAGCTCGGGAGAGTGCATCTAGTAAATTGTTGTAATTACTGGGGAGAGATTTACGGTATTAAGAGTGCTCATGATTGGTAGAGAATACTTAGGCAAAATTATAGATGATATTGCGGGAAGGATTCCGACAATTGAGGAAATCAGAACTCTAGACCTCCTTAATCTTGTCTTTAACCCTTAGTATATTTAGTTGTTAATTTGGTAGTTTAATTTGTTAGTTAATTAGTTAAACACAAGAATCTAAATATCTATAAGTTAGGGATTGTTCAAGCTTGTCTTCTTGGTGATAGTGAACGGCTGTAGCTAAACCTTAGTTCTATGTGGAATTCGACTCCGGACTTGTAAACTGGGTTATATTTGCAGCGATCGCATTATCATTTTTAGAAGGCATAATTAGGCGTGATCAAATTTTGGCGTCGTTGCCGTGGAAGTAATGGTGTAGTTGTAGGTGTACATATTGTTAGGTTTCAAATTTGAACTTTTATTTTATTATTTCATTTTTTATTATTATTTTTTTATGCTAGTTTTATTTGTTTATTTGAGAAACATGACATCACGAAATTATGAATGTTTTGTTGTTGGTAATTTTTCTTTTGATCCTCCTTATGCATATTGTGAAGAAAACCGCCCACGGCAAAATATTCCTGAGAGCGAGTTTTGTGCACCGACTCAATCTTATGTGTGAAATGTGTGCGATATGTGTGGTGGTCAAGATGGTCACTTTCACGGTTTGTGTTTATATTTCTTACCTTCCCCCAACCGCTTACTTTGATGGTTCTTATTTTTCTGGTGAAGTTAATAGTAACAAAGAACCTAGGGAAGCTGACATAAAGAAGCTCGAAGATATATTAAAGTGCATTTTGGAACAACAGAGTATTACTACTGCGGATAGAAAGGCAGGAGGAAACTATTCACAACTTGAAAGTTCACATGAGTCAACTGGTTGAAGTTTTTAATGCTCAACAAGCCAATATTGTGAATAGTATCCAAGAAGCACGTGAATTAGATATAGAAATTGATGAGCTAGAGGAGGATGCTAGAGTAGAACACCAACAATCAATCGCACTAGATTTTGAGGATGTCGATGTTGTAGAAGAGATATTAGAGTCAAACAAGGATATTGAGGATACATATTTAGTTGACTCTATTGTCATTAGTGCTTAGAATGTAGACAGTCCCAATGTTCATGTGGTTGAGCGCGTTGGTCCTCACTCCAAGTATTTTTCCACATTGTGTTTAGATGATGATATGGAAATAAAGTCATTTAAGCCATTTGAGGATTCAAGGAATGAGGAACAAAGTGCTTACATTTTGGAATTCTTCTTGCCAGAAAGTCAGGATTACACACCTCATCTAAAGACCAAGAAGTGGAGAATACTACATTATTTTATTGGGCCAGCCAGATTCATTCCACCACCCCAGGAGCACGATCATAGACCAGAAACAAAACTTGGGGTCCGATTCATAAGTTCAAAGTGGAGACAGAAGGTGATTATCGCCGGGCCGCGACGTTAAATCAAGCGCTTGTTGGGAGGCGACCCAGCTTTATTGCTTTCTTTTATTTTTTATTTTTTCAATTATATTATTTTTGTAGTGTCAGTTGTTTTTCCTAGGAGCATGGAAAGAAAATGTATTGGAAGGATGCACCAACAAATGCAATGGTTGGAACTAAGTGTGAGGAACCCGCACGAAGGACCAAGCTGGGAGAAGTCTGAGTACCCCATGAGCTGCTAGTGCTTCAGCCTTTGGCCTATCAGGGAGTTTCTTTTACCCTCTTGGATGTATGGATGTGCATTGGGTACAATGCACAACTTTAAGTGTGGGGTGATAAGATTGTCTGGGTGACTTTTCATGCTACTTTAGTTGTGTTTGTTTTTAAAAAAAAATTGGACTTTTCCTAATGACGGATCTTCTAGACAGTTTTCTTGAGGGAAGTAAGTCTAAAGAAAATACCAAAAAGATTTTTTGTTTTATTAGGTAGTGTAGCAATTACCCATTGGTTTGTTTTGTTAGGTAGTGTAGCAATTACCTCTTAGTTTTTCTTTAAACCACGGTTCTTTTCCAAGGCTTTTATTTGAACCGGATGTAGTTAGTTTTTTTTTTGGGAAGTAGGAGCCATTGTGTTGTGTTATAAATTCAAGCGATATCTCTTGACTTTGTTATGCCTTGAGAATAGTGAGTACTTTTGTTGTGACGCTTAGGCTCAGTTTTTGACTCTTGTAGAAGTATCTTAAATTGTATTATCTTAACTTTGCTTAACTGGTTTGACTAGAGTGTCTATGAATCCAATTCTGAGTGAGTTATGTGCCGTGTGTGTGTAAGGTTTTACATTATTCAGTGCATTGCATTTGATACCTAGAACTTGCCCCGTGTGTTTGCAAAGCGAAATAGTAGTTCTCTTCAGTCTTGGAAGATATATGCATTTCTTGTTGAGCCATATATACATATTTTACCCACCCAGTTATTATGTATTGTAGTTAATCCCTTTGAGCCTGTAATCCTGTTTCTTTGGAAACCACATTACAAGCCTTACCCATTTGTTTGAATTAACCATCTATTTGAACCTTTTCACCTCTCATGAGCACTTGAATGTTATGAACTTTGTAAAAGTTAAAGTGTGGGGTGGTTGGTTTGGCTTTTGAGTGGAACTAAATGCATAAGGAGAAATGTGCACTATTTTGAACAAAAAGGAAGAGCCACTTGAATTGAAAAAAAAATATAGTTGGATTATTGTAATAAAATCTTTGATAAGTGGTGGCTCTTGACGTAAGTGCGAATATAGAAGAATAGGGTAATTTACATTGATGTGAAGGTGGAATTTTGGTTAGACATAAGTATGAGGTTTGAATGTTAAAGTATACGTATTAAAGTGCGTAGGGAGGTGTAGTCACTCTTATATCTGAATGTATCTTATCCGTCCCGCAGCATACATTACAACCAAATAAAGTCCTAATTGATCCTAGATTGAATGAGCTCGATTAGTGGAGTAGTACACTATGAGCAAGCTTATGGTGCATCTTTTGTGGCATATGAATGTTATATCTGAGAGTGAGTGAATTCTTTCTATCTTGAGTTCCTAAGTGTTCTTAATTTTTATTGTGTGAAACTACTCTCTTGTATTGTGAGTGCACTTGATTCATGAAGGAAAGGTAATGTCAGTGAACTCTATGTTAGAGTAAGTAGGTGAGTTGTGAATAATGCGTGGTACTTATGAGTCAAATCTTGAGGTGAAGATGTTATGCTATTGTGCTTAGTCTATTTTAAATACTCTTGGTATGATGAGTTAGGAGAATTGTTTAAAAAGGTCGTGTCTATAAAAAAAAGTGTAGTTTGATTGTTCGAGGACGAGCAATGATTTAAGTGTGGGGTATTGATGATAGGCTATAATTACATATTTTAGTCGCTTATTAAACTCGAGTTTACTGCACTTTAATTGAGTTTGAGTTTTAATCGCTAGTGTTTTGCACTATGTGTGTTTTATGCCTTGTAGGTGTGATTTCGAGCTATATAAATGTTATGGAATAAATTTAGGTGATTTGAAACTTTGAAGTCTGAGTAAAAGCTCAAGGAATTAAGCCGGGATCGTGGGGGTCAAATTTGATAATTAAGTACGAACGAAGACTCGAGGAGGCATATTGTGCACTGTCTAGTAACATAGATATAACTTTTTGCTCAGACCTCTATTTGGGCTCCATAATATATGGTTGGAAAGCTAACTCAAAGGGCTACAACTTTCATGTTTTGCATTTTCCCAACGGAACAAGGTGAAAAACCGTGATTTCACCGAGACAGCGGTTGAACCGCGGCAGAAAATTAGAGACCATGTTTGGCCGTGGTTCTACCGCGTTTTGGCTGCAATCGCGCCGCTCCAAGCATCAAGAAGAGTCCTATTTCGTCCGGGACAAGTTTATTTTAACCCTACACTATTCCAACTTATATAAAAGGCGTCCTAAACCTATTTGGGAGCGTAGGGGACATATTTTGGACACAAATTAGACCTAAGGAGGCAAATGACACTACCTTAAGGTTAGACAACACCCTTGGAGGCAGTAACACATTGGGAGCAAGGCGGAGAATTCTTCTACGAGTTTTTCCTTCCTCTTCCTATTTTTCATTTTTGGTTATAACTTTTAGTATTGTAGTTTTACATACTATTATGATTAACTAATTTGTTATCTAGAGTTTTGATAGAACATTTTGTAGGATAAATTCTTGTTATGTTTTTATATAATTGAGCTATAGTTTTTCTCTATTTGTTCAACTACGTTTATATTCTAGTTGATTGAAGAGCTCTCAATTAGCTGTGCCTATTTAGTATGCATAACTCGGGAGAGAGTTCATATTTAGGTAATTGTTGAACAACACCACTCCCAAAGTATATGAGGGATCAATAACCGAGGGTTTAAAGGTGGGATTAGGGATAACGAAGCCTTGGGTGCAATCTGAAGTGAGTCGTATTAAAAGCCACCTAGCGAAGCTCGGGAGAGTGCGTCTAGTAAATTGTTGTAATTGCTTGGGAGAGATTTACGGTAATAAGAATGCTCATGATTGGTAGAGAATACTTAGGCAAAATTATAGAAGACATAGCGAGAAGGATTCTGACAATTGAGGAAATTATAACTCTAGACCTCCTTAATCTTGTCTTTAACCCTTAGTATATTTAGTTGTTAATTTAGTAGTTTAATTTGTTAGTTAATTAGCTAAACACAAGAATCTTAATATCTATAAGTTAGGGATTGTTCAAGTTTGTCTTCTTGGTGATAGTGAACGGCTATAGCTAAACCTTAGTTCTCTGTGGGATTCTACTCCGGACTTGTAAACCGAATTATATTTGCAGCGACCGCATTATCATTTTTAGAAGGCATAGTTGGGCGTGATCAATATTAAAATCTTTCATTTTCCCATATGCAACCAAGAGGGCTTGTAACAATATGACATTAGTAATTGGTGCACTAATGAAATGCGTGCAAGTTTATTCAAATAGCATATTAAAAAACTTTGACCCTAAAATACTTGGTTGCCAGTTAAAAGAGGGATACAGGATGAGTTTCTTAGCAATAAAGGTGTTGCCCGTAGGGGTGTCAAACGGTCGGGTCGGATATGAATAGGTTAAATATAGGCAATATAATGCAAAAACGAAAAACTTATCCAACCCAATCCATATTTAATATGGATAGAATACGGGTTAACCGGCGGATAATATAGATATTCATATCTATAATTATCCATGGCTTCTTGAATATGATCACTTTTGGAAGAATTCCTAGTCTTCCAAACTTAAAGGAACTCATATTTGAGGTTTTACAAATGTAAAAGTTAAACCTATTAGTTATTTATTGGTTATCCATTTTCTAAGTGGATAAAATGCTTCTTATTTATATTTAACCCGTTTTAAAAAATTTATTATCCAATAACTCATTTTTAAATAAATATGAATGTATAACTATTTTCTTAGCTATTACGAATAATCTCCGGTTCCTCTAGCTCTTCAGTCTCCTTTCTGGGGGAACAGATAGGCAGCAATACTCAAGACTGCTTCTGCATGCATGGCTGGATTTTCCTTTTGGCCTTTTTTTAATTTGCAGTGGAAAAGCGGTGTGAAGAAAGATATATTTGATTAATTAAATGTAATATACCAACTTTACAACGTCGTTAACGACCTACTAACATACTGGCAATAATTTATGAAATCGGTGGGGTTGTTTACGCTAATTTATTTGTACGGAGATGAATATGACGACTTTGTCCACATCGAAGTATTCTTTCAATTTTATTTCCTTTAGTTTAAGTTATATAACACAGTGTTATGTAAGGAATTTTTATTTTTGTCAGATCACATTATTTACCCCTAGCATGTAATCTGTTTTACATTTACTATTACAAAATATTTTAAGACTTACCTTTAGTTATTATTTGGGTGACCTTAAATCATGAAAAATTGTACATAATAATATATATAACTTAAACGCTTTTCTTTGATATTAATAATTATTGTTAATCATATAACTCTCAGTCTCTAAGTCACGCTGATTTGTTCAGATGGAAAATCGCCTTCAATCATTTGTACTACTTTTTAAATGTTATTATCTGTATATGCGTCAGAGATTCTGCGTTATTGACAACTATAGTACTTTCAATTAATTTTAAGAGAAATTGTCAAAGTGCTGCTATTAAGTACTGCTTCTCTCTTTCACACAGTCATAAAGTTTGTTTCATTTTTAAATTAAAATTAGTTAGAAAAGGGAAACTTTAACAAATTGCAAAGAATATTTATTGCCCTAGCTAGTAGCTATATAATATATTGGTAATGGATGGTTCGTTTTCATTTCCTTCCAGCAACTGCTTCACAGTAACTAAATGCGGAATAATGTATATACACGGAGAATAATGTATAAATAATACATACATACATACGGGTATAATATTGGTCCTTTATATTTAAGAAGATATTCTTTAATTAGTTTGTCAATTTTCTTCGAAATCCTTGGAATTGTTTTTCCAATTTATCAATACGAAATTCGTGTTTAATTCGTTCATATTTAGGAATTCTTTTCATTCCTTTCTGTTACAAGTCAAGTTGATTCACAATTTTATGTTGGATAATAAATAATAATGTAATAAACTCTTGACCATATAGATCCATTACAATTATAAATGGGCAATCTATTAGAATAATGTTTGATGCAAGTCGCAATTAAAAATACCTGACGGGATTACCGGAAGTGGAAATAACGGCTCTACATTATGCCAAGTAACATGCATATATTATTTTTTGCAGAGGAAAAGCTTTTATAAACAATACTATAACTTTAGAGGTTGGGGAGCAGGAACGAGTTTGTACTCAAAAAGAAAAAATAATCTTCAAAATAAGACAGTGACTACATATTTTACAACTAAATAATACAAGTAAAAACAATATTTGTAGAGAAGCGCATTATATTGATGAGAAGAAATGAGCTATAAACAATATTTATGTCGTTGAAAAAAAAGAAGCTATAAGCAACTATGCGACTTGCAACTTGATTAGAAAAAATAAAAAATAAAGGAATTATTTTAACATCAATCTCTCACAAATTTCATGTTTAGGACACAAACATTAAAACGGGATGAAAACATGTCCAAGCTGGAAGAAATAATGGCCGAATGACCACCAACAAAGTTTAGCAAAATTGAGGAATAAAGAATGCAAGTGGCTGGTAGCAGAGTAGAATCCTCAGTTTATGATATTCTACACACTTGCGGTCTAAAAATAAACCTTTTTGCAATTTCGAATAACTCTCAATAATGAGTGAGGCAGTTAACCTGCGAGTAGCCACGATGAAACTTGACTATGTACAATTTTGAAAAAATAAAATAAAATTTATGATGTAAAATAATTCATAAATATTTGTGTCGTTATAAATGATCTAACAGTAAACAAAAAATTTGAAGTACTAATTTTGTAAAGTAATACCGAAATGGCCATACTCTAAAATTAGCTTATATTTAGAAGTGTTATTCTCGAAAATGTTCTTCGGAAAGTACTTTTGATGAGAAATAATTTGTGTTTTGCTATCGAGCAATAATTAATGTTTGGCCAAGTTTTCAAAAAGTATTTCTACATGTAATTTTCTTAAAGTGCTTTTAATAAAAAAGTATTTTGCGAAGAAACTATTTTTTTTTTCTACTTGTTAAAAACTGTTCTTTGCTTCTACTTAAAAACAGTTTTTTTCCTTCTAAAAACTTGGCCAAATACCTTAATTTTGAAAGAAAAAAAAAGCTTTTGGCCATGAAAGAGCTTGGCCAAACAAGCTATAAGCCTCATCCGGGTTTTATCCATTATAAATTGAGTGAATACATTAAAACCCCCTAAACTATCACGTTTTTGTCAGTTACCTATTTAAACTATCCTGTGTTCCCAAACCCCCACTTAACTATATACACCTATATATTAAAAAAAAACCTGTTGATTTGTAGTGGTGAGTGTGATACACTCTTTTATTTACTCAGCCTAATCTGATATATCATTGTAATTAAGAATTTTAACTAATAATAAGAAAAGGGTAAATGTTTGGGGGTTAACAAAATCAAGAGGACGAACGGTTAAACACATGGTCATTTGTTTAAAAAAAAAAAAATTCTTCTATCTCCTCTGATTGTGGCTACACCATGTCTTTTTACCATTAAACTTTGATTAAACATTGGATTTTATCCATTAACCTTCGTTTTCACCAGGAAACTTATTGTTATACGAGATTTGGTATTAAAAAAAAAGGATTAGGATTTGGTTGAAAGAAGATATAATTGAAGAAGAAAGATAATTACATAAAAAACAAGAGAAGAAAAAAATTCAGACGAAACCCATAAGAATAAAGGAAAAAGAAAGATTAAAAAAACGAAGAAGAAGGCTAGAATACAAAGAAAATAGAGGAAGTATACAATAACAATAACGACACACTATTTTTTTTTTAAAAGATGGTAACAATAATTAATCATGACCAATTTGGACCATTTTAATGTATAATTTCATGTCTCATGCGTCTTTTAGCAAGTTACCTTACATATTAAAAACACGAGGGGTTTCTAATATATAAGGGAATATAGTTAAGGAAGATTTTGGGGACAACGAACAGTTTAAGTATGTAAACTACTAAAACATAATAATTTTACCTAGGTTTTAGGATATTCACTCTAATATTATAAAAAGTACCACTTGTTTTTAATATATGTATGGGTTATAACTCGACCTTATAGTAATCAATTGGGTTAATCATTTCCCTCGACCAAAGTAAACGTAACAAGCGGCGAGGCCCCCCTCGACCCATGTAAACGTAACAAGCGGCAAGGCCTCCCACGACCAAGAGATACAATCTGCACCCGCCTAGAAGTTTTGACCGAGGTCGACACTTTCCGGGTACGCCCGAAACAATCTCTTGACACAGCCCTGATCTCAGAGAGAGTCAACTGACACAACAAACGTCTATAAATACAGAGGCAGTCATCAGAAAAAGGGGTTTCAGTCTCTCCCCATGGGGGCTCTAAGAAATACAGAGCACAACGCAGAGTGAGAACCCAATACTAAAAATACAAGATAACAGTAGATCTATGAAAACATGATTGTAAAGATCTACTTCATGTAGAGGCAGATTTATCCATTATCATGAATAAAGATCACTAGTAGCTTATGTTGTCTCTACATATATTCCCATTATCTTTTCCCTTATCGAACTTCAGATATGTTATGACCTGCTATGATTGGCCCATTATTTTCAATAATTGTTTTAAATTCATAAATGCTTGTAAACATTTTGGGTCAAACAATTTGGCGCCGTCTGTGGGGATTTCATGCAAGATTGCGTAGCCTCCACTGAAGTCAAAAGCAAAGGGAAAGCAAGGAACGAAGGGCTGTAAACCCAATAAGAGCAAGCCCAATTCATCTCGTCAAAAAACAGGCCACGAGCCTTCGCCACATTAATTCAACGATAGTTGAAGTAAAACTCGGGCTATGAGCCCTCGACTCAAAAGAATCAACGACGTTCAACTACGGTTGAACAGGGACTCAGGCCACGAGCCTTCGCCACATTAATTCAATGATAACTGAAGTAAAACTTGGGCTATGAGCCCTCGACTCCAAAAGAATCAATGACGTTCAACTACGGTTGAATTGGGACTCAGGTCACGAGCCTTCGCCACATTAATTCAACGATAGTCGAAGTAAAACTCGGGCTATGAGCCCTCGACTCAAAAGAATCAACGACATTCAACTACGGTTGAACTGGGACTCAGGCCACGAGCCTTCACCACATTAATTTAACGATAGTCGAAGTAAAAATCGAGCTATGAGCCATCGACTCAAAAGAATCAACGACGTTCAACTATGGTTGAACTGGGACTCAGGCCACGAGCCTTTGCCACATTAATTCAATGATAGTTGAAGTAAAACTCGGGCTATGAGCCCTCGACTCAAAAGAATCAACGACGTTCAACTACGGTTGAACTGGGACTCAGGCCACGAGCCTTCGCCACATTAATTCAATGATAGTTGAAGTAAAACTCGGGCTATGAGCCCTCGACTCAAAAGAATCAACGACGTTCAACTACGGTTGAATTGGGACTCAGGCCACCAGCCTTCGCCACATTAATTCAATGATAGTTGAAATAAAACTCGGACTATGAGCCCTCGACTCAAAAGAATCAACGACGTTCAACTACGGTTGAATTGGGACTCAGGCCACGAGCTTTCTCCACATTAATTCAACGATAGTTGAAGTAAAATTCGGGCTATGAGGCCTCGACTCAAAAGAATCAACGACGTTCAACTACGGTTGTAACTGGGACTCAGGCCACGAGCCTTCGCCACATTAATTCAATGATAGTCGGAGTAAAACTCGGGCTATGAGCCCTCGACTCAAAAGAATCAACGACGTTCAACTACGGTTGTACTGGGACTCGGGCCACGAGCCACGAGCCTTCGCCACATCAATTCAACGATAGTTGAAGTAAAACTCGGGCTATGAGCCCACGGCTCAAAAGAATCAACGACGTTCAACTAAGGTTGAACTGGGACTCAGGCCACGAGCCTTCGCCACATCAATTCAATGATAGTTGAAGTAAAACTCGGGCTATGAGCCATCGCCTCAAAAGAATTAATGACGTTCAACTACGACTGAATTAGGACTCAGGCCACGAGCCTTCGCCACATTAATTCAACGATAGTTGAAGTAAAACTCGGGCTATGAGCCCTCGACTCAAAAGAATCAACGACGTTCAACTATAGTTGAACTGGGACTCGGGCCACGAGCCTTCGCCACATTCATTCAACGATAGTTGAAGTAAAACTCGGGCTATGAGCCCTCGATCCGGAACACTTAATAACCATACTGAGGGAAAACATAAAGTGATGCGAGCAATAATCGAACAACGAGAAAAGGGGGAATCGCCCCCTCAATTAAAAAAGACGGACGCGCGCCATACCCATCCGCCCCAATACAAATATTGTTTGAAACAAACCACAACAATCAATAGAATAAAAAGAAAGGAAGGAAAAATAGCCACATACGGAAACAATCGACAACGAAATCATCAGCTACTCATCAATCACTAGGGATTGCCAGTACCATTATCCGCGCCAGTCCCATCGCCACCGGCCCGTGCCGCTCCACCGCTAGTTCCGCCCTTGCCGGTATCCGTGGCGCCCATGTTATTCCCAGCTCCGGCCAAGCTCCCGCCAAGGATATCATCTATACCGAGCGTCGCAGTATCAAAGCCGCATTCCTCGGGGGCTTCCCGTGCCCTCTGGCGCGCCCCCTCGAAGGCAGCTTCTGAGATCATACCGGCCTCGAACAGATGTTTATATATGTCCATTTGAGCCTCGGCAGACACCCAAGCTTCACGAGAGCTACCCATACACGCAGACTGTTCCTGAATGCGCCGGTTCTCCTCCTCAAGGATTGCAATTTGCCCCGCGGCATCCTGAGCGTGCTGCTCCAAAACCCTGATCCGCTCTTCGAGGCCACTCTCCCTGAAAGCGGCGGCGGCCCTTACCAACGACAGTTGGGAATTGTTGGCACAGATGAACCCTTCAAGTTCGTTCGCCCGGGCAGAAGCCTCAGCCAGCTTGCGCTTCAGGTCGGCCACTTCCCCTTCCAGCGCATCGATCTTCCCTCTCCACTCCGAAGTGACCTCTGTCACCTTTGTCAGGCATAAACGCTCACCCTCCAATGACGCCCTTCGTCCAGCCTCAAGCTCGTCACTTATCTGACGCTGCCGATCCTCCAAGGCCTCGACACGACCGAGCGCCTGGCTTCTCTGCAGATCCTTCTGCGCTAGCTCCCCAACCAGCTCCTGGTTACGGGGATCAACCCTTATGCGCTCACTAAGCTCCCTGCACCGGATCCGATACCGGCGACACCTCTTGAGAACCCGAAGAAGTACCCCAGACCGAACATTGGCCCGATGGAGGCCCTCCACCTGCAACAAAAACACTTGCAAAATAAAGCAAAAAGAGCAAAGGAGTTAGATATAGAAGCCCATGAGAGGACAGGGAACGAGAAGCTCGAAGATAAATAATCAACCCAGAGCACATACCGTCATTCCCAGCGACGCCACCTCATTCATTAAACCCACGTTCGTCACCTCTCTCAGCGAGTCATTTTCATCTGAGGAACACAACTGGCCCAGCAGCGGCAATAGAGCAGACTCCCTCAGCAACAGATTCTTATTCGCGGGAATCTCGATCACACGCGGCCTCCCGTCCGGGTGGACTGTCGCGTTTGTGACCCCATCACGAAACATGCGAACATCCTCAGAGTCCAAGTCAAAACCAGACGGGGACCCCTCTCCCGCCACCACCACCTCCTTCGATCGAGTACTCGAGTCGCCAATATCCACGACCACCCGAGAGGGCTCTCCCACCTCAAATCTGTGAGTAGAGAACTGAGCGGTAGGGGCGCCGCTTCCCTCTCGCTCCTCTCGAGCCTGAGAATCATCTGGCCCGCCGCCTGGAGCGCACGCCGCGTCAACGTCCTCCCTCGCCTCAGAGGGGGGTAAAGAATCCACATTTATCACCTCATTGGCAGCGGGCCGAGTCGCTGAGGGAGCCGAAGGGGGGATGACTCTATGCCTAATTAAATGCCTCTCCTCCTCAGCATGAGAGGGCGATGCCTCCCGAGGGAGAATCGCCCCTGATAGGCCCCCACCATCAAGCAAGGGGCGCATGGGAGAGGGCGCTGCAACAGATTCGACTGAGGGGGCCCTGGGCACCTGATCGGTCGCCGGCACAACAAAGAACCTAGCAATCTCTCCAGGCCGCCGGAATACTAGCTTGGGAGCCGTGCCGCTGTATACCCGCCCTGCAAATATAAAATTGGATCAGTCACAGGTCACGGCAACGACAAAAAATCGGACACGCCCAAAGACAACAAAACTCCTTACCTATGGCCGGCCCTTGGCCGTGCCTCCTCAAGAAGGACGCCCACGAACGGACCCCTCGGTATGAGGAAGGATAACCTCAAACCATCCGCGCAGACCAGTGAATAAAGGCGGGGGCGAACTGTCGGTTACAGAAATAACAACAAAACAATGACCATTCAAAAAATGAAGAAGAAGAGTAAATTCGAACCCGCCAAAGAGATAAACCGTAACTTACGACTGTGATTCCAACTCTCTTGAAATCCTAGAGAGGGCACCACCAAATGGCCGGTCCTGATGTAGAAAAACTGTTCGAATTGATGAGGCTCGACCTTGTCGTCAAAAGCAGTCACCAAGCCCTGCGACCCGCACGGGACTATCCGGATTATGCTCCCCTGGACTCGCTGAGGGGCGTACAGAGCAAGTACGTGCTGCAGCGTGACCTTCCGGCCAGCCAGCTCCGAGAACTTCAGCAGCATGGCCAAGAGCTTGTACAAGGATAGGGTGAGCTGCCCCGGACACATACTGTAGTACCGGCAGAAATCGACTACTAAATTGGGGAGGGGTATCGGGAACCCCAGCCTGAGGGGATAACAATAGAACACGCAATACCCGACATAGTCGGTGTGGACCTTTTCCTCTGGTCGAGCCAGCACAACATCGGCATAAGAGGGGATGAACCCTTGCTCGCGTAGTTGGGTCATACCCACCTCCCCCATCAACGGGGCCTCATGCACTGGATTATCCCCTTCATCGGCGGTGAAGTCCACCGCTATGTTTCCCGTCGATTGGAGTATCTCATCTACTGAGGGTATCCTCTCAGTTTCATTCCGACCACCGCCTGGAAGCACCGGACACAACCCTTCGATCACCGAAGGGCCAACCGATACCAACGTCGGAAGACCGCCGCGAGAAGAAGAGCCAGCCATTGATTCAGGTCACCGGAAAGACTGGGGAGGAAATGATGAAGCTAACTGAGAACGAATGACAAATATTTCGCAGGAAGAATAGAATTCTATAAGAATTCTCCAAAGAAGAGAGCTATTAGTAAACCAAAGAGTGTTGGATGTCAGACATCCCAGACCTTCTTATAGGCAAATTGAATCAAACCTTGGGAAATCGACATGCGCCATTAAATGCGCATCCCAACCGTCAGAAAACGGTTCAGTTTCACCAAAACCGTTGTGAGCGCGTGATTTTTGGCCTAAGCAAAAAAGTTCCAATATAAAATAAAATAAGATTTTGATGTGCAATTATGTGTTTAATTGAAATAATTGTGTGTTTGTTGTTGAAATAAGCTTGAAATTAAAATTACAAAAAGCGTTATTTAGAAAATGTCACAAAAATATGAAAATTAGAGAAAATCAACAAAAAATACCGGAAAAATAAAATAAAATAGCAAAAATATCATAAATTACCAGAAAATATCAGAAAATAGGAAAAAATAAAAGAAAACAACAATTGGAAAATAAATATGAAAAGAGAAAATAAAATACAAAAAGAAAAATACAAA
This sequence comes from Nicotiana noctiflora, assembly GCA_032618575.1. Taxonomy (NCBI): domain Eukaryota; kingdom Viridiplantae; phylum Streptophyta; class Magnoliopsida; order Solanales; family Solanaceae; genus Nicotiana; species Nicotiana noctiflora. Next base: position 270,729 of record JASVEL010013878.1, read on the forward strand.
AAAAATAATTAAAATGCAAGAAAATACACAAAATACAATAAAATTGGGCTGAAATTCAAAAATACAGGCTCAAATGTCACAGCCCAAGAGAAATGGTCGTCCAGTCCAAACGCTCAACCAAGACGACGACGTATTGAGGCATTGAATCATTGATATAATAATCCAACGGGTATCATAAGGTGGTCCAGTAGTAAGCTAAACGATGTCGTAAAGGGATCTAATCCTGGCCGTCCAAGGAATTGATCAGACGGATGTATTCAAAGTCTCACAAAGAATTAAAACGACGTAGTCTCACGAATTAATCTTGGCCGTCCATGTTTAAAGATCTAACGGACGCCAGGCCGTCTTTCATTAATTGGAACGACGACGTTTAAGGAGAAGCAATCCTGGCCATTGATCTCAATTGATCCAAAGGCAAGGATCACTCGTGCCCAAAGGAGTATATAAACCCAGTCTCACCGTTCAGAGACTAATACACACACTCAAAATACACCAGCTTGAAAACCCTAGCCGCCATGTCTTCATCTTCTTCACCTCCGTCTCCAATGGAGACTGGCCTGAGACCATGGCTATTTCCGGCCAAAATCACTCCCAAACACCTTGTCCTTCACCTTCACATACCACAACCACCCTAATAACCCCATAAAACCAAAAACCCCCCATTTTCTTGAAAGTCCGGTCACCGTAACTTTCACTGGTGACCTTCAACTTATAAACCACGCCCAGAAATTTACACATTATAACCAATATAAGGAGGTCTTTCACCTCATATAGGTGGTTTACTTCGAATCTACCCAGAATCGTTCGAATATTGAAAAGAAGTTTGTTGGAACCCTATCTCCGACGAACACCCAAAATAAAACCCTCCCCAAATACATTCCAAATACACCCAGAACACCCCTACCCACCAAAACTCCATAAATAAAACCCCATTCGAGGAAATCTCAAAAATCAGAAGACTTCGAGTCTTTGAAAGATCTTGAAGCCTGGAAATAACAAAAGAAGAAGAAAGAAAGAAAAGAAAGAAAGAAAAAAGAAAATGAGACATATCCTGAAAAGCTAAGTTCTTTGCTTATTTGTCTTCTAAATCTCCTGTATATGATTCTTTGCATGTTTTTGACTATTCATCTTCTAAATTCTGTATATGATTCTTTGCATGTTTTGGACTATCTGTCTTCTAAATCTTCCATATATGATTCTTTGATTGTTCGTATTAATTAGCCTATGATAATCACATGCCTAAGATCTATCATGTTCTTTATACATGACTAGTCTATTGTTAGCATTTTAGGGTTCTAGATAAGTTTTACACATGAACCATGTTTAAATGTGCTTCTTTATGTGATTTGTTCACTATGCCTTGTCTGAAATTGTGCTTTGATTGATTGGGATTCAACCATTATCAAAACATCTCTCTGAGTTCTAGTTAATTGAAAAATGATTTACGATTAAGGCTATGTGTGCAATACAACATGAATTTGCTATATTTGTAATTTGATTCATATGTTAGACTATTTTGAATTCTATGATGCTTTGTGGGTTGGTTATAGCTGTAAAGATATAGGTATAGTTTCTTTAGTTTAAAGTAATCTGGCTATTCTTGAAAAATGACTAAGTATGGCTATTATTGAAATAACTAGAACTGTTTAATTAGTCTGGCTATTCCTAAAATATTAAGTGGCTAGTTCTGCAATCTATTTCTGGTTAGATAAGGTTAATAAAAGGGTTACATTTTAAAGGTTTAAGTCAGTTAAAAAGAGGCTAAAATTGAAAGGATTTGGGTTTGAAATCTGGTTAAGTTTTTAATATTTTAGAAAACAATGGATAATAGTTAAATAGGTATTAAACCTAGCATACCCTGACCTTAGTAGGTCGGGTAAATAGAAGATAATAATAATAAGGGTATATAAGGAATAAGAAATGGTATAATTGAGGATTTAATAGAGCCTATAGGGAAAAAATAGACTTTAATGCCTCGTATTCTTGTAATTAACCATAAAATAAATGGTAAGATAGGCATAGTAAAAAGGTATAACTGAAATAACCCTTAGCAAGTGAGAGCAGCCTAGTAATATACCCTCAATAGAATAAAAAAGAATTACCTAGAACCTTCCATCAGGGGCTGGAAGGCATTTCGAACTCTAAATGAAGGTATTAAACTGTAATTAATAAAAAAATAAAAGGGAGGGAACTAGGAATAAGATTATTGAATTTCCCCCTCAAACTTTCACCCAAATAATCTATAAATAGGCTTCACTTGAGCCTGAATTAGGGGTTAGAAAATTATGAGTTGGATTAAGGGTTAGAAGTCGAGGGTTACAAATTCTGGTTATAAAAATTCAGAGAAAAGGGTTGAACATTTTGGGGATTGAAATTTAGTTATCTTGTGAGGTCCAGATTTTTGAGAGTTAACTTCTTTGCTGAAATTCCGGAGTTCTATTAGAGTTTCCTGCTTTTCAATTCTGCTGGATTCTATTGGAGTTCTTTAAATCTATTTGCTGGTTTGCTGAATTACTGGATTTGGGATTCTACTTTGCTGTTATATTGCTGCTTTGCTGTTGTCTGCTCTTCGATTGCTCTATTGCTGCTATCACTGATTATTCTTCGTCCATACCTAGACTCATAAGTTTTTTCTGCTGAACCAGGTACATTTTTCTTCTCCGGAAATGTAATTACAATTCGATTGAAGAAATAGAAGTTTATGAGTTGTTTGGATGAAGACTGTTACTGTTTTCTTATAATTTTTCATAACCAATATGCATTAGATTTTTGTAATTTAGTAGAATGGTTTGTAATAGCTAAATTGTATATAATCGAGACAATGTAGTAGATAGTGTAATAGTAGTGTAAACGTAGATATATTCATCCTTAGACTTAGGTTGAAAGCAGGTGAATACACGAACCTAATTCATTTAGGAAACTAGTATAACATACAAAACAGTAATCACCTAATCTCGTTTAATTAGAGTATGATAATTATAAATGAGTAATCGAGTTACAGCATGTTTTATCACTTAAAACTAGCTTAATAACAATTCAGAATAGCATAAGTTAGAATCAGTAATTAATAACGATTCAAATCTGCACTGTTAGTATTATATCACTGTTTAAGTAGTTGAAATAATAGTATTTTCATTTAAGTTCTGTTAAATGCTTAATTAGAAATTAGAACTTAGGATCGATATTGCTGAATATGTATTCCAGATTCTTTATGAAATAAAAATGATATTTGTTGATTTATTCTATTGTTCAATGAGTATTTGTATGATTACTATGAAGTCTCAATTCTACTTTGTATTCTTCTCGTCTGATTTGGGCCTAATCGATAGCATAGGCCCAGATCCAACTGAATTTATTACTGGGCCTCTAAATAATGATTTATACATATACTGGGTTTCTGAAGCCCAGTTGTGTGAACTGGGCTGTTAATACAGTCCACAATGTCCAGGCCTGGAAATGGAATATTGGGCCTGGATGTAATTCTAAAAATACCAAAAACAAAATAGTAACAAATTAGGGGAAAGAACAAATAGATAATATAGTACTCAATAGGGTTGGACTTTAAAATAACGGGATGAGCCTCATATAAGAATAAAATGCACGGGGCCCCCGTATGAATATTAATAAATGATAGACTCCGAGAGACCGTTTAGCGAATTTTACAGTCTTTCCTAAAGATAATAAGCCGTAATCCTTATAGGCATGATTAAATATACATTCCCTAATACGAGTACACATTTATGTGACTCAAATCTTAAATCCCGGCAAAGCTGAAACGTATTTAAAGTCACAGGCGTACTGGTTGCGGTGTGACTCGAAATGCGTTTTCGTGACGTCGCAAGTCGTTAAAAATATCAAAACGGGACATTCACATTCTGTAAAAGCATATATCGAAATCAAATAAGTCAAAAATGACAGTTGAGCAACCGTGCTAAAACCACGAAATTCGGGAGTGCCTAACACCTTCTCCCGGGTTAACATAATTCCTTATCCAGATTTCTAGTTTTGCGGACTGTTTAAACAGAGTCAATTTCCTCGGATTCGGGATTAACCAGTGACTTGGGACACCATTATCTTCCCAAGTGGAGACTCTGAAAATCTAAATAAATCATGTTCTGATTGTCCTTAAAGTGGAAAAACTCCTTCCTCGTTGTTATTATTATATCCTATCTTGGGTGTATTAGTAATTGATGGGGTATACCTTATCCTTTTGGAAAAGAGGTAGTAAAAAGGGAGGTGTGACAGCTCTGGCGACTCTGCTGGGGATAAGCAATCCAGAACTTCGGTTCAGGGTTTAAGAATTCGAGCTCGATTAAATTGTCGTTCTTGATATTATTTGACTTCATTATATGCTTTGATCAATGTGTTACATGTTTTCCGCTTTGATATTACGTGGATTGTATATATAAAATTTTGCCGAAAACCCTTCTCTTCTCACCTCCGGGGATGTGCTTACTAGTTTAGACTCCCCTTTCTGTTAGTGTCACACCCTAAATAAGAAATAGAGGCCGGATAAGATACAATCCGAGTTGTCCACTCGGGTACACGGTCTAGCACCATGAAAACATCAGGATATTGAGCCTAGATTTAGGACGATTATTTGCATCATATCTGACTTAGGGGACTCAATATAGGGGTTGGGTCCGTCTATGACAGGTGACCCGGTAATCAAAGACCGAGCATATTATATGTTGCCTTTATTTGTCCTGATTATTATGCGGACCGACTAAATTCCTGAAAAACAAAAAGAAAGAAAATTTTAGAATAAAAAATATCAAAATTTGAAAAGAAAGGTGGAACAATGTTGGTTGAAATAATTGGTCACAAAATAATCTGACCGAACTACGCATGTTTGATTCTCATCACTAGGTGAGATACGTAGGCAATCCTTGACGGGTCCAACCACCCTTTTAGAAAATGACCAAAAAATGTCGAAGTTTAGTTTTCAATAAATCGAAGTGATTATTGTTTTTGGAAATAGCCGAATATTCCGAAAGGATGCCGGAAGGCTGTTTTTGCAAAAAATGGCCACTTTGAAGTCATGTCTTTCCCTTTTTAAAATAATGGCCTGGAAAGGCTAATTCTTTCAAAAAATAATGAAAAAATTATCTTTGAGAAAATATATTCCCTTTTTCCTGAATAAAATCGCCTTTAATAAATGTGCAGGATGAGCATAGTACAAATGAACCCTTTGCTTTAATGAACAAAATCCCTTTGGAGTTGAGATTATGGTGGAATGATCTGGGCCAAGAGGGACAGGTTTGGGTCAACCGATATCTGAAAGATCTTACTGGGTTGATGGACATAATACCCTGAGGTGATATTATTCGGGCTCTCGTTGCTTGTTGGGATCCTGCGCATAACGTGCTACACTTCTCTGATTTTGAGCTCACTCCTACATTAGAAGAAATTACTTATTACATCGGGAAAGGCTAGGTTCCCCTAAAGGATAAATACCCGGTGGCTCCGAGGGCAATTACAGTGCACAGATTCCTCGATTCCCTGAAAATCGCCAGGAACGTTCATAATCAAGACTTGGCTCATGGGTTTTGTACTATGAGTTTCATCTACCGCAGATATGGTCATATTGGGGGATTTAACGACCCTACAAACAAGCTTTGCAGTAAATCTAACCGAGTCAAGTGGGAAGAACATAGGCGATTTGCCTTTATGGTGGCATTTCTGGGATTGGTTATGATCCCGAGGAAAGATGGAAATATTGATATAAGAGTCATCGGGATTGCCAGTACTCTTCTTGTGCAAGATAATAGCACACTGGCACCGATGATTTGCGGCTGATATCTTCCGTGCCCTTACATCCTGTAAAGCAGGGCACGACTTCTTCGAGGGATGCAATTTACTTCTCTAGATGTGGTTGATAGAACATTTGTGTCGTCACCCTCAGTTCTCTAGTTACGGGTCATCTGAAAAGACATGCATTGAAGAGTTTTATATGAGAACAAAAGTAGTTAAGTTGTCAGAAGGATCAAAAGGTTGGATTACATACTTGCAATCGTTGACTGCTAGCCCAATTGATTGGGCATACGGATGGTTGCCCTTCAACGAGGTGATATACATGCCGATAGAAGGGTCGCATTTTCTGATAATGGGTCTTAAAAGAATTCAGCCTTATGCACCGTACAAGGTACTACGGAAACTCGGGAGATATCAGGTCATACCAAGAGACGGGGACCTCAGCCTATAAGCCATAGAGATAAGTCCGGACGGACAATTACCAGAAGCGAAGATTCGACAGATCTGGAATGAATGCCAATGCTTGAGAGTAGACACTTGTGTGGGAAACCGAGCTCGAGAGGAAGTATCACCAGTGTATGCCGCATGGTATCACCGGGATGTCGAGCATGATAGACCAATGAAGAGGCCTCACATTCAAGAGTTGGCCGAGCAGTCTAAGGAACAAAAAGATTGGGTGGCCAAAGAAAATGAGCACCGAGCCATAATCAGCTTATTGGAGAAATAATTCCAAGACCTCAAATTCGAAAGCAGCTTACAAGCGGCATCCGATGAGGGAGAAAAGAAACAGCTGAGAAAAGAGAATGAAATCTTGAAGGCTCAGATTGAAAAGATGAAAATAGCAGCCGAAACCCCAGTTCGACTTGCCCGAGATGAGAAGTTAATTGAAAATCTTCGGCGCAAAGTGAATGACTATAGCTTTGATCTAGATAAAGCTGAAAAGGAGTTAGTCGGGGTTCGGAAACAACTGGCCAGAAATGCTGAGGAAAGAGTTCTAATGGTTCAGTGATTACAAGATGAACATAATGTTAAGGTAGCCCGATTGAGAAAGAAAATCATTACAGCCGAAGTCAAAAGTAGCAAACAAACCAAAGAGTTTGAAGTAGAGAGAGAACATTGCTACACGGCTATGGCTCGGTTAGAATTGGAGCTACAACAACTACAAAAGGAGAACCAACAAACCTTAGATGCTCGTGCTAAACAGATTGGTAGGTTGCTTCAGGAAAAAGGGGTCATCAGGGAAAGAATTGTCTACATTGCTCAGTACATCACAAGGAAATGCCAATTGTGTGAAGATATGTCCCAGTCAATATTCACATTAGCAGTAAAGTTCTTTGTAAAGCAAGTAATGACCGGCCTAGACAAACTCCAAAGTGGATTAGCATATAGGCCCGTGGCAAGACCGAACGATGTCTCGCGGGCACTAGGAGCTTTAGTGTATTCATAAGGCATGCATTTTGAATTTGTATTTTTCTTTTGCATTTGTAGTACAACATCATTTGTAACTAATGTTTGAGTATCAATGAAAATTAAAAAAAAAAAAGTTGCTATTATTTTCTTTTTTTTATGCAAATTGCTTGGGGGATAGGCAAACATGTAAGAACGAAAAACAAAAGTAAAAAAAGAAGAATGGAAAGGAAGAAAATAAGAAAACGAAATAAACAGAAAAGCAATGAAATGAAGAAAAAAACAAAAGTAAAAAAGAAAGTTGGTGGTTCAAAGAGTAATAATGTCGGGATGATGCATAATGACTAGGCAAAAGTTGTGATTCTTAATTGTGATATTTACCCCTTATGAGCTAACTATTAACGAATTTTGTTGTTGATGAGTATCAGATTTTTAGTTGGCAACTGGCATTCTGGCACATCATAGCTACAATACACGTTCAAAAGCCATGACCAAAGTAGTAACTTAGGAAATCGAGCCCACTATTATGGATCCGGTACAAGAGGAAGAAGTTATGGACGTAGCTAGTATGAAAGAAGAGATGTACAAATTAAAACAGCAGATGTTAGATATGTACCGGGCCTGGTCTAGGGGTCAACCTTTGCCTTCCTATCCAGCCAACCCAGTATACATCCCTCCTACAAACCCAAATACTGAACCACCCACTATGAATCATCCTCCACATACCCAACTTACCCGCATTACTATGCTACAACCTCACAAGCACCTCCACCATTGTCTAAACAAGCTCCACCACCACCCCCTCAGGTCGCTCCAGTATACGTGGCACCGCCACCTGCTGCTCTACATAAATCTTCCAGCGAACATGTGTTCCATGTTCAGGACACTCATTATTATCCACCAGAACCAACTTTTAGGCAACATGATTCCTACACACCGCTCATAGACATGACAGAAGAGGAAAAGCATGTCAGAAATTTGGAACAGGAAGAGATGTCCCGTAAGATGAATAGTCTTGAATAGTCATTTCATAACATACAAGAGCTAGGGGGCCAAGTGAGTGTTGCGTACAAAGATCTATGCTTGTTTTCGGAGGTACAGCTCCCGGCCGGGTTTAAGTTACCCAAGTTTGATATGTATGACGGTCATGGGGATCCAGTAGCCCATCTAAGGGGTTACTACAGTAAAATGCACGGAGCAGGAGGAAGGGACGAGTTACTTATGGCTTATTTTAGCCAGAGCTTAAGTGGTTACGTTGGAATGGTATACTCGACAAGATCATACAGGGTGGTTCATCTGGGATGACTTAGCTCAATCGTTTGCAAACCATTTCCAATACAATCTAGAGATTATCCTTGACAGGTTGTCGTTGACTAAGATGGAGAAGAAACCCGAGGAAAGTTTTCGGGAATACGGATTCAGGTGGAGGGAGCAGGCTGCACGAGTAGACCCGCCAATGAAAGAAGGGAAATGGTGGACTGCTTTTTACAGGCCTTGGAGCCAACATACTATGGACACTTAGTATCGGCAATTGGAAAAACCTTTAACGAGGTAGTCAAGATGGGAAGCTTTGTAGAAGAAGGGCTAAAGAAAAATAAGATCATGAGCTACTCGGCTATCAATGCCACAAACCAAGCATTACAGACTGGAACTGGAGGGTCGATTGGCAAGAAGAAGAAGGAGGAAGTTGCGGTCATAGAAGGTAGATCATGGTCCCGGGGCCCCAACACATATCATCATCCCCCTCGCCCATACCAACCATATCCCACCTCCACCATATAACCCACCTCCACCATATTATCCTCCAACCAATCCACATTTTCCGTCCAACATGCTCAACCTTACCTACCGCCTTCATATGCCTGGCGTACCCCAGCTCCACAAAATGTCTACCACGCATAAAATGCCTATCCGCCTCCCAAAACATACAGAAATCCAAATCGACCCAATTTCCATCCAGATTCAGAAGTAAAAGAAGATATAGCCCAAAGAAAGAGAACATATACTCCATTGGGGGAGTCATATACCAGTCTTTTTCACCGTTTGAGAGAACTAGGGATGTTGAGCCCTATTGAACCAAAAATTCCCAACCCACCACCCAGAAATCTAGACCAGTCAGTCTGTTGTGAGTACTGTTCCGGGGCACCGGGACATGATACAGAAATGTGTTGGCATTTAAAGTCCACCATATAGGAACTTATTGATACCAGGAGGATTGAAGTGCAAGCTCCGGAAACTCCCAATATCACGCACAATCCTTTGCCAGCACATCATGAGACACATATGATAGAGTTGGAACAGGAAAAGAGCGGTAGAAAACCTTCTCAATCAGCGATGATGATTAAAGCGAACAATAAGGTGGAGGGGAAAGTTGAAAAGGAGAAAGTGTCAACTGAGTTACCAACAAAGAAGCCATCAGTGGTTGAGCCCGTGAAAGTAGTAGTACCGGGAGTGAAGCCTTTGTTGACAGTGAAATGAGCTTATGTGGAGCATGTGGTTATCAAACCAGTGGTGCAGATGCCAGTCGTGAACACCAGGACCATACCGTGGAACTATGATAAGGTTACAGTGATGTATAAGGGGAAGGAAGTTAAAGGAGAAATCAATAAAACACATGGTTTAACTCGCTCTGGGCGATGCTTTGCCCCAGAAGAATTGAGAAAGACAAAAGTGGTAAAGGAAAACCTGGCTCATGTAAAGAAGGCAGTAACTAAATAGGAAGCGGAAGAATTCTTAAAGAAGATGAAGGCTCAAGACTATTCAATAGTGGATCAATTGAGAAAAACGCCCGCGCAGATTTCATTGTTATCATTGCTAATCCATTCTTATAAACATAGAAAGGCGTTGATGAAAACTTTAAATGAAGCCCATGTGCCTGAGAAGATTTCAGTATGCCATCTGAAGAAAATCACAAACAAGATCTTTGAGACAAATAAGATAACATTTTCAGATAGTGAATTTCCATTGGAAGGAACGGAGCATAATAGATCACTATACCTCACAATCAAGTGTGAAGAATCTGTAGTAACCCGTGTTCTGGTGGACAATGGATCAAGTGCCAATATTTTCCCACTCTCAACCTTGAGGAAGTTGAAGGTCAATCATGAAAGAATTCATCGGAACAGTGTATGTGTACGGGGTTTTGATGGAGGTGGTAAGAATACTGTAGGGGATATTATACTGGAGATTACTATTGGACTGGTGGATTTCACTATGGAATTCTAGGTGCTAGATGTTGCTGTATCATACACCTTTTATTGGGACGTCCGTGGATCCACGCGGCGAAAGCTGTACCATCCTCTTTGCACTAGATGGTAAAATTTGAGTGGGAGCAACAGGAGATAATAGTGCACGGAGAAGATGATGTCTGCAATGCTACTATACCATTTGAGGGAGCTGAAGGAGATAAAGGTCTGTGGGTATATCAAGTCATGGACACTGTGGTGGTGAACACAATATCTTAAGGGGAAAACATGCCGATACCCATAGTGGCTCCTGCATCAGTGATGGTTGCCAAGGAAATGATAAGAAATGGGTTTTCTCCGAGGAAGGGCTTAGGAGTAACTCTGCAAGGTATAACATAGCCAATCCACCTTCCGGGCCGTAATGACACTTTTGGTTTGGGTTTCGAGCCAACCGTTGCCGATATGATGATGGGCCAAGCTGGAGGACTTGAGGCTAATTTTTGACTGTAGCTTGAGCACTGAGGTGTTAATTATGTGAGTATGTGCTGTTGGATTTATATGTCTGGTAGTGTCCCTATTATTGGAAATTTGTGGCTGGATGGCTACGTGATGAGTATGATGTGTGAGAGATGTTCGGGTGATTTGAATATGACGAAAAGGGTTTGCTAGAGTTATAGAAATAACTATTGGGATGCTTGATTTACATATTGATTTAACGTATAGTCTCGAGTTATGGGTGTGTTGAAGGATGTTTTCATGTTGTTAGTAAAGGAGTAAGAGCAGATTTCCATGTCGTGATATGAGTTTAGACTTAAGAAGATTAAGTGGTTACGTAATAGTTATGACTGTGAAAGGGTATAGAGAGATGTGTTAGTTTGAGGCAAAGTAGGTGGGTTATCTTTTGCGGGGTGTCCAAAGGTTTGTGTGATTTCCTATGTTGTTTTGTGGCTAGTTCCATTTTTCCAGTGGGTTACATGTGTTGCACGTTGAGTTTGGATCGCTTATGATAATGGGCTTGATAGTTACAAATGTTAGTGCGAGATTTGCTGATTATTTGAGGTATTAGATGGTTTGTGTTCCATGAGCTTATGGATGATTTAGTTGAATCTCTCTATGGTATTATGCCATTAATAGAGTGTGGGCATTGTGAGCTATTGTGTGTTTGATCCAAGTCTTTGGGCCAGGTGGGGGAGTCTACTACTGATAAGTTGGTTGCACGGTTGTGTGTTGTATTGGTTTCAGTTTGAGGTATTCTAGTGAATCAGTTACGACTTACAGAGGTTGAGATCGAGGATGACTTGAGTAAAGGAATTTGTAGGTACGAGTTTTATTAGGCTTTATAAGTATATAAGAATCATGGAATGATTTGAGTCGTTATTGGTGAAGCATGTAATGTGCATGAAGTAGAAATTTATTTGGTTGCATTAAGGTAGGGTTACTTCTTTGGGTGTTGGAGTGTTAATGGGGCACATGTCGTTCGGTCCGTTGGATCAGTCTAATTGAGATTTCAGCAGAGTGGATGACTCTCAAGAATGATTCTAATAAAATCAAGATTTATATGTAGCAGTCGAGATTTTTTGCGGATTTGTATATGGCTAGAAACTGAGAGTTATATGGGATGGTTTCGAGACTCGTAGCATTTCTACATCATTATAGATTCTACATATAAGTATCAGGAAGCCGACGGTAATGGCTTTAGATTCACAGCAAGTCTTTTCAGAGTAAATATTTTGGTAGTGGTACTTTTGGGATACTTAAGAGGGAATTCAGTGACTTATGAGCCTTAGGGGGGAGTGGTTATATGCTAAATTTCATGGAGCAAGAGGGTTAAGGTTAGTAGTGCGGTAACTCAGAAGGAACTCAGATAAATAGGACATCTTGGTAGTAGGTTGGATTGGCATAGTAATGGATATGATTAGTTCTTTGGGTGCTTATGAGGTAAAGAGTTTCTATAGGTGTTTCATGGCAATGCTCTTGGGTTCTAGTGACTTGCGTAGCTTGGTTGAGTTAGAAAGATTCAGTCCTGACGGTTGGGTTGTGTGCAAATCGGATTCGGAGAGTTCTTAATGGTTTCTACCACGGTTAAAGATGTATATTTCCTACTGGCACGAGGAGCATATGACGTATAGTGATTTTCTCCTGGAAGAGATCAAATGGAAAGTTCTTGGATAATTGAGTATATAGTTTCTTGTGACTCAGAGTGGATTATGAATTTATCATATTTATCATAGGATGGCATGTATATGCGGTGTGTTGTGTTGGATCGAGATTTGGCATGTGCAATGTCACGGTTCAATTTTGAAAGGAAGGTCATGAGTCCTTAGGCAGAACGAACAATTTCAGATGACTAGGTAAATAGCAATACTATTTGGTATGGCGTGATGAGAGTATACATTTTAGAAGGGGCAATGTGTTTTGGTTTATGAACACTTCATTGGTATTGCGACATTCTCTTGTTTGATCGACTGCTGATATTCGAATTTTTCTTTGTGGAATAGAAGAATTATAGAGGTATTCCTCGCCGAATGATCGTGTAATTGGAGAAGTGTGGATATTCAGGCAATTGAGCTGAGATCAGATATGGTGATTCTTATGTTCTATGGATTTGGAGACTGGGAGTTCTTGTGAGTAGATTGTTTCGTGGTTGTGGACTGTGAAAATGTAGCCAAGGTTGGGTAGTGGATAGTATGTATTGTGATTCATTCATTGTGGATCTTCGGATGGTTATTTATCTATTTGTGGGTGACTAGGGTGGATTTGGGGGGTCCTTTGGCAGGCCCAACTAGGATATGTATTCTACACCAAGCTGGATTGGTTAGCTCCGTACTACTATTGTTGAGGGATGTGCCATTCGGTTAGAATTGATTTTTATTCATATTGGATATGTTCTAAGTGTTGCTCTTCCATGCCATAAGGGATTGTGATTCGTTGGTTATATGCACATATGGTGCGGTTCTATTTGAGACTTATATCGGGATTTGAGCGGGATGAGTATTTGGGTATTGCATGATTGATTGTGCGTTGTCTATGTTCTTTCCACATTGTGGTATTATGTTATATGCTTCTGTTGGTTATGGTAATGCGCTTTGGGTACTTGATGTCAAATTTCACGTGGTTATTGATTTTGAGAAACGTGACTCACGCTATATAATATGGATAAGTGTTTGGATGGGGTCACGCATTGCAGCGAAGTTATGTTGAGATATGATCCTTTGTGTTAGATTTGTGCATTTGGGTTCTACGGTGTGTTCTAGCGTCTTAGTATGGTATTGTGATGGTACTTGTTAAGCTTTTGGGATCGTCCTCTCGTTTGATGCATTTTTATGATTGAGTACATATGGAATGTAACTAGTTGATGCACGAGTTGTGGCTTTAAGCTGTATTGATGTGTCATGTCACTAGAGTGATCATGTTAGATTGGATGAGGTCATCGTACCTAGAATGGGTGCTGTCGGATCGGATTGCGGTATATTTGGAAGGAAATTTTGCTGACCGGCTTATAAATTTTCTATAATTCCTATCAAAGGTGAGGGAGTTCCACAACTTGTTGATCTGGAGAATGGTTACGAGTTTCTGCGTGTTTATTTCATTGTTGGCAGTAAGAAGGTGTTTGTACGAGGCTTTGTTTGCTAAGAGGTTTGTTATCGGTATTGGGTTGCTTTGAGCAGCTACTGTGAATAGAAATTTTTGCTGTGAGTGTTTGAGTTATTTGGTGTATCATGTGATTACATCTTGGGATATGATTACAGTTTGCTCAGACTTATACAATATGTAGATGCGAGGTTCAGATCTTATGGGAAATTCCGGATGTTAGACATTTGGTTCTAAGGTTTATGGGTTAGGTTGAGTTATGAAACTTCACTTATGTTTTGTTATCAGACCTATATGGAATAGGGTGACATGGGATCACCCTCTGGTATGTGCACGTTAAGGTTAGTCGACGATTTGATGGCTTTTGAAACAACACTGGGCACGTTCGAGGACGAATATATGTTTAAGTAGGGGAGGATGTACGACCCGATCGGTCGTTTTGAGAATTTGCACTTTGCCCGGTTGTTTGAGGGTATGAGTAGCTCAGTGTGATATATTATGACTTATGTAAATCATCTGTTTTGTTTTTCAGGTTATTCGAAATTAATTTAGAAGAATGATTCTTAGCTAGAAGCTTAAATTTTGAAAGGTTAGACCAAGTATGACTTTTTGGTATTTGACCTAAGATTGAATTTCGAATGGTTCTGTTAGCTCCGTTGGCTGATTTTGGACTTAGGAGCGCATCCATATCGTGATTTGGAGCTCCGTAGTGGAATTTGTCTTGAAATGGCGAAAGATAGAATTTTAGAAAGTTTGAAGGGGAGTGAACTTTTTGATATCGAGGCCGGATTAAGATTTTGAAAGTTTGAGCAGGACTGTAATGCCATATGTGACTTGTGTGCAAAATTTAAGGTCAATTGGGCATGATTTGATAGGTTTCAACATCGGTTGTGGAAGTTTGAAATTTCAAGTTCATTGATTTCAAATTGAGGTGTGATCCGTCGTTTTGATATTGTTATGTGTGTTTTAAGGCATCGAGTAGGTCTGTGTGATGTTATCAGACTTGCGTATGTTTGGATGTGGTCCTGAGGGGTTCTAGTGAGTTTCAGATTGATTCTGGAGCATTTTGAAAATTTTGGCTAAGGTGTATCATTAATGGTACTGGTGTTTCTGCATCTGCGAAAGTATGGGTGTAGATGCGGACAGTTGATCGCAGAAGTGAGGCTTTGCGCAGATAGGTGTTTCGAATTCGCACCTGCGATTGCACAGGAGCATAAATGGTTCCGCCGGTGCAAGGGGTCGCTTGGTTAGTTGAGGTCGTGATCTCGCCCAACTCTAGTCCTAAAAAGGATAAGCGGTCGCTGCAAATATTATCCGGTCTAAAATTCCGGAGTTGAATCCTACAAAGAACTAAGACTTAGCTGTATCTGTTTAATATCAGTAAGATGACAAGATTGAACATTTTTCTAAATTATAAAGATTGAAATATATATTTCTAACTAATTAACTAGACGTATTACAAAGCGGTAAAAATATCAACTAACAAAACAAAGGGTTAGAGACTAATTAAGAAGATCTACAGTTATGATTTCTCCAATTCTCGTAATCCTTCTAGCTATGTTCCCTATAATTTCGCCAATATATTCTCTACTGGTAGTGATCACTTTAGGTGTCTTAATTCTCTCTCGAGCAACTACAACAATTTACTAGACATATTCCCTCGAACTACGCTAGTTGGCTTTATCGAACCGCTAATTATAACCACGTCAAGGCTTTGTTATTTCTAAACCTACTTTTAAACTCGATATATTGATTTCTCACATTTTTTAGGAGTGATGTTGTTCAATAAATACCTAAATATGTATCCTTTCTCAAGCAACACATAATGAATAGGCATAGTGAATCGATGGCCATTCAATCAACAACAATAAACACGTAGAACGAGTAGAGAAATCCAATGGCTCAATTATATAAAACATAACAAGAATTTATCCTACAAAAGATTCATCAAAATACTAGATAACAAATTAGTTATTCATAATAGTATGTAAAACTACAATACTAAAAGTCATAACCAACAACAAAAAATAGGAACAAGAAGGAGAAACTCGTTGAAAAATTCTCCGTCTTGCTCACAGTGTGTTCTTAACTCCTTAGGTCAAATTCCCAATCTTCTTAGCCTCGTTAGGTCTAAATTATGTCAAAAGTATGTCAAAAATATGTCCAAACCCCCCAAAAATACCGGTTTTCTTTGTACATATACCAAGTAGGGTCGGGCCCAAATAATTATACCTTCTCCTACGCGAAAAAAGATAATATTTCGCGTCTGTACTACCGTGGCCGCGGTAGAACCGCAGTATATGGTAGGTATACTACCTCAGGTCCACGGTCGCGGTTTCGACCGCATTTTTCACCCTGCTCTGTTTGGAATTTAAAAATGTAAAACGTGAAAGTTGTAGCCCTTTGAATTGTCTTTCCAACCATATATTGTGGAGTCCAAATGGAATTCTGAGAAAAAGGTTATGTGTATTTTACTAGACAGTGCGCAGTATGCCTACTCGATTCTTCGTTTTTTTGCTCTATCATCCGTTGATCCCCGAATACGATCCCATCTTAATTACTTGTGCTATTACTTGAATTCATTCCATAATATCTATATAACTGGGAATCACTCATACAAGGCATAAAACACACAGTTAGTGCAAAACACTAGCGATTAAAATGCAAACTCAACTAAAGTGTAGTAAATTAGAGTGTAATAATCGACTAAAATACGTAATTATAGCCTATCATAAACACCCCACACTTAAACCATTGCTCATCCTCGAGCAAATCAAACTACACTTTTGTATAGACACAACCTTTTTAAACAATTCTCCTAACTCATCACACCAAGAATATTTAATATAGACTAAGCACAAAAGCGTAACATCTTCACCTCAAGATTTGACTCACAAGTACCACGCATTATTCACAACTTACCCACTTACTCTAACATAGAAGTCACTAACATTATCTTTCCTTCATGAATAAAGTTCCCTTACACAATAAAAGAGAGTAGTTCCACACAATAAAATTTAAGAACACTTAGGAACTCAAGATAGAAAGAATCACTCACTTTCAAAAATAACATTCATATGCCACATAAGATGAACCATAATCTTGTCCGTAGTATATAACTCCGCTAATCGAGCTCATTCAATCTAGGATCAATTAGGACTTTATTTGGTTGTAATGTAGGCTATGGGACGGGTAAGATACATTTAGATATAAAAGTGACTATACCTCCCTAAGAACTTTAATACATATACTTTAATATTCAAACCCCATACTTATGTCAAACCAAAATTCCACATTCACATCAATGTATATTACCCCATTCTTCTTTAATCACACTTACATCAAGAGCCACCACTTATCAAGGAATTTTTTTTATTTTCTTTTACAACAATCCAATTGTATTTTTTTATTTCAAGTGGCACTTTCTTTTTCAAAACAGTGCACATTTCTCCTTATTTAATTAGTTCCATTCAAAAGCCAAACCAACCACCCCACACTTTAACATATACCAAGTTCATAAATAATTCAAGTGCTCATGAGAGGTTACAATGGTTAAAATTGATGGTTAATTCAAACAAATGGGTAAGGCTTGTAAAGTGGTTGCAAAAGAAATAAGTTTACAGGCTAAGGGGGTTAACTACGATACATAACACTAGGTGGGTAAAATATACATATCTGGCTCAACAAAGAAATGCCTATATCCTTTCCAAGACTGAACAAAACTACTATTTCACTTTGCAAACACAGGGCAAGTTCTAGGCATCAAATGCAATGCACAAAATATAACAAATCCTTACACACACAGGGCACATGAATCACTCAGGATTGGTTTCATCAAGACACTCTAGTCAAAGCATAACAACCAAAGTGTTCCAACCAAAGTGTTGCAACCAAAGTTCTCACTATTCTCAAGGCGTAACAAAGTCAAGATATATTGCTTTAATTCAAAACACAACACAATGGATCCTACTCCCAAAAAAAGAAATAACTACACCCGGTTCAAATAAAACCCTTGGAAAAGAATCGTGGTTTAAAAAAAATCAAGGGGTAATTGCTACACTACCTAACAAAATAAAATCTTTTTTTTCTTTAGACTTAAATCCCTCAAGAAAATTGTCTGATAGATCCGTAGTCGGGAAAAGTCCAATCTTTTAAAAAAAATTATTTGATTAAACTAA
Organism: Nicotiana noctiflora; assembly: GCA_032618575.1. Lineage (NCBI taxonomy): Eukaryota > Viridiplantae > Streptophyta > Magnoliopsida > Solanales > Solanaceae > Nicotiana > Nicotiana noctiflora. The sequence continues at coordinate 288,844 of JASVEL010013878.1, forward strand.
CACAACTAAAATAGCATAGAAAGTCACCCAGACAATCTCCTCACCTGACACTTAAAATTGTGCATTGTTCCCAATGCACATCATAACTAATAAAAGGGTAAAAGAGACTCCCTGGTAGGCTAAAGGCCGAAGCACTAACAGCTCATGGGATACTCAGACTTCTCCCAAGCTTGATCCTTCGTGCGGGTACCTCACACTTAGTTCCAACCATTTCGTTTGATGTTGCATCCTTCCAATCGCTTTGCTTCCATGCTCCTAGAAAATCAAATTTCGACACTACAAAAATAATATATTAAAAAAATATAAAACAGGTTTGCCACCTAACAAATGTTTGATTTGACGTCGCGGCATGATGTGAATCACTTTTTGCCTCCACCTCGAGCTTATGAATTGAACCCCAAGTTTTGATTCAAGCTTATGATTATGGTCATGGGGCGGTGGAATGAATCTAACTGGCCCAAGAAAATAATGTAGTATTCTGCACTCCTTGGCCTTTGTATGAGGTATGTAATCCTAACTTTCTGGCAAGAAAAATTCCAGAATATATGCACATTGTTCCTCATTCCTTGACTCTTCGACTGGTTCAGATGTCTCTACTTCCATACCATCATCCAAACATAATATGGAAATTTCTTTGGAGTGTGGACCAATGCGCTCAAACACATGAAATTCAGGACTTTCAACATCCTCAACATCAATGATACTAGAATCCACAAAATTTATATCCTCAAAACCCTTAGTTGGCTCTAGTCTCACTTCTTCAACATTGACATCCTCAATAGGTGGCTAGGTTGTTGATGTTCTACTCTGGCCTCCCCAATTAACACCTCAAATTCATGCTCTTTTTGGCTACTATCCTCAATACTGGCTTGTTGAGCATTAAAAGCTCCAACCACTTGACTGAATTGAGACTCCAACTTGCGAATAATTGCCTATTGCCTTTCTATGTGCAATTGTTTCTCATTGTTTTATTCCTGAAGGCACTTTAGCATATCCTTGATCTCCTTCTGGTCCGCTTCCCAGTTTCTTTTTTCCTAACCATCGTAGTAAGGGTCGGGGGAAGATAAGAAATATAAGCACAACCATAAAACTGACCATTTTTACCACCACACACATCATACACATTCCACAAATAAGATTGAGTTGGAGCACATAACTCGCTCTCAGAAATATTTTGATAATTTTTATACGGGTGGTTTCCTTCACAATATGTATGAGGATCAATAGTAGAATTATCTACACCAAAATTTTCATAATTCTTAGATGTCATGTTTCTCAAATCATCAGATATAACAAAACAACATAAAAATTCAAACTCGAAACCTAACAATATATACAGCTACAACTACACTGTTGTTCCCCGACAACAATGCAAAAATTTGATCACGCCCAAATATAGTCCTAAAAAGAATAAGTGGTCGCTGCAAATATAGTCCGATCTAAAAGTCCGGAGTTGAATCCCACAAAGAACTAAGGCTTAGCTGTATCTGTTTAATATCACTATGATGACAAGATTGACCAATTTTCTAAATTATAAAGATTGAGATTTATATTTCTAACTATTTAACTATCAAGTATTACAAATCGTTAAAATTATCAACTAACGAGACAAAGGGTTGGAGACTAATTAAGGAGGTCTAGAGTTATAATTTTCCCAATTGTCAGAATCCTTCTAGCTATGTTCCCTACAATTTCACCAATGTATTCTCTACTAATCGTGAGAAATTTATGTGTCGTAATTCTCTCTCGAGCAACTACAATAATTTACTAGACATATTCTCTCGAACTACGGTAGTTGGCTTTATCTAACCGCTCATTATGACAACGTCAAGACTTTCTTATTTCTAAACCTACCTTTAAACCCAATATATTGATTTCTCACATACGTTAGGAGTGACGCTGTTCAACAACTACCAAAATATGTATCCTTTCTCAAGCATCACATAATAAATAGGCACAGTCAATCGATGGCCATTCAATCAACAATAATAAATACGTAGTTGAACAAGTAGAGAAATCCAACGGCTCAATTATATAAAAACATAACAAGAATTTATGTACAAAAGGTTCATCAAAACCCTAGATAACAAATTAGTTATTCATAATATTATGTAAAAATACAATACTAAAAGTCATAACCAATAATAAAACATAGGAAGAAGAAGGAAAAACTTGTTGAAAAATTCTCCGTCTTTCTCCCAGCATGTTCTTGACTCCTTAGGTCGAATCTCCGGTCTCCTTAGCCTCCTTAGGTCTAAATTATGTCAAAAGTGTGTCAAAAATATGTCCAAACCCCCCAAAAATACCATTTTTCATGTATATATACGAAGTAGGACCGGGCCAAAACAATTATACCTTTTCCTATGCGGAAAAGGACAATATTCACGTCTAGACTGTCGCGGACGCAGTCAACCATGGTATATGACAGGTATACTGCCTCAGCCCACCTCAGGTTCACGGTCATTGTTTCAATCGTATTTTTCACCCTGTTCTATTAAGAATTTCAAAAAAATGTAAAACATGAAAGTTATAGCCCTTTAAATTATATTTCCAACTATATATTGTGGATCCCAAATGATGTTCTGAGAAAGCAATTATATGTATTTTACTAGACAGTATATAATATGCCTACTCGATTTTTCATTTTGTTGCTCTATCATCCGTTGATCCCCGAATATGATCCCAACTTACTTGGGCTTTTACTCAGAATTCAAACTTCCAAATAACTAAAATTTCATAACATCTATATGTCTGAGAATCACTGCTACGAAGCATAAAATACAATGTTAGTGCAAAACACTAGCGTTTAAAGCGCAAACAACTAAAGTACAGTAAATTAGAGTGTAATAATCGACTAAATTGGAGTGCAATTAATTATATGGATTGGGTTGCACACCGCTACGAGCTATATATATATATATATATATATATATATATATATATAGAGAGAGAGAGAGAGAGAGAGAGAGCGAGAGAGAGGGTTGCACGCCGCAATGAGTATTATACAGTGTTGAGTGACTGAGTATGCTGAGTATTGAGCAAAGTAAAAGATAATGCGAGATAGTGAGGTTGAGTACACTGAAAGTGTGAGTACATGTGTTAATCACAAAGAGGCATTGCATTTGACATACGTACTTGATATACAGGCATTGAGATGCATTTTCTTTTTTTGTCCGGTTTTGGTGAAATTCATGATTTTACCAGTATCTTGACATGTAGGTATAGAGATGTACTTTCCTCATGCTATTTGATAATGAAATATTTACCTGATGAAAAGTTTTTGCGAAAAGTTACAGTTTTCAAACTTACTCCTATTTTGATGATTTCGGTAAGGAATTGGATTTTTCTGATATACTTTAAAAGTAGAACTATTTCGGAAAATTATGAGAAGCTGAGTATTTTATCTCTGAGTTACTTAATTATTTATATATGCCCTATGATGTTATGAACTGCTATTGGTTATTGGTGTTAGACTCGACCTATGTTCCAGCTCGTCACTACTTTCAACCTAAGTTTAGGCTTGTTACTTATTGAGTATATGGGATCATATATCCTTATACTATACTCTGCACATTGCGTGGAGATTTCGGATATCGATGTTACTGTGTTTGACAGAAGCTGGATTAAAAGATGTACCTGTATCTCTGTTGTAGCTGCCTCTTCTTCGTGGTAGCCTTAGATTATGTAACTTTGTATACGTACTTTTTTCAAAAAACAGATGCATTTATTTCTTTTCAGTCTTGAAATCTCTACTCTTATAAGCTCTTGATTTGTGTTATCATCCCTAGGGAAATGTAATAGATCCAGATAATATATTTTATTTAATTCACTTATTAGCAATATTGAAATTGGATAGTTATTAGTTGGCTTACCTAGCAGGTTGGGTTAGGTGTCATCACGACTAGTATATTCTGGGTCGTGGCAGGAATATTGCTCATGAAGACAGTTGAATGCCTATCACCTGATAACATTCAATAAAGAATATTCTGCAGTATCAAATACATAGTCCACTATAGAGAATATAACATTCATAGCCTACCTTTACACATTCTTCAATTGCCCCCATAATTATCATTTAAGAGGGCTTGATCTTACTACCTTATTCCCTAGGTACGACTATAAATACGGATTACTACAACCATTGTAGACATGAATTTTCTTACAAGACTTATGCTATATAATGTTCAAAGCTCAATAGCATGCTATCTTTTTACTTTCTTAATATTGTTATTATTGTATTCGGAAACTCTATTCCCATAGTCTAAGTTCTCAACTGTCTTATATCAATTTTAACGTTAAGTCTTACATATTTATTAGTTTATATACTATATTAGGATCAAAACAGTTCGCTTGTCTATAAATCAAGTGCAAATTCAACTGTACAATTTTCACGGGTAAAGAACTACTATACTGATCAGAAATGTTGATCTATGTAATTGACACTGATACTAATTGTGACGATATTTGCAGAAGTGGAAAAATTATGTCAAAACAGATCAGAATAGTGTAACATGAGTTTTTGCAAGTTCCTGAGCCTAGCGCACTCTAGTACATCAAGAAAATTTTGAGAGTAAAACAAGATAATCATAGTAAAGAAACATATATGGATTGAAGGCTCAGGCTATAATTGTTAGGACCGAAAAAATCACGTGTCATGCGTAAGCTAGTAAAGCAAACCTTGAATAACGATAAATCAGACAACAAAAGAAAAATATACTAAAAGAAACACAGATATTTAACGTGGTGTGATCAATTGACTTACGTCTACGACGGAGATGAGCAATCCACTATATAAAAGAGAGTACAAACTATCAAGAGAACAGCCTCACGAAGAGCCAAACACAAGTGACACACTAACACTTGTCCCATAAACTTCTCCCTCTAAACACGACTCTCAAACCCCTTATGACTACATTGTGAATGCTTGAATGAGAAGGAATGACTTCACTTTATAGAAGTCCAAATATTTTTCTACAAAAAAAGATATTGTCCAAATATGGAAGAATTATAATTTTCTTCTAATAAAAAGGAAACTCAATTATGGTAAATATATTGTCCTTTTGTTCAAGTAGAAAAACCAAATATGAAAAGAAAATCACGGCAAACACCTAACAATAATTCGATATCTTATCCAAAAGTCCTCTGTAGTAGGCAGGGACGGATATAGGGGGGCGAACCCCCTTCGTCGAAAAATTATACTGTATATATAAGATAAAATCTATTTTTACCCTTATATATAATATTTGAACCCCCTTAACACAACTCAAAAGTATAGTTTAGTGGTCAATGGTGTTCAGATCTTCATAAGATCTTAGGTTTACTTCTCACTAGTTAAGAAAAATAATTTTAAAACCCCCTTCGTGGAGTTCCTGCCTCCGCCACTATGATAGGAAGTTTAAATTAACATTATCAGTTCTGAAATATTTTTCATTGTACGAGACCACCTATTTCCGAGGCATATATGATCAAGCTTTGGAATACAACAACCCACAATGCAATAACTTGGAAGAAATTAAATGAGTCGATGTAGTTACAGGAAATTGGGAATTATGTATTTTTCTATTGAGCAAAGCCCATGTGAAGTAGGACCTCTTTCACATGGGACCAATAGTCTACAAGGACAGCTGACATGCGGTGGCAGCATATGTAACCAACCAGCCAATATAAATATAACCTTTTCAGAACAAAATTCAGAACAAGAACAAGTTTTTAAATTAAGTACCAAAACTTGGTTCAATCTCAACAAATTTCAGTTCTGTCAAAACCCCATCACCAAAACTTACGTTCAATATCAAGAAAGTCATGGGAATTATTCGTTTGCCATCTATGATTTCGGGTGTAAAGCAATTCCACAAACTACACTCTGTTCTAACTAGGAATCATAGTAGTATTTCAGATGTTCCGAAAGGACATTTTGCAGTTTATGTAGGAGAAACAGAGAAGAAACGTTACGTCGTTCCAATTGCATACTTAAATCACGCTTCGTTTCAGGAATTGCTTCGAAAAGCAGAGGAAGAGTTTGGGTTTCAACATCCTATGGGTGGTCTCACTTTACCCTGCAATGAGGATGCTTTTTTTCATCTCACTTCCCGATTGAACACTACTTTATGACTTGAAGATATATATGTGATGCAGCAGTCAGCAGACTAGATATTTAGAGATAATTAGTGTGTTCCTTCTTTTAATTTTTCTACAGTAATATTTTTTCCTCTTGCAATGCAAGAGCTGTAAATTTCTGTGTAAAGCCTTTCTACAGTAATATTTTTTCTACTAGCTCGTATTGTTGAGAGAATTGGAAATGGAAACACAATCAATCTTTTTACCATTATTGTCTTTGTAAAAGATCCAAGTTGTATATACTAATTACTACGTACCAGTAGGGGTGTGCATTCGAATCGGTTTATCGATAAATCGATTCGATTATTTGTTATCGATTTATCGATTTCGATTTCAAAATTTTCTTTATCGATTTGGATTTCGATTTGTCCTCTTCGGTTTATCGGTTTATCCATAAACCGATAAAATATACTAAATTTTTTTTTTTTATTCTTTTTAAAAAAAAAAAATTAATTTTTTTTAAAAATCTTTTACCCTTATTCTATAACACTCTTTCCTTTACCCTAAGTCCTAATCCTATTATTTCATCTATCACATTTAAGGAATGATCATATTTAAAGCTCAAGAGAATGAAGTTCAAATTAATGGAAAACAAAATTTGTCATGATGATGTATTTTTTTATACCGTTAGAGTGTTGGTGGCATACATTTGATTCCTTAATTTAGTTTCGTTGCATATGCTTGTTGACACAATTTTTCTGTTATAACGATGTTCGTCTTATTTTAGCTTCTTTTTGTCCATATTAGTTAGGCATGTTTATAGCGTTATACTTTCCGTAGAATCCCGCAAATTTTCTTATTGGTGTAATCGATAGCCGAATCAATAAGCCCCAAAAATCGGTAAATCGAAATCGAAAAAATCAAAAACTTATTGAAACGATAACGATAAGCATATGTACAAATCGATGACCGATAAGTAATTATTGATAAGTGTCAAAATCGAATCGATAAATCGAATGCACACCCCTGCGTACCAGTTCAATACTCAATTTTTTACTTGGATTAATATAATCTTTTATATAGGATAGTAATTACCATTAAGGATAAAAGATCAAGATATTTCCATGTTAAAATGATGAAATCGACGTGTCCTGGGATTTGAATCTGTGATATAAAATAATCGAATTCCTTTGCGACTATATTATACTTTTTTCTTAATTAAAGGGATTCAACGGCTTATATGCAACTAAAAATATGTTTTTGCCCTATTTGCACACTATAATCTTTCAATGAGATCTCCTTTCATCGGATGGAGCATATGTTTAATGGATTCAACTTAACCTAATAGTAACATATGCGGTTTAAGAGGCGCGCAATACAGTAAGATATACTAATTTGATAATTCCTAAATACTTTACAATGTCGTTAACTACCTATAACATACTGGCAATTATAATTTATGAAATATGTTGGTTATTTTCGCTATTTTATGGAAGTGAAAAGTTGAGTTTGTCCACATTGAAATTCTTTTAATTTATTCTGAGAATAGTAAGTCACGCGGAATTTCAATTATTTTAATTTTTTTTATTAGCTGGATCTGGATCAAGGATTTGGAATAGAAGATGTCAAAGCACTTCTGGATCAAGGATTTGGAATAGAAGATGTCAAAGCAACCCTCACTTACCAACCAAGAGATTGTGAGTTCAATTCTTCCCAAGAGCAAGGTCGGAAATTCTGGGAGCTAAGGATGTCGAGCATCTATTTGGAAATAGTATCTCTACCCAGGATAAATGTAAGGTCTGCATACACATTACCCTCACCAGACCTCACTTACCTTATACTTTAATTTTTTACAATTTTGCAGAATTAATGATAAGGAAATATAATTGAACATCAGTGTCACTGATAGATTAGTAGAAACTTCTAACGTTAATTATATTATGCAAAGCTATCCCGTAAGACATTAATCATTATTAATTATTATCATAAGTGATGTGAATTGTCAACGAAATTTTAGATTCCTTCAGATTGATTCATAAATGTAAAGTCGTATTCATCACGCAATATTAAGAATAAAATTTATTTAGTTTTCATTTGATAATAATGATAATAATTATTAAAGCTCTATATAAAGTCGCGCTGATTATATTCATATAGAAAATGGTTCCAATCATCTGATTCGTTATTGTCTTGATCTGTATCAAAAATTCTGTGATATTGGTATGTGCATGTATTTCAATTTATTGTAATGGAGCATGTGAAGCACTACTGTATTAGTAGTTAATTAAGATAAAATTCCTCTCTTTCTTAAAATCATATATGTGCGGAGAATTTATTACTGTACGAAAGAATATACAGATAGGTAATGGCTTTTGGTCAATTTAGGCAATTTATTTTATTTGTTAGTCTTTACTAAATGAAATCATTTGGTTGTTCGTTCAAACTTGATAGTACGGAATTCGTGTTTGTTCACATTTAAGAAATTCTTTTTTCATCATTTTCATTCCTTTAGTTATAAGTCACAATTATGAGATTTGTTAGGATTTTCCTTTGACAAATGAGTCCGAAGCTCAATGAGATATTAGTGGTTCTTATGTTGAAAATATTACCAAATAAATAAAAATATAATCTCTCTAAGTTTTTTAATTGATCACATTTTTCCAGTGGCGGATCTAGCCTGTTATTTATATTTTCTCGTGAACCCAATAATTTTTGTTCAAACAGTGTAACTGTATATCACCTCACTCAAATTAATTTAATTTTCAATATTCGCACAAGTGGAAATAATTGATGGCTTAGCATACCAAGTCACATGCATATGGGCAGTTATTTCAACGGAGGAAAATGTGGCAAACAATTATTTTAATTTATAGACGTAGAAATCTTTGCACCAAAAGTTATCTTTAGATAATGACTTCACGACTTTGGAAATAGATACAAATGACTTCTACTTCTGCGGATTGCATGTCAGAGCACGTTTGGACATAAGAATTTTCACCTTTTTTTTTTTTTTTTTTTCGAAATCAATAGCCATAAAAGAAAATGATTTCGGAGTTTTTCAAAAATTTTAAAAACTCTAAAAAATTATTTTTTGAAAATTTTATTCAGATCACTCATAAAACTTCAAAAACAACCCAAAATTTTATTCATGTCCAAACACAACTCTATTTTTCAAATACTATTTTTTTTTTTAGAATTTTACCATTGTTATGTCCAAATGCCAGGGATGCATGTTATAGATTATGAGTGCTTAAGCACCTCCATACAATATTATTTATATAGAGAAATTAGTAATTTATATAAATATATTATTTCAGCATCTAGTCTTAAATGTAATTTTCAGATAAAAAATAATTAAGCACCCATGATTTAAAAGTCTTGAATCCGCCACTGGTAAACGCCCACTTAATTCCCACGGATAACCACAACGACAAGAAGGCAGTATGGAAGTTGCAATTTGCTAGAAAAGAATTTGAGGGCAACATACTGCATCTTGCATATAGCTGTTTAGGGGTCCAAGATGTTGTCTCATATTTGGTCATGTTTTGGCACAAACAATAATATGGATAAACATGTCCAAAAGAGCGGTAAGTATTCCTCTATTATTAATAAGATATTTTAAATTTAAACTAAATAAAAATTGACTTTGTTAGGAAGTTTTACTCTCAATAAACTTTTTGGTACGAATTTAAATTTAATCTTGCCTAAATATATGAGTATCGAGCACGAAATGAACAACAAAAAAAAAGCATGTCAAATCTGGAAAAATATGGGCGAATGGTGGTGTATCACACTTATGGCCACCGTCATCACAAAAATTCAGGATGGATAATCAAGTGGAGGGCATACGTAGTAGAAACCTCCAAGTACGTACATTGCCGCAAAGGGATCAGTGTTTAAGCTTTGGAACTACAGCAAACCCACAGTGCAATAATTTCTTAATTATTCACATGGAATTGGGTAAACTAATTTTAATTTTTTTTTTTTTGACCAATATGAGCAAAGCCATGTGAAGTAGGACCTCTCTCACATGAACCCAATAGTGCATAATGACAGCTGAACTGCGGTGGCAACATATAGCCAGCAGCTACTATAAATATATAAATTTTCCAGTGCAAACTTGAGAAGAAGAACAAGTTTTCAAATCAAATAACATTAGTTCGTTCCACTTCAATCACAACAATAGTTACCTTGAAGAAAGTCATGGGAATTATTCGTTTGCCATCTATGATTTCGGGTGTCAAGCAATTCCATAAACTGCACTCTGTTCTAACTAGGAATCATAGTAGTATTTCAGATGTTCCGAAAGGACATTTTGCAGTTTATGTAGGAGAAACAGAGAAGAAACGTTACGTCGTTCCAATTGCATACTTAAATCACGCCTCGTTTCAGGAATTGCTGAGGAAAGCTGAAGAAGAGTTTGGGTTTCAACATCCTATGGGTGGTCTCACTTTACCCTGCAATGAGGATGCTTTTTTCCATCTCACTTCTCGATTGAACACTACTTTATGATATGAAGATATTTGATATGCATCATTCCACATATAAAAGATTAGAGCTTTAGTGTTTTCTCTTAATATTTTTTTCCTCTTGTTATGCAAGAGCTGTAAATTTATGCAAAGCCTTTCCACCACCTCAAATTGTTTAAAGAGCCGGAAAGGAAAGATACATGAAATTTTTCCCATTCTCACTTGTCTTCAATATTGGATTGCTTAATTCTCTAATTAAGTATTAAGTTATATAAACTGAAACGTACGATTAAAAATTTTACAATATAAATATATGTTATAACATGTTACTTATCATTTATCTTAGGTCACGAATTAAAGGTTACCTACAGGCTACAATAAGTTGTAAAATAATTTGATTGTATAAATATTTTTACATGTGGGTAAGAGCTTAATAGTTAATATAATTCTTTAACCGTTATAACTCATAATAGGGAGAAGGACAACTTTTAGCAATCGACTGAAACTGTAGTAAATCAATCATTAATATCCAGTGAATAATTAAGAGCTAAATCCTAGCGACAGAGTGGTCGATAAACTATCAGTAACTAATGTCACACAGAACAACAACAACAACTACCCAGTATAGTCCCAGAAGGTGGGGTCTGGGGAGGGTAATATGTAGACAAGCCTTACCCCTACCCAAAAGGGTAGAGAGGCTATTTCCAATCGACCCTCGGCTTAGAGAAGGAAAGGGAAAGCAACAACAAAAACAAAAACAAAAGAGCATTAGTAATTCCGGCAGAAATCGCATTATCCAATAATGTCACACAGAACGATTATCCAATATAATCCAGTCGTTTCTTGATATAAGAATCATGCTAATAACATTATTTTGTTAGTACCGAAATAATCTGGTGTCATGCGGATGCTAATAAATCAAATCTTGAATAACGATAAATTATACAACAAATGAGAAATCTACTAAAAGAGACATGAACATAAACGTGGTTCGGTCCATTACCTACATCCACGATTGAAATGAGCAATCCACTATATAAAAATGAGTACAAAATATTGAAAGAACAAGCTTATGAAGCGGCAAATACAAGTGACACACTAACACTTGCCCCATAAAGTCCTCCCCTAAACACAAATCTCAAACCACATATGGCTACATTGTGGATGTTACTGAATGAGAAGGAATGATCCTCAATTTATAGAAGTTCAAACCATTTTCCTACAAGAAATGGACTAGACAAATATGAGAAATTTAAAATTTCCTTTTACAATAAGAAAAATCCAATTATGGTAAAACATGTTGCCAAGTCACATCGATCATCCATGTGACAGAGAAGGGAAAAGAACCAGAGTGAGATATGGGTATTGCAAATTTTAATAGAACTTTTCTTGCTTAAAAAAAGAGTACCAGAAAAAATGCTTCCACATTGAGTTAATTATACAGAAATTATGTTCTATGTATTATGGGTATTAAAAATATTTACATAATCAAGTTACATTTAAGGTAATTACTAGTAAATATTTATGACCCATACTTGATGAGAATTATAACTTACATGTTATAAATTTCACAGAATTGCTTAGGGGCAAGAGTTGTTGACTTGTTGCGAGGCTGTACGTTCTCTTTCTTTATCTGCAAGGAATATTTACGGTAAACGCAGTAGTGTATACAAAGTTTCATTTGACTAAAACTTATATAAAAAAAAATTTAAAAAAAATATCTCTCTATATATATATATATATTAATGCTCTCTGGCACTAATTTGTGATATCGGTGGGTTATCTAGGTTAATTTAAATGTACGACTGCTGCAAGTTGAGTCTGTTCACATTAACAAATTTATTTAATTCAGCTTTTTAGTAATCCTTAGTGATTACATTATTAATTCTACAAATTCTAAGTCAACTATAGATCTGATTAAATTTAGATTTGAAATCGTTTCACTTTTTTAATCACGGATATCTGTGTCACAGATTCTGTAAGATTACTGCCAGAGGCGGACCCAGGATTTGAGTATGACGGGTGCACCATTGTATGCTAATTATTAGCGATAAAATTTGGCGGCCAACTCTTTGAAAACTCAATGATTATGATGAGTTGATGACTTATCATCGAAGTGCAAATAAAAAGAAGTTCTAAAGAAAAAGAAAGTAGCGAACAAAGAGAGATTTCTTTACGAAATATGTGCTACGGAAAGGGAAGATATTTGATTTAAGACTGTTTCAAATTTTAAAATTTCGAACTTTTTCTCAATGAGATTCTTTGATAAAAAAGGTGTTCAAACTTAAAAAAATTATCAAAAATCTTAGTAAACAATTCAAGATTAAGGGTGTGTTAATAGTTAAAGAACTGAAGAAAAGCCTCAAACTCTTACTTAATTGTCATTGCCGAATAAGAGTTGACGGATATCCACTACTTTGTCAAAGTGATTGTTGAAGAAAATTGTGGAAGAACGATTTGCATTTTTTTACTTCTCAAACGCGATAAATTACAATTTGAAGCTTTTAAGTTTAAGGAAGGGATTTGACAAAGAAATAAAATTAAGTTGACTATTATATATTAAAATTAAATTATATCTGAATTTTAAAAAAATTGAAGTAAAAAGTGAAGCAATTTGCTATTAAGTACAAACTAGTTAAATTCAAAAGAAAGTAAAATTAAAAAATAAAGGAGAAAGTGCTACGTATTGGTTTTGAACCCGCGACCTCAACCCAAATCTTGAAACTTTAGCACCCAGGAAAACCACTCCGCCAATTCATTTCTTTGTGTTTGGGTGCACACAAGCAATATTTATGGGGTCCCAAGTATATGTAGAGGTACATAAAAGATATATATACAAGATTTTTGCCGAGGTTTACGGGGTCCCGTGCCCCTCAACCATCAACGTAGGTCCGCCCCTGATTACTGCTAAGAAGACTTGCATTAATTAGTTCCTCTTTCAATTATAAATATATATGGTGCTTCCCTTACATTATATTATTCCTTTGGGCCATTTCTTCGTAGTAACGTAATGCTGAATATATGATATGTTACGCGGAGGAATAAATGTACAACAAATATATAGATACAGGTATTACTTCCATCTGCTCTATTATATTTAATTAGTTCATCAATATCTCAGGAAATCATCCAGTTGTTCACTCTAATTTGTAAGATCCTCGGAATTCATGTTTGTTCACATTTAGGAATTCTTTTGTTGAATATTCATATTTTCTTCCAACTGTTAACTGGAATATAATGCAAACTTAACTTTTCATACTTGTTTAAACTTCGTTGCTTGGATACAAAGGTAGGAAATACTTCTTTTTATGCAAATTGAAATAGTCAGGAAAGCAATATAAAAATGAGAGAATAATCCATATAACCGCTTTTAAAATAATATTCAAATAGTATATATATATATATATATAATAAATTTAATGCTAGCAAAAAGTGATAAAAGCCCAATAAAAATACAACGCCAGACATAATCAGCGGAAGGTAACTTGTTAGCACATAATTGGGGGCTGTATGGAAGCACATAATTTCGGTGCAAATAATTGATACATCATTTCAGAAAGTAGAAATAACGGCTTTCAATTGCCAAGGCACATGCTGACATGCATGTGAGCAGTTATTTCCGCATAGAAAAATTATAAAATTTGTAAACAAATATTTGAACGTCAGAGACACCAGCTTGCACCAAAAATAGTATTCTTCAGGTAAATGACTTGACAGCTACATGTACTTGTTAGGGCGTGCAATTTGCTGATTACTGCTATGGGATATATGGAATATTAAGCAGGTGAGGGTGGTATGGGAGTTGCAATTTGATATAAGCAAAACATTTGCTAAAATTCATAGAGGCTGCATTATAGCTTCTTAAGAGCTTCAGTCAAGAAGAAGAAGAAAGGTAGATAATTGAAATGAAAATCGTCTACTGTTTCATTGATCTTCAAATCTATATATACAACCGCTAACCACACCTATTTTATCTACCACTATATACTAACAATTAAATACAGCTCTCATTTGTAATTAACTAACAACTAACCTCTAATAACCACGTGCAACATATGTAAGATACACTGCACTTCCTTACTATTACTTTGGCCTCTCAACACTCACCCTCAAGCTGGAGGGTGTAAAATGTTAAGAACCCCCAGTTTGCTAAGCAAATGAACATGTTGAACTTGGCCTAAGCCCTTGGTCAGAAGATCTGCAAGCTGTTCTGTAGTATATATGTACATATGAAGTCTTTACTAGCCCTGCCTTGATTTTGTCTCTAATGAAGTGACTGTCTATCTCTATATGTTTCGCTCTCTCGTGAAAGATGGGATTGGCTGCAATTGCATATCAGCTTTGCTGTCGCTAAACACAGTCATTGGACTATGTATGCTAACTCCTAGCTTCTTAGATAGTCCATGTAACCAGGTTAATTCTACCACAGCTGAAGCCATGCTTCTATATATACTCTGCTTCAGCTGACTTCTAGAGACTCTTTGTTGTTTCTTTGATTTTCATGAGACCAAAGTGTCTCCAAACTTGACTATGTATCATGTCACTGATCTTCTTGTGTTTGTACTTGCTTCGCATTAGAGTCACACCAATATGTCAACTCTTGTCTGATTCCTGCCTTCAACCAAATACCTTGTCCTGGTAAAATTTTCAAGTATCTTACCAACCTATTTGCAGCTTCCTAGTGGGATTTTGTCACGACCCAAACCTGTTCGTGATGGCGACCAACCCTAAAGCTAGGCAAACCAGACCAACAGTCATTTCATATTAACAATAAGTCCAGAAAACGACAATTTATGAAGAATATAAGAGTTTATAATAATGATCCAGTAATAATAGTAGAATGATAATACTAAGAAATACGAAAACTGATAAAAACACTCCCAAAGATCTGGGGTCACGAGTCTAGATCCTCTAAGCAAAATTGGATAATAAGAATATCTCAACAAATTACTCAAGTCTGAAGATATATATGTAAATAAGACTGAAATAAGAAGAGTAGCCAGGTCCTGCGAACGACAGCAGCTACCTCAACAACTCGAATAACTCTGAATAAACGAAACTGCTCGGCTAAACCTCCGGCGTACCTGAATCCGCACACAAAGGTGCAGGGAGTAGGGGTGAGTACTAAGTACTCAGTGAGTAAAAAGCATATAAAATGTCAGAAGATAAGAAATCCACAAAATTCCATAAAGTAAAGCTACATCTAACAGTCTGATACTTTACTACGAACTAACAACAACAACAAATCATAGATAGCACCAGTAAATAACAATGCATGAATGCAATGCAATGCACATGACCGCTACGGCGTGTAGCCCGATCCATTTAACGTCGACGACGCTCACACTGGGGGTGTGTACAGACTCCGGAAGTGCTCCTTCACCCAAGCACAATATATTCATATCATTCGTTGCGGCGTGTAGCCCGATCCACACTCAGTCCACAACATGCATATGAGTCACATAACAGTTTCAGTTTATTTATTTATAGTTCCAATTCATTAATAAGGAAAATACTTTAATTTCTTATTTCAAGAACATGTGACTTAGCATTTCATAATAGTAATTTCAACCCAGAACTGAGATCAATGATTTTACAAATCATGCTATCACAAAGATATCTATCTCCTAAGGATACTACAGGTCGGCACAAAGCCCCAAACATGGCATAAAGCCCATATATATTTAACATAGAGCGTTTCAATCGCCAATATAGTGTTATTCTTGTTCGGGATGGACCAAGTCACAATCCCCAGTCATAACCAATCCCGCACCTGCCATGGGATGCGAGTCACGCCCTAAATAGCGTCATAATGTGATAAGCCGAGGTTTCTAACCCTCAGGCCATCATATATATACTAACTACTCACCTCTAACCGGTCGTGGACTCGTCCGCAATGCATTTTCCTTTCGTATTGACCTCCTTGTGCGTCGCATCTAGTCAAAACCACAGCGAATACATAAATATGGGTCAAAGAAACGTAACCCAATCAAAAAATACTCGAAAAGTACAATAATTCACGAAGTTGGTAAAACCCGAGCCTTAGGCCCACTTCTCGAAAAATTCCGAAAATCATGCCAACGGATTCCTCGTCTCGCCATGAGTCCGTACATATAAAATTTATCGAAAACGGAGTTTGAATGCCCCTTCAAATACCACAAATTCGTTTTCAAGAACAAAGCACTAGTTCTGCACAATTTCGATCAAATTTCACGAATTTAAGTGTTGATTCTTGTATAAAATAATATTTTCTAGTCAAGAGACTTACCTCTAAGAAATACCCGTTGAAAACCCTCTTCAAATCACTCAAAAACCTCTCTTGGCGGAGTAAAAATGGTGGAAAATTATGAGGGTCGCGACTGAAATAACCCTCTTAAAACATTCTGTCCGCGCAGGTTTTCTTCTATGCGATCGCAATGCCACTCCTGCAATCACATTACAAAATCTCAAGCCCCAGAATTCCTTCTACGCGATCGCAGAAACACCCATGCGATCGCAGAGAACATTTCCCCTCTTCTACGCGATCGCACACCATGCCACGCGACCGCACTGACCAAACTCCCAGACCTATGCGATCGCAATTTCCTTTACGCGATCGCATAGTACAAAATCTGAGCCCCCTCAACTCCTTCTACGCGATCGCATCTAGACTTACGCGATCGCATAGAGTAAAATTCCTCTGCAATTTTTTGCTGCACTTTTATGCTCAAAATTTCCCGTTAGCCATCAAAAATTACCCCGAGGCCCTCAGAACCTCAACCAAATGCACAGATATGTTCTATTACTTCATTCAAACTTGCTCGTAACATAAAAACACTATCATAAACATCAAAATCATCGAATTATCACGGATTCAAGCCTAAGTTAAACTAAAACTTCCGAAACTTGCATTTGATCTAAAACCCAACATAAGAACCTCCGAATGACCTGAAATTTTGCACACATATCCACAATTACCTAACGGAGCTACTACAACTCTCGGAATTCCATTCCGACCCTCGGATCAAAATCTCACCTACCATCCGGAATTCACCAAAATCCAATCTTAGCCAATTCAAGCCTAAATCTACACCGGACCTCTGAATTCAATTTCAATTTTTCTTCTAAGTCATAAATTATCCCTCAAAACTAGTCGAATCATCAGAAATCCATTCCGAGCTTCTAACTCATAAGTCAACATTTGGTTGACTTTTCCAATCTATCCTTCCCATAAAGAGGTTGTCTCATTTCTACCTGAACTCTATCCGAATTACTTCAAATTCTCCAAACACATATAATTAAACCTATAGAAGAATGAAACGGGAAAACATGGCTGTAACTCCCGTAACGATGGGTCGGGTCATTACATCCTCCCCAACTTAAACAAACACTCGTCCTCGAGTGTATCGAGAGTTGTTCTAGAAGCCAACCAGTAGCTGAATGATCTTACCAACCATATACCCGGGGTGATCCCTCGTCACCATATTTCGCATAGACCCGATACACAATACAGTCGAACTTTCACAGTCAATTTAATCCATACTTGCACGCTCAGGTGAAAACATATGATATACCGCCTGTACCAAACACTTGGAATCATAACTTCTATTCACATCAGTTGTCCCTATCAACCAATTACCGGCAGAGAACCTCTTATTAGCTACAGCCTTATTCCCACACTTTCCTATACCACCAACGATGAATGAAACATGCTATAAATCGTAATCATTTCTCATATTAACCATTCATCAACCCACTTCCCTTGACTAATGTCACAACAGATTTCCGGGTCAAACCTCGATATTATCTTCCTAACAAGCTGAGATTAAATCTGTCTGTATTCATTAATGAACCCGACGATCACCTCGAATCCAATACCACTCCAGTGATATGATACTTCAATACAAGTCTAAACCACATCTTGCATAATACACGTACCAGTAAGAAACGATTTGAACACACTCAAATCATGTCAAATAACTCAAACGAAAGAGTTGTACCTCAAGCTCATCAATGCCATTACAATACAAGGCTGAGAGCCCATATCACATCATAGAAATAGAACGCCTGAAACTACTTTAAAGGGTCATAACTCCCTATGCCTTCCTACAATGCGTGATCCTATCCCAACATTGTTACACCTGAAGCACCTCAAGCCACTATGCTCAAAATAAACAACCACACACATTTGATGTCTAAAACTAACGCAATTCGTTACACCCACAGTGAAATAGAGAACACACAACACACAACCCGATAGACCATAACCAATGCTCCATACACCGAGCAACACCTAATTACTCTTCCTGCTCGACTTTCTGTATGAATTCTCAATGGAACCGCACCACCTGTGCCTATAACTAACAAATCACAATGTCTCACAACATCGAAAAATAACTCATAGCTTTCCTCAGATCACTAACAAGCTTAATAACGATAGACTCAACCTATTCCTCAACAGTACAACTCAGGGTCAACCAAGCTAACTTAAGCTAAATGCATAGCCATATTGGCCTGCCAACAAACTCTGTACCAAGAAGCCTGAAAATGTTTCTTCCACTTCTATAATTCCTACCGAAGGCACCAAATAAATATCGAAATCCACAATCTCACCCGGTTACATGCCCGGCCATACGAAACGCATCCGAAAATTCCTTCAATAATGGAACGGGATCAATGATAGCAACCTCTGCACTGATATCTATCACAAATGGCCAATTTAAAAAGTACTCCTTCCCAGCTGTCCGCTGGTTCTTTGAAATATAAATCACTCTGCTAAATATATATTCTAATGCACTTCACCACTTGACCCGTGGCATTCCTGGCGTAGCCCCTAAGGCAATAGTTCAAAATCACCCAACTCTACGACAAACAGTCTGAATTCCAACATCACATCCAAAATATAACACACCAGCGAATAAAAAAAAAAATCCACCACTACAATATAACATGTGCATCAGAACTGCCTATAACACATGAATAGTCATACCTGATCCCAGTTTCCACCGTGCGAATACATGCACCCATCAAGTATCCATTCATTCAACGAGAGATATTAAAAAATTTCCCTAATCATCTGAAGCTCCCTTATCTGATCGCTTAAAATGAATCACTACATATCCCATGCTCTACATGACCTACACATGCCTTGTGCAAATTCTTACAATACTGACATGACAGATGAGATCTGTATACATTCTTAGCCATCATCGAGACAACAATTCATTAATTTTATGCTCTTGGCGAGAACTATCCCCTTATTCTGAACCAAACAATGGTCTTAGCTCTTTACTTTACTTCATATGCTCAGATTGCATCGATCTCGAATTTAATGATCTCGTCTTACCTAGTACGAACTGCTCGGGCAATTAGCCACTCCAGGCATAATTAAATGTCATATATGATGCCCCCAATGTGCCAATAAGCTACCAATTTGAATACGGTTCTAAAGAAACGAACTCTGGAAGGAATTATCAAGTCCTACGCACTAATACCGACTTTCCTTGGAAAACAAAAAGCAAGGCATACAAATACGGCATATAGAAAACTATACTCGATATCACACTATTGCGGTGTGCAACCCGCTCCAGATAACATACCCGTGGCGGCGTACCACCCGATCCATGTATAGATCTCACATGCACATCAAGCCAAATCTGCTCATTATAACAAAATATCGAATATCGGTCGTACGTATGCTAAGTGCATAATAATATCTGTGAGGGACTTATAGCATTGTAAGCTACAAAACTCAGGCACAACTGAGGTGCGATGTACAATCTGAATCTCAAAAACCGATGCTTATATAACGTCATTCCTACGAGGATTCTTAACATATAGCAATTTCTCAAGCCGTCTAATCTCCTAGCTTGGTCAGACGAGTCATTTAGCCCACATAAAAACTGTAACAACCTCTATTGATGAAAATGTTCTACTGATTCCTTATATTTTGCATAGTTACATAAGGAGGAGGAACCATGGCATCATATTCAGCCCGAATGTCCTTCAATTTGGTAAAATATACCGAAATAGAGTTAGTAACATGTCAGTGATTGGGTATTTGTCGATGTACCTGAAAAATTCTCATGCGATTGACTTATCAAATCGTTCATTAAGATCCTTCCACACGATGTATGAATTTGAAGTATACTCAATTCCACAGAGTAGATCTTCAGAAACAGTGCTGATGGTCCATGAAAGGACCGCCGCATTGCAAGTTTCCCACTGCTCATGCAATTCATCTTCAAATAGTTCCTTCTTACAGGTACCTAGCACGAACCCTAGCTTCCTCTTAGATTAAAGAGCAATTCTCATAGATCTACTCCATAAGCCATTAATTTTTTTATCCGGTAAGCGTAATAGGAACGAGTATTGAACTAGGAGTATCATTCGCGTTCATATATAAACTTAAAAAATATTGAGATTTACTGAGTATTCTGTGTAATTAGCTTGAAAATAGGTAAAATATCATAATCAGCCGCTCTGATACCATGTAAAATTCATAGAGGCTGAGACGGAATCAACCATTAGATCTCCTTAAAAGCTTCAGTGAAGAAGAAGAAAAAGAAGAAGAAGAAGGAGGAGGAGGAGGAGGAGGAGGAGGAGGAGGAGGAGGAGGAGGCAGAGAATTGAAATGAAAACCGTCTACTGTTTTATTGATCTTTAAGACTATATATACAACTGCTAACACACACCTTTTTATCTACTTCTAACTACTAACAATTATATACAATTGTCATTTCTAATTACCTAACAACTAACCTTTAACAACCGCGTAAAACACATGTAAGATACGCTACACTTCCTGACTATTACTTTGGCCTCTCAACATGCTTTTTTTTCCATATTCAGATAATTACATATATAAATGGGAATCTTACATAAATGTCCCAAAAAAATCTCAACTCACCAACCTCTTCCCAAAACTAGCCAAATACATCAAATAAATAAGTTTCTTTCTCTCCAAGAATCACACTTAAAGATCCCTTTCCATATTTTTAAGCATGATTAGCAACATTAGATGCAAGAAAGAAAGAAAATTTTATTGATGAGGTAGCAATAAGTTGATGAAATACAAAAATGTATGTATACAAGATTTCAAAAATCTAGGCAAAAAAAGGACTTTTTTCAATGGATATGGTTGAGATTCATTGAAAATGTATAGATGGGAGAATATACAAAATTTGAGGAAGATTGGAGGTGATTTGGACTCACTTGGTATTAAAATTTGTAGTTAAAATCGAGTTCATTTTTTTCCTGCGAGACATGTATCACGCATGTATCTCACACGCTGGCATATATCTGATACACATTTGGTACAAATATAATACATGTATGATACACAATGTGATACACATATTATTTTTTTCATGTTCATCTTCTACTACGAATTTTCAATTCAAACCATCTCAAAACTCCACCAAATTATCTCAATACTGAGATTCAAGCTTCTTAAGATGTACCCATTATTCTAATAACACCCACAAAAAAGAAAGCAAAACTTAACTTTTTTCGCTACAAAATAGCTAATTGGCTAATATTTACAATACTTTATAAGCTGACCAATTTTTGTAATAAGCTACTTATAAATGGACCTGACTGGTATTTTTGGTCTATGTTTTGACACAAACATTATGAGATCTTTACACTTACAACTAGGGGTGGCAAATGGGCGGGTTGGGCTGAATTTGGGCGGGTCAAGATGGGTTAGTCAATAAATGGTTCATTGCCCAACCCAGCCCAAAGTGAATTTGGGTTAAGATGGCTGGGTCAAGATAGGCTAAACAATGGGTCATAACCCAACCCGCCCAACATGACCCATATTTTAAAATCATGCTCATCTTGCATACAATTTTTTTAAACGGGTTTGCGCTCGGTGTGGGGCTGAGGGGGAGGGAGGCATGGGAGTGGTAGAGGTAGAAGGTGTAGAAAAATAAAATAATAGAAAATTAAAAATACAACAAAAAAATAATTTTTTTAGGGATTTTGCGTGGCGGGGGAGGGGTAGGGGTAGGGGTAGGGGCTAGGGGATAGGGGGTATGGTAGGGTGGTAGAAAAATTTAAAAATAAAAATAAAAAATAAATTTTTTTAGGGGTTTGGCACCGTGGGGTAAGGTGTGTGTGTGTGAGGAGGTATTGATAGGATGGGGTGGGGTGTGGTGGGGTGGGGTGGCAGAAAAACTGAAAAAAATAAAAAATAGAAATTTTAAAATAAAAATAAAAAATAAAATTTTTTTAGGGGGTTCGCGCCGGGGAGGGGGGTTAAATGGGGGTTATGGTGGAGTGTGGTGGTATGGCAGAAAAACTGAAAAACAACAGAATAGAAAATTGTCGTTTATAGGGGTTTTGCGCGGGGTGGGGGTGTAGGGGGTTGGGTGGGATGTGGTGGGGTGGGTGAGTGAGTGGCGTAGAAAAACAACAGAATAGAAAATTAAAAATACAAAAAATAAAAAAATTGGAGCAACTAAGTAAATTTCTAAATAAGTTAGGTTGAGATACTTTGTTTTGGGTGAGTTTCATGGGTTATATTTAGGCTGTTAAATGGTCCGAATGAGCTATAAAAAATAATGGGTTAACTTGGGCTCAACCCAAATTGACCCATAAGCTAAAATGGTTGTAGCCCAACCCATTAATCTCTGGCCTAATTGGACGGGTTAGATGAATTTGGGCTTAAATTGCCATCCCTACTTACAACAAGCCGAATTCACTATTTACTTTTCATAGGTCGTATTATACATATATACATAGTATATATGAGTTATACATATATTATATATAAGCCAGCTATTTTTAGTTTAACTCGGTAGGTGATCATTTGAGTTAGTTTCTCAAACATTTTAATATGGATGATAACATGTTCAAAGTGGGAAACAATTGGAATTGGTGGGGGAAACAAATAGGAATGGTGGTGTAGTCATCAGCTTATGACCACCGCCAACCAACAAAGCCATTGTTAATGTTCTAATTATCTGCTACAGTCTATTTCATACTCCTGCCACTTTAATAATAGTCTTTCTATGTTATTGCGCGTAACTGGCAGTTCTTGAGAAAACTCAAAGCTATAGAGTATGGTACTGTACCATTGGTACATAAAAAAATTGGTCTTTAATATTTTTCAATTTAGAAAATTAACAAACGCTTTAATTATTTTTTCAGTTTTACTCTTACTACTCCAACAGACAACAACAATAAGAACAAATTCAGTGTAATCTTGGGAGAATAAAGTGTACATAGACTTACCCTTAGCTTAAAAGGTAATTTTTTTTTTCTCCAGTAGACCCTTGGCTCAAGAAGAAAAAAGGGAGGGTGATAACAAGCAAACCAATTGACAATCAAAATGAAAATACAAAACTAACACTATAAAATTCAATCGTAAAACCAAAACAAAGGCGACAACAAGTAATGACGGATGTCTTGTGCTCATTTAAGAAATAAATATAGATAATCTTGCAAAATAACCTTATGACTAATATTAATGAAATTTTATTATTGAGTATACCAACATCTTTAAGGGATTTTACACATATAGCCAGTCGAATTTAGTGTTTTATTTTTTTAGCTAGTATATATAAATTATACAATAATTATACACATGCTATATATGAATTATACAAACATTATATATTGGCTACTTGGGTGGGCAACTATTTCAGGTAATTCTTTTATTTTAAACAACATATAAAAAGGTTCGGAGTGATTAACAATTATGACAAGTGGCCTCATGGTACTTACCAATTAGTACCTTTTCCAGAGTTTCTGCATTGTAGGAACTGAAATTCACACAATTTGTTGTTAAAACTTTTCTAGTATTTCCGAGGCATCAAGCTTTTGAATTGTACATCAGCATAGAATTAAATATAGGAAACGAGTGAGCTCTCTGCCACTTGAGGCTGATGCATTCAAAGGAATTAATTATGTAAATTTAGCAAAGCCATGTGAAGCCCATAACAACAGTTACACTGCAGTGGCTAACATATAAATACAACATTTCCAGTGCAGACTTATCAAACACCAATACTTCAATTCAGTCTTATCAAACATCAATATTACTTACAATATCAAAAGAGTGATAATAATGGGTATTCGGTTGCTAAATATGGTTTCCAACGTCAAGCAATTCCACAAATTGCACTCTGTTCTTACTAGTAGAAATCATATTTCAGATATTCCAAATCTAGTAGAGAGCAAGAAAAGTTATCATTGGTTTTCCTGGCAGAATTTATGTTATCCTAAGACTGAGGGAGGGGTAGGTTTTAGATCAATTCATGACATTTGCATTTCTTTTGCTGCTAAATCTTGGTGGAATTTCAGAACTCAAAAGTCTCTTCTCACCCTCTTCCTGGAAGCTAAATATTGCAAAAGATACCATCCAGTTGCTAGAAAAAAGTGTTATACTCAGTCACACTTTTGGAGAAGGCTAATGGATATCAAGAAAGACTGTGAAGCACATATTTTATGGAATGTAGGGAAAGGTAACCTCTCCTTTTGGTGGGATAACTGGACCAATAAAGGAGCCCTTGCTAATTTAGTTCAACAGGAAAACAAGTCCCAGAAGGTAAAAGTGGCTGATTTTATTGAGCACAACCAATGGAAGCTGGATAAACTCCGTGATACTCTCCCTTCTAATTTGGTTTCTCATATTCAATCTATCAAGATTTCTCCTGAAAAGAAAGATTTTCCTATTTGGCTCGCAAACCCCACTGGATCATTTTCTAGTAAATCAGCATGGAAAAGTTTTAGAAAATCTAGAGGCTCCTCCTTCACTACAACTAAGATCTGGCACCGTAATCTACCTTTTAAAGTATCTTTTCATGTTATGAGATTATTAAATGGTAAGCTTGCAACTGATGACGCTTTGATCAGGTTTGGGGTTCATGGGCCCTCAAAATGTTATTGCTGCATCAATAGCAATATGGAAACTACAAACCATTTATTTTGTGATAGTGATGTGGCTCTAAAAGTTTGGAAATATTTTCAAGATGCTTGTGGATTGTCTATTAACTCTGTTGGTGGTATTCGGGCCAAATTCATCAGATGGTGGCTCGTCAAACCACAAAACAAAGTTCATGACATGATATTGCAATGCCTCCCCTCTATTATATGTTGGGAAATATGGAAATATAGATGTACCTACAAATATGAGGGTATCCGAAGTTCAATTCATAGAATCATTAGTCAAATTACCTACTTGATGCAACTGTTGCTTTCTACTGAATTTCCTTCTCTGCCTTTTATGACTTGTTTCCCGAGGATATTGCAGCTGGTAGATATAATCAAACCTCAACTACACATTCTTCCTGTGAGATGGAATAAACCGAATGCTGGGGAATTCAAATTAAATGTTGATGGTTGTAGCAAAGGAAACCCAAGTAACGCAGGAGGTGGAGGGGTGTTAAGAGATCATCGCGGACGTTTGATCATGGCTTTCACGGTTTACCTTGGTACTTGCTCAAACAATTCAGCTGAAGCTCAAGCAATCAAAACCGAAGTTAGATGGTGCTTAGATCATGGCTTCAACAGGTTGACAGTTGAGTCAGATTCGCTTGTTGTTATCCAGATGATAAGAGGAGAAATTTCTACTACTTGGCATATAAATGATGATATCACAGCGATTCAAGCAATGAATTTAATTGGAAATTTTCATTATGTTCACACACTTAGAGAAGGTAACAACCCAGCAGACCTCCTGGCTAATAAAGCTGAAGTAGAGAGGAAGAGTCAGTTCTTCACCGACGCTACAAATCTTCCAAGGCAGTTTATATCCTTATTGAAGAATGACGAGAAAGGGATGCCAAATTTCAGAATCAGAGTAAGAAAGAGGACCTTTATTTTTGATCCAGGCTGAGTGATCTTTCTTAGTTTCTTTGTTTTGTGAGCTAATCTGTTTAAGGAGCAACCCTCCTAATTCTTGTTGGACTAGTCAAATTGTAATGGATGGACTTAGTCAATCCCAACTTTCCTTCGAGAGGTTTGGTTTATGCCCCCCTCTATGTACATCTTCACTTGTCAATGCATTCTCCAGTTATCTTTAAAAAAAAAAAAAAAAGATATTCCAAAAGGACATTTTGCAGTTTACGTCGGAGAAAAAGAGAAGAAGCGGTGCGTCGTTCCCATTGCATACTTAAATCATGCTTCGTTCCAGGAATTGCTTTTGAAAGCAGAGGAAGAGTTTGGGTTTCAACATCCTATGGGTGGTCTCACTTTACCCTGCAATGAGGATGCTTTTTTTCATCTCACTTCTCAATTGAACAGTTTATGATCATACCAAATGAAGCAGCATTCTATAGACTAGATCAGAGCTTAGGAATTTTTTTTCTCTTTCATTTTTTTCCTCTTGCCACGCGAAGAAAGAGCTGTAAACTTATATACATAGCCTTTTCTACCGGTTCATATTGTTGAAAAAACTGGAAAGGAAAGCTTACAATCAAACTTTAACTATGTCGTCTTTGAAAATGGAATGCCTAATTCATTCATTGAAATTGTGCCTGCTGACAGCATTTGTTGACTGTGTTTATAATTGTATTCCTCATTGGCACAGTGCAAATTAGTACTGTATTTATAATTCCATTAGTGGAACTTCAAAAAATTTGATTAGAAAGAATATGATTTGCCTTGTGAAAATCACCTATACACCTCTCTAAATTAGTACACCTAAGCTATTTTATACCTAAAACTCAGAAGAAATCAGCATTTGCATCAGTTTTGAATGCACATAGTTTTAAGGATATGTCTTCATAGGTACGAGGTTTGTTAAATCACTAAAACTTCTTAACAGAATTATCATGTTTAGACATCGCTAAATGTCTTTAATCAAAGAGGTGTTAGAACCAAGAAAACTAGGTGTAATGCGGAAGCTAGTAAGTAAAACTTGAACGACGATATATGACCCCAATTCTGATTTCCCTGTCGCTGACCTCCATAATTAGCCACATAATTCATGTCTTCATGCTGATGGTGATGTTCATGTTCTGCAGTCCATGGGTTGGATAATGCAAGATGTGCATAAACCCCCATTGGTAGTATCTACAATATGCACCTGCTGCTTGACTCCAGATTCTTCCACCTTTTTAGTTAGGATACTCATCTCTGTCAATAGAGTGGCCATGTTTTCCACCATAGTGTTGGAAGGGTCTAGGGGCACAGAGTGTACCACTGGAGTGATAGGTGCATTTCTAGTTGTCCATCCTGAATTTTGAGCCATTTTGTCCAGCAAATTCTCACCAGGTCTTGCTCAGAAAAGCCCCACCTGCTGAGGCATCAACTATATTCTTCATGCTATCCGAAAGCCCCATATAAAACCTTTGTCCCAACATCTGTTCTGGAACCCCATGGTGAGGACACATGACTAGCATTCCCTTAGATCTACTCAAGTCTCATGTAGTGTCTCCATTGGTTTTTGCTTGAAGCTTACAATCTCATCAATTTGTTGTTTTGTTAGGCGGGTGGAACTTGTTGTGGAACTGTTTGACTAACTCATCCCATATTGCTATATAGTTGATAGAGAGTGAGTTGAGCCATACCTGTGCAGCTCCTGTAACTGAGAAAGGAAACAACAATAGCCTAATTTCTTCCGGTGTCACATTGGGTTGTCTTTGCGTTTTGCATATCGAGAGGAAATTCTTCAAATGCTGCTTAGGGTCTTCAACTTGTGTCCCATAAAAGAGTTCCTTGTTTTGCAACAAGTGTAGCATATTATTTGTGATCTGGAGTGATTCAACTTGAATTGCGGGCACAACAATTGCAGTAGTCAAGTTGTCAGCAGTTGGTTGTGCCCAATCATAAAGTGCACCTTCAGGCACCTCCTGTGCCTCTTCCCTAGCATTTAACCCAGCTTGTTGGTTACGGTTATTCGCGTCTCTCATGTCAATGTCTAATTTCAATATCTGCTGAGATTGTTGATGTTGTTTGTTTGCACGGTTTAGTGCCCGGAATGTTTGCTCTAGGTCTGAGGGTTCTTCAAATAATTCTCCAGTCCTTCTAGATTTTCTAGGCATGCACCTGAGCAACCAATTCAACAATCGTCAAGATTTTCAATCAAAAGTGGGTAGAGAGAAATCTGACTATAATAAGAATCTTGTAATTCTGTCAATGACAATTGATAATTCCGTTAACTCCCCGGCAACGACGCCAAAATTTGATCACGCCCAACTATGCCTTCTATAAAGGACAATGTGGTCGCATCAAATATAATCCAAGTATTTCACACGGGGTCGAATCCTCAGAGAGTTAACCTACCAACTACATCAAAACTCAATAATCTTCCGAATCAGCTTCCCAAATATTCAAATATCCTTTTTTGAGTATTTCTTAATAACTATTTTTGCAAAGAACTAAAGACTGAAAACAATGCTAATATGTTGTAAACAAGAATGAGAAAGACTAAGGTGATGATTTTCCCTATTGATGGAATCCCTTATGTTTATGCTCATACAAATTTATCAATATCTCTCTATCAATCGTGAACAATATTTCTACCGTAAATCTCTTCCGAGTAATCACAGTAATTTACTATTGCACTCTTCCGAGTTACCCTAGCTTGCTTTAATTATCACAATTCACTTAAGATTACACCCAAGATTTCGTTATTCTTAATCTCACTTTTAGACCTGCAATTATAGATTCCTCTAATAATCTAGAAATGATGTTGTTCAACAATAACCTAAATATGCATTCTTTTCCAAGTTTTGCACACTAAATAGGCAAAGCTAATTGAGGATCCTATCAATTAACTACAACAATAACGAAGTTGAACAATTAGAGATTAACTAAGAATTTGTATTTACATAAATCAGATGTTCATCAACCAATAGGTTTCATCACAACCTTAGATAGGAATTTAGCTACTCATAACTATGAAAGCAAAATATAGAATAGATTTCATAATGAAAATTCAAAAGAAAAGTAAGAGATATGTTTTTAGAATTCTCTCACACTAGTTTCCTTGCAAAAGTACTCAATAATACAAATCTTGCCTCCTTTGGGCGAATCCTAAGGTTTTATAGATGGTTTAGGTCATAAAAATCCCGTTTACACTTTAGTCCCCTAACTTTCCCGCCTATCACCGCGGTTCTACCGCGATCGCGGTCGAACTGCGGTGAAACACCCTCTTTGAATCTTTATTTTTCAGCAGTCTTCAACCACCGTGGTTTCACCGCGGTCACGGTGAAACCGCGGTGAAACGTGTTCTCTGAACCTCAAGGGCTGTCAAGCGTGGAATTGGGTGATTTTTGCATAATTGGTCTTTTTCATCTCCTTTTGACTCCAAAATTGTTCTTTAGCCTTCTTGAACCATTTTGTACCTACAACACATGAAAAATACTAATAAGAGCATTTTGCCATCATATATATTATCAAAACAACGTTAAAGTGTGATTATTTAGGGTATGAATATAGTAAAATTCACCTATTATCAATATACCCAATAACAAAACAGAAATCTACCAAAAGAAATACAAACATTTAACGTGGTTCGGTCAACTGACCTATGTCCACAGCGGAGAGGAGAAATCCACTATAATAAAAGAGAGTACAAAATATCGAGATAACAACCTCAGGAAGAGGTAAAAACAAGTGACAAACTAACACTTGTCCCGTAAAATTCTCCCCTAGACAAGACTCTCAAGTCCCCTATGGCTAAATTGTGGATGCTACTGAATGAGAAGGAAGGATCCTCAATTTATAGAAGTCCAAACTTTTCCTACAAGAAAAATGACTAGTCAAATATTAGAGATTTATAATTTCTTTTACAAACTCAATTAAGGTAATTATATTGCCATTTTACTTCAAGAGATAGCAAAAGCCAAATATGATAAGAAAATTATGGCAAACACCTAACAAGAGGACCCCTAGAGTTATCGTATCACTTATCCAATCCAAGTTGTCATTGTCTCATTGATTTTTGGACAACAGACTTTATTCATTCATAGTGTTCGGTCCACTGCTCTTCAATTATGAGGAAGTAGTATAGGACCTGTTGTTTTAATTTTCTTCAGCAAGTATATGGTCTAAGTACATTGACAATGAATGAATTGGAAAGCAAATCCATATGATGTTTCATATGCAATTGTCTCTCAACAGCTCCCACTGAATTCCTCCTCAGCATTAAACATCTGGATATGCATTAGAATTGTTGACTTGGCGTTTAAGTAGAACTTGAGTGGGAGTATGAGCATACTGGTTTCATTATCAATGTTGTCAAACAGTAATAAAGATTTTCCTTTCATTTATATTATTTATTTTTGGCACTTCTGAGGAGCTAGAAACAGTTATTCTCCCAGAAAAGAAGAATTTCATTGGGTTTAGCACCCTTTAAGGCTACAGAATACAGAAATAGGTGTACATATTAAGTAAAATCCTTTCAGTTCAAGAAAAAAAGGTTTCAGTAAAAGTGAAAGTTTGTGCAGGTAACTCCAACTTCATTCTTTTTTTTATCACAGTTGTTATTTTAGCTGAGCAAGATTAGCAAAAGAATAGATGACCATTTTCGTGTATATGTGTTCTAAATGCCAACAGAGTGGAAGTGTTAATAGGGCTCGCAAATGTTCTGCGCTAGTCCTACTATTACCAAATTAGTACCTTAGAAATTTTGCAAACTGTTGTTATGACGAGAAAGTTATTAAATCAGTTCAAACTGTATTGGGGATCTCAAACTCGCACCAAAATTGGTGCATTATCAGGGAAATTTGAGGGGGCTTTTAGTTGATTGTTTAAAGCTTTTATAACCTGAGATCAGTGTTTTGCTTTATGATTAAGTCATTGCAGTGGACAGCTTAGGACTGAATGTATGTACATATTTGGTACTAAACCATACAGGTCATAGTGTTGGCTGTCCCTAAATTCATAGAAACCTAAGCTTGGTATAGGAGTTTAGATTCTCAATTGAAAAAAGTGCTGTTCAAAGTCAACTCATCATTCGATTTATAAAATCTGATCAATTCAAGGTGCACTGTCAGTTGATTTTCTAGACAAATTTAAGCCAGGATGTTATTTTTGGTCATAAGAATCAACTTGTATCCTGATGGACGATCAGATTTTTTTGTCTAAAATTCTCAGGATATGCCCCCTCACAGATTCAAGATTTCATGATTAGTCATTGGAATAGAGACCACAATTTGTTGATTAAACATCTAGAAATGGCTCCAGGTGGTCCCTAAGTAAACCATTTTCAAGAATATGTATGAGGTTTAGGACCTTCTTTAGACTAATTCCATAGTCTAGATGGTATGATAATGAGTTGGAAGGCAAAGCCATGTGATGCTTCAGGTGCTATATTGTCTTAAGCTGGTTCCCACATATTGCCCATTCAATGCACATCAGTAGGATTCTATAACTTGTCATTGGCCTATTTAAAGATATACAAAGAAGGATTTAGCATAACAGCTCTCAGCAAAACTTGCAACCATACAAAGCTTTCCTCTGCTCATCTGTTTTGAACTAAACAACCATGGCTATCCGTATGCCTCGTACAATCAAGAAGTCTTCCACAGCTGGAGATGTTCCAAAGGGACATTTTGTTGTTTATGTTGGGGAGAAGCAAAAGAAGAGATTTGTGATCCATTATCATTCTTGAGTCAACCGGCATTTCAAGACTTGCTTAGCCAAGCTGAGGAAGAATCTGGCTACGATCATCCAATGGGTGGTCTCACAATTCCCTGTAGCGAGGATGTGTTCGTTGATCTTACTTCTCGCTTCTGTAGGATCTGAGTCTTTTTCTTTCACTGTTTTGTAAAGAACTAGCCTGGATTTCCAGTTTGTACATTAGAAGATTTAGGAAAAGACACCATTTATACGATATCACTGGAAATTAGATAGAGGGGGCTACTGTTAGATCCCAATTGAATGAAATTTTGTAAATGCCAAGCATCATATTCTGTAGCAATTGAAGTATGTTCAGATCCATTCTTTAGCCAACTGGGTTATCAGTGTTCTTGTTGGAGAAATTTCTTAATTACATGACTCCGTTTATCCATAACATGAAAATTGGAACTTCTGAAGTAGACACCTTAACTGTGAACTTATCCTGAACACTGAAATATTTTTGGCAATGACAACAAAGGAACTTTGTATCTGCATTAGAAATTTCACAATATCAATAAAGTGATAGTATTAGATCACATTTTCCTTCTCCACTCTTCTTAAAACAAATCTCTGGCTTGGTTTATAATAATTCTGACCTGAGAAGTTGATTAAATGACTTATAATATGAAAAACAGATATTGTATTTACTTCAGTCAACTTTTCTCTATAAGCATGGATTAGCACAACTGTATTTACTCTATGGTTCCCTAAGACAGTGGCTATCTAGAAGTAACTAATGTTACTTGTTGCAAGTGATTGAATCCAAACCCATTAATTAAATATTAATTATGGGTGTTAAACTTATTGGGCCACCAATGTACGTAGGAAAATCTTACACTCCTCGCAAGCTCCAACACAAGTTAACAGTGGCCACATGCAAAGCTGTCAGCATTAATTTGTCTAGCATTTTTGAGAACTCCACTCATAAATTTTATTCAAGAGTTAAGATTAGCCACATTTATTGGATTAAGTTGAGGGCCATGTTTGGAAGAACCTTAGGAACATCCCACTTCCCTTTGTTTTTAAAGAATAAATGCGAACCAGAACATTAAGTTAAAGGTAGGGCCTATTGTCTTGAACCAATGTGAAGTAGAATTATAAATGCTTACTAGAACACTAAGTTAGAAGGTAGGGCCCTATTGTCTTGAACCAATGTGAAGTAGAATCATCAATGCATTGAGAATGAGTTGAAAGGCAAAACCATGTTGCTTCAGGTGCTATTGTCTTCAGCTGGTACCCACTGATTAACATGAGTTGCCATTGTCCTATATAAGGTGTCTAGAGCCACAACTCTCAGCAAAAATTAAAGATATGAGTACTTTGACAATTAGTTGGAAGGCAAAACCATGTTACTTCAGGTGCTATTGTCTTCAGCTGGTACCCACAGAACTCTTCACCACTGATTCTCTTAGTTGCCATTTGGCCTATATATATAAACACATTCAAGAAGATGTCTATCACCAAAACTTGCAAGTATTCAAAGCTTTATCTGCAATTTTTGAGGTCTTTAGTTGTTCATTCTTTCTTCCCTTGTCTATATACTAAAGCTAAAAGAATCATGGCTATTCGTATGCCTCGTATAATCAACAAGTCCTCCACATCTGGAGATGTTCCCAAGGGTTATTTCACGGTGTACGTTGGGGAGGAGCAGAAGAAGAGGTTTGTGATCCCCATATCATTCTTGAGCCAACCCTTATTTCAAGATTTTCTCAGTCAAGCTGAGGAAGAATTTGGCTTTAATCATCCAATGGGCGGACTCACAATTCCCTGCAGAGAGGACATCTTCATCGACCTTACTTCTCGTTTGAGGAACTGACACGAAAACTTGCTTTAACAATTTTATAGAGCAGTAAAGCAGGATCTGCACAATCTGTATAGTATAAGAGTAATTAGAATGAGGAATTTTAGTGAACTTAACCCCACAAAGCCTGTTTAGATGAATGACTTTTACTTTTTTCTACTTCAAAGATAATGAAGTATTGAACTTTAGATGAATGACTTATGATTCCATATGCTCAATTCACGTGTTTTTCTACTTACAAAGGCGATTAACAATGTGTACAAAATGCATTTCTGGCTTTTAAGTCACAGGTGAATATATGTAGTTAATCCGATTTTTACAAGGATGAGTCTCTTTATTCAAGTCAATATCCGTAGCCAATGTATTATATCAATATATGCTTTTACCCTCCATTCCACTGATTCACACGCTTTCAATCAAAAAACCTTACAGCAGACGCACATCTGACCTTGTTTTTCTTTTTTTATATCCCAATTTAACAATTAGATGAACAACCCGCAAAAAAATAGACCGGTTCATTGCACCTGCAGTGTATGTCATCAAATTGGGCATAATAGTAGATCGCGTGGAAAGAAAATATCAAGTACAAACGAGGGAGGACTTCGTTAGTAAGTTCGTTACTTTCAAAATTCGTAAAGTGGAAAATAGTTTCTTTTTCATGTTTGCAAAAGTCTTTTTGTTTTTTCTATTAGTACTAAATATTTTAATGTTCCTAAATTTGAAGGTTTTATTCTGTTCTTGGATATATGAAGTGAAACATCTATTTACTCAGATAATGCATGACTAGCTTATTGATTAAATAGAAGACTTCATCACCTTTTTTGAAAATTTCTTCCCAGTCATTTGAACTTAATTTTTAAGTATCTTGTTCCTTTAAGTGAGTATGAAAAAATTATTTGAACTTAAATCTTGTTGTTTGATTGGTTGATTGTATAAACCATGTATCTTCTCTAGTTTGCAAGCTCAATATTAAGTATCTTATTACAATCTAGATGCATAATACTAATATTCAGCTTAAAAGTTGTGTGTCTTTGTTAAAAGTTCGGCCATGTTGCATGATATGCTTTGTTGTATCGGTTATTTTATAACTTATTTCTTTGGATGTTGTATAAGCAGAGGCGGATCTAAGATTGTGATTATGTGGGTTTAGCTTTCATGGTTTTTAACATAGGACTCATTGTATTTTTAAAGTTATGGGTTCAGACCTACTATTTATTGAGATTTTAATAATTTTTTGCATATATATTTATGTTATGCATCAAAAATACGGGATTGAAACGAACCCGACGATCAAACTCTACATTTGTCTCTATTGATAATTATTATTATTATTATTATTATTATTATTATTATTATTATTATTATTATTATTGTAACAAAGTTTTAACTATTCTATTAGCTTTATAAAAGAGACAGAAATGGAGTAAAAGAAAAAATAAAAAGAGAAAAAAGATCAATGTTTGAAGTATCAGAAACGGCTGAGAACTCTTTGGTTGAAAAAGGTATATAATTAATTAGAGTATCCTATTAAATAAAATAAAAAGTGAAATTATGATTTGCCCCTATAGAGATTGGTCAAATAATTTAGAGTTGCCGGTTAATGGCCGGATATTGATGAAAGAGGGGGTGGGGAGGGAAGATGCTTAATGTTGAAAGTTATGGGGGAGGTTGATTTTTAAGGTAAAGTTCGGGAGGGAAAATGATTTTCACCCAAGTATTTTGCTGTGTTTGTTTCTTTCATGTGCCACAAGTTAAAAGAGACAAACTTGATAAAAAAGCAATTCCTGGAATCTTTGTGTGTTATAGCTCATTCTCCAAAGCCTACAAAGTTTAATGAGGAAGAAACGTGTGATTGGGAGAATAATCAAATTCCAGTCAAAGCTTCAGAGAAGCAAGCATATGATCAATGGGAAAATGAGTTAGTGGATCATCCTCCAATCAGAAGTACAAGATTACTTTCTGATATCTACCAACAAAGTAATGTGGCAATTTGTGAACCTGATGGGCACGAGGAAGCACTTCAAGATAAAAATTGGAGAAATACTATAGAACAGGAGATGTTAATGATCAAGAAAAACAAAACATGGGAATTAGTTGACAGGCCAAAGGATAGGAAGGTCATTGGAGTAAAATTGGTGTTTAGAACCAAGCTCAATTCTGATGGTTCTATCAACAAACACAAGGCTAGGCTTGCTGTCAAGGGGTACGCCCAGATTTTTGGTGTTGATTACTCAGACACTTTTGCCCCAGTAACCAGGTTGGATACTATTAGACTGTTACTAGCAATAACAACACACAAAAAGATGGAAGGTGTTGTAGCTAGATGTCAAATCCGCATTTTTAAATGGTATGTTGCAGGAAGAAATCTATATAGAGCAGCCAGCGGGTTTCATTGAACAAGGACAAGAAAAAAAAGTTTGTCTTCTTAAAAAGGCTCTTTATAGCTTAAAACAAGTTCTAAGGGCTTGGTATAGAAGGATAGATTAACACTTGTTGAGTTTGGGATTTGTAAGAAGTATATCTGAAGCTTCCCTTTATGTCAAACATAAGGGAGTCGATCTTCTTATAGTTTCTCTTTATGTTATGATCTCTTGGTGACGGAACAATGCGTGCCTGGTTGAAGAATTTAACAAGGAAATGATGCAAGTTTTTGAAATGACAGAACTTGGGCTAATGAAATACTTTCTGGGAATGGAAATAAAGCAAGGTTCTAATGAAATTTTTATCTGCCAGAAGAAGTATGCAAGGGAGATACTTAAAAAATTCGGCATGGAGAAATGCAAGGCAACAAGTACACCTATGAATCCAAAGGAAAAGTTAAGCAAAGAGGATGGAACTGATAAAGTTGATGAAGGAAATTTCAGAAGCTTGATGTAACACTCCTCAAATCTATAAAAATAAATTTCAAGACCCACTAAATGATACCGAACATCAACGTGCTTCGTCCTTGCATGATAAACTTGGTTCTTCGCTAATTGAATATCAGGTTAACCATCACAAAAAATTGTGATACTTTTGTTTCCAATACCAAGCTCCTTTAGCAATCCCTGAAGCAAAATTGCTTCCTTCACAGCCTCTGTAATAGCCATGTACTCTGCTTCTGTCGTAGACAAAGCAACTATTGACTACGAAGTAGACTTCCAACTAACTGGTGTCTTTGCAAAAGTAAACACATAACCAGTAGTTGATCTTCGTTTGTCCAGATCACCCGCAAAATCTGAGTCACAATATAAAACTACAGACTGATTCTCTTCCTGCTTAAAAACTAACCCAACATCTACAATATTATGAATATACCCTAGAATCCACTTCACAGCTTGCCAATGCTCCTTTCCTGGATTATGCATATATTCGCTAATAACTCCAACAGCTTGTAAAATGTCAGGTCTCGTACAGACCATTGCATACATCAAGCTACCAATCGCATTTGCGTATGGTACCATTGACATATACTCTCGTTCAGGTTCATCCTTTGGCGATATAGTAGTACTTAGATTAAAATGGGGAGCAAGTGGAGTACTAACTGGCTTGGTCTTCTCATCCATGCCAAAACGTTGTAGTACTCTTTTCAAATATTCTTTCTGAGATAAACAGAGTTTCTTTGAACGTCTATCTCTTATTATCTCTATGCCAAGAATTTTCTTTGCCTCACCCAAATCCTTCATCTCGAACTTCTTCTTCAGTTGAATCTTCAACTTATCAATTTCTTTCAAATTCCTGGAAGCTATCAATATATCATCAACATATAGGAGAACATATATAAATGAACCATCTTCGAGCCTGCGCAAATACATACAATGATCGTATTTGCTTTTCTTGTACCCTTGCCGCAACATAAACTTGTCAAATTGTTTGTACCATTGTCTAGAAGGTTGTTTCAATCCGTACAACGGTTTTTTAAGTTTGCACACCATATTTTCTTTTCCATCAACTTTGAATCCTTCTGGCTGAATCATGTAGATTTCCTCCTCCAAGTTTTCATGTAAAAACATAGTTTTTACATCCTGAACCAGTTCCAAATCCAATTGTGCTACCAAAGCCAACATAATTCTAATGGAGGAATGTTTTACAACTGGAGAAAAAACTTTATTGTAATCAATCCTTCCTTTTGGGCATATCCTTTGGCCACCAATCTTGCTTTGTAGCGAACATCTTCTTGGTTAGGAAATCCTTCTTTCTTTGCAAATATCCATTTTCACCCAATTGCTTTCTTTCCCTTCGGAAAATTGGCCAATCTCCATGTATGATTCTGATGAAGGGACTCTATTTCATCATTCATGGCAATCCTCCATTTATCTTCTTCTAAACTTTGGACTGCGTCTTTATAAGTGGCAGGAACATCATCAGCTACAATTAAGGTTGCACAAGCAACCGTCTCTATGATACAAACAGGTTTTGTTATTATCCTTTTTGGCCTTCTAGTTGCTATTGATTCAAGTTGTTGTTAAGGTTATTGTGTTGGAATCTCCTTTATTGGATCTCATTCCAGAGGATAATCTTCATTTATTTCCTCCTCTGCTTCTGGTGTAGGAAAAATAAATTTTCCCTCAAACTCCACTTGCTTAGAAGCACCATCATTTTGTTTGGTATCTTCTTTTGTTACCTTATAGCAGATTCATCGAAGGTAACATCTCTGCTGAATATTACTTTCTTTGTCATAGGACACCATAAGCGATATCCTTTGACTTCATAAGTAATCCCCATAAAAATAGCCTTCTTTTCCCTTGGATCCAATTTTGACTGTATGACATGATAATATGCAGTTGAGCCAAACGCGTGCAAAGAGTCATATTCTACAGCAGACTTTTCATACCATTTTTCAAATGGTGTCTTGCCATTAATAGCAGCAGATGGTAGATGATTAATGAGGTGGCATGCATATGTAATTGCCTCAGCCTAAAATTCTTTGCCCAAGCCAGCATTGGACAAAATACATCATACCTTCTCTAGCAAGGTCCAGTTCATGCGTTCTGCCACTCCATTCTATTGTGGTGTATGTCCGACAGTGAAGTGTCGGACGATGCCATCATTTTCACGGACCTTATTGAAATGATCATTTTTGTATTCACCTCCATTATCTGTGCGAATATACTTGATCCTCCTGCCTGTTTGATTCTCCACCATCGTCTTTCATTTGAGAAAAATTCCCAGCACTTCATATTTTCTCTTCATTGTACACACACATACTCTTCGGGAAAAATCATCAACAAAGGTCACAAAATAGTGATTCCCACCCAATAAAGGTGCTTTGGAAGGACCCCAAATATCAGAGTGTACATAATCCAAAATGCCTTTAGTATTATGGATTGCCGTACCAAATTTAACCCTTGTCTGTTTTCCTTTGACACAATGCTCGCAAAACTCCAAGTTGAAAGTCTTTACCCCTTTCAACAATCCTTGATCTGATAGAGTGTCACGACCCCAAAACCCGGTCGTGATGGCGCCCAGCACATTGCTAGGCTAACCCGACCAAATACACTCTCATCTCAAGCTTAGAGCTCAAATCATTTATTTTAAGTCATCAACAGTGAAGAAAAACAAGATCAAACTGATAGTATTAAGAATATCCAGAAATCTCCCAAAAATACAACGTAACTTCCTAAAGATCTGGGGTCACGAGCCAAGAGCCTCTATCAGAATATCAGTCAATACTGTAAATACTCTACAAGTCTAAGAGTACGCGGAAATAAACAAGTAACAACAGTGTAACAAGGGGAGGTGTCGGGTCCTGCGGATGCCAGACAGCTACCTCGACGATCCTAAATAGAGCTCTATATCAGCTTCAAGCTCAGCTAAGCTTTCAAGTACCTAGATCTGCACACATAGTGCAGGGAGTCGAGTGAGTACTTGCAATTCAGCGGTAATAAAAGTAAATAATACTGAGGGAAGAAAAACCACACAAGGCACTATCTCATGCTATAAACATACAGAATCATAAGTACACTTTCAGGGTAATCCTTTTTAACATATGTGAGTAGATTATTTAGAAATCTCTTTTTAACATCTCTTTCTTTCATTATAACAGATCAATACCTGGGTATAACGTCAAACAGTGCAAGTCTGCACTCAAGTCAGCCCCTTGGGCTCAGCACTCATTAACAATTTCCACTAGGGTATCTGATCAATAAGGCAGATAACACATGTATGCCAGTAATGTATGAGTGCTAAATGTCATGCCACGTAGTATACGTAAAGCCAATGTATGTATGCAATGCATATGACGCTGTGGCGTACAGCCCGATCCATGCAAAGGCGCCCGTGCTCACTATGGGGGTTTAAACTCCGGAGGGGCTCCTACAGCCCAAGCGCAATATCAAAATCACTCCTGCTGCGGCGTGCAGCCAGATCCATGCATAGTCATGAATGCATATAAGCCCTCTGGGTAACAGTATCATAACAACTCACAGCTAAAATGTCATCAAAGCCTCGTTTAAGTTTTTAAATCTTATAAGAATGCTGAGTAGCAAAATACCATTTTAAAAACCTTAGACTGTGATGAAAATATGCACAGTATTGCCAAAACAGTGATAACAATCCCTGAAGGATTCAAATATTCGGCACGAAGCCCAAAATTTAATAATCAATCCAATTCATGATAATTAATATCTTTATTAGGTTGTCAATTCAATTTCAAGCAATTAGGTAGTATTATTTATTAAGTGGGACTTATCAAGTCACAACCCCAACAGTGGTCTACCCCACGCCCGTTATCCGACGTACAAGTCACCTTAATACAACACTATGATGTGCAAGTTCGGGGTTTACAAACTCTCAGGACACCATTTACAAATATTACCCACTTCGAACCGACGAGAATTCTAGCCCGTGATGCCTTTGTTCCTCAAACTGGCCTCCACACACGTCCAATCTATCCAAAATCATAAGTAATACATCATAATATACTAATGGGACATAACCCAATCGAAAGAACTCGAAAAAAACCCAAAAACACGAAATTGGAAAAACCCGAGCCCCGGGCCCACATTCCAAAAAATTACAAAATTTATGTTTTCGGAATCCTCATCTCCCCACGAATCTGTACATACCAAGAACTCTCAAATCGGACCACAAATGGCCATTCAAATCCTAGATTTAAGATTTTTGCTCCGAGCCCAATTTTCTTGATTTTTAGCCATATATTCATGAATTTCATAGATGATTATTTTATAAAAACATGTAATTAACTCATAAAACTTACCTCCAATGATTATCAGTCGAAACCCCTTCATTTCCCGTCCAAAAGCTTTCAAGAATGACCAAAAATGATTGAAAAATGGGTTATTTTCGCGACTGAAATATTTTAAAACATTCTGCCCAGGCATATTACTCATCGCGATCGCGGGAATTCTTCTGCAATCGCGAAGAACAAATTTTTCGGCCCAAAATTAACCCTTCGCGATCGCAGGGAATGCTTCGCGATCGCGGTGCACAATTCCAGTTATTTCGGACAGGCTTCAGTATAATGGTCATAACGTTTTGCACACAATTCCGAATGAATAATGGTTTGATGTTCTGGAAAATAGACATATAGGGGTATAACGTTCATTTGTTGCTAATTTCCTGAATCTTTATACATTTAGAGATATAAGCTTCCAAATTTATACATGTGTATTAGAAATCCTTCTCGGACATCCTATAGTATAACGTCCATAACATTTGCCACAGATGTCCAAATCACGATTTCTTTAGCTTTCTGAAAACTAGACACGATGTTCTACAACGTTCCTTTTCAAGTGACCTCAAAATTCTTTGTAGATCAAAATATATGAGCTTTCGAAGTAGGACCTACGCGACAAAAATTCTTTCTTCGCGATCGCGAATCACTTTACGCGATCGCGATTCATTAATATTTTTCTCAGATTTTACTCACCGCGATCGTGATTGATTCCCCGCGATCGTGTAGAGCACTGCTGTAGTCAAAAAACAGCAGCTAAAAATAGCCTAAAAATGGTCTGAAACTACCCTGAATCTCACCCGAGACCCCCCGGGACCTCAACCAAAAGCACCAACACATCCTATAACCTTATTCAAACTTGTTTCAATCATCAAAATACGTCCATAAACACAAAAATTATCAATTTACAATGGATTCAAGCCTAAATTTATCAAATTCTTCCAAAACTCATATTCGATCTGAAACCCAACCAAATGACGTCCTTATGACCTGAAATTTTGCGGACAAGTCCAAATTTTGCATTTTACACAATTCTTGTCATAAGCAAAGATGCCAATGATGACGTATTGTTGAAACTTGATGTAGATTCTTCTTGTTTATTATCTCCCATCTTTGACACAAATATTATTTAATAGCTGACAATACAAATCAGGATTATTTTCTTTCTGGTGTGGAAGATCACACTAAGTTGCTACCACAGAGCATACTCAGACAGAACCTTTGACTCAGTTACCAAGATAAATATTTTCTGATGTGGAAGATCAGACTAAGCTGCAACCACAGAGCATACTTAGACAGTACATTGGCTCTGATACCAATTATTGCGGAAGCCAAATGTATATAGTGTGAATAAGTCACAACTATTATACCAAAAGTTATGGCAGCCACTAAATAATAAATAAGACAATAAAGCAACAATAAAAGGAACACCAGAATTGACGAGGTTCAGTCAATTTTGCCTACTTCTCGGACACAACCAATATTTTATTCCACTCCAAAAAACAGGTGAAATAATACTAAAGAGAGAAGATACAAATGCCTTAAGAAGATTAGAAGGCAAAATGAGAGTGTGTGTATACATTCTAAACATTAGGCCTCCTTTTATAGGGAAATATTCCCTACCAAAAGGCTTCCCAACTGATGTGGGAGAAATTTGCCATATTCAACAAAAGGTACATAGCCCCACGGGTGCTCAACTTACCACCCTTCGTCGAAATATTGCAATCTATATATAGGTAAAATATTAAACTTTAATGGTATATAATATATACTAGTTTTTGGACACGTGCGTCCCATGCTAATCTGTAAAAATATTTTAAAATAGTATAAATAATATTAAAATATGTATGAAATGAGTTACGTAAAATTTAAAGAAAAACAATAGGCCAAATACATATACAACCCATCCAACTTGTCATCATTTTTTATTTTGGCACTTTATATTTATCTTGTTCCATTTTGGCCCTCTAACTCTATTTTATATGTTTTATTTTGGCCCTCCAACTCTATTTCTTATGTTCCAATTTAACACAAAAACTAAAATCAGTGCATAAAATATAGCGCGTTTGTATACAAAAATCTGAGGTGTAATAAATATCCAAT
Source organism: Nicotiana noctiflora (assembly GCA_032618575.1). Taxonomy (NCBI): domain Eukaryota; kingdom Viridiplantae; phylum Streptophyta; class Magnoliopsida; order Solanales; family Solanaceae; genus Nicotiana; species Nicotiana noctiflora. Next base: position 332,003 of record JASVEL010013878.1, read on the forward strand.
TAAATGTTCACATGGTTTTTTCATCCATGTCAAACGGAACAATACTAAAATACTAAAATTTGACCGTATTGTTTTATCCTCTGTTGCCCTATCTTCATTCTCTAAGTTCCAAAGCTTTCATCTACTGATTTCATACCTGGCCCGTTTAGATGAAATAAATTCACAAAAATACGGCCGGGTTCAGGTATTTTGGTATTGACATGTTTGACATGGATGCAAAAATCAGGTGGCAACATTTAATTGAATATTTATTACACCTTAGATTTGTATATACACACGCGCTATATTTTTTGCAATGGTTTCAGCTTTTGTGTTAAAGTGAAACATAAGAAATAGAGTTTGAGGGCCGAAATGGAACATATAAAATAGAGTTAAAGGGACAAAATGGAACAAGATAGAAATAAAGTGCCAAAATGAAAAATGGTGCCAAATTGGATGGGTTGTATATGTATTTGGCCAAAACAATATAAGCTCAAATTAATAAATAGTGATCCAAAGCGATCGGTATTTATTATAATTGCAAAGCACAAATCTAGAAACTGCTTTCAAATAAATGTGAAAGAATATTTTTCATTCTCATGTTTGTGAAAGTTAATTCTAGGGAGAAATCTTTCTTTATTAGTATTTTTTTTCTAATTCGATTAGATGGATACTATTTATAATTATATTGTATATTTTTTTAAAACACGTGTGTAGTAATATAAGCAAGATCTCGTTTGCTTCACAAAAAATAAGTTGAACAACATCTGAATTTAGCGTTGGATATTTTTAGAAATTGCAGTTATTTTGGGTTATGACCTAGGGACGAGGTTAAGTCTTGGAATGTTGGTATGAAATTATTTTCAGAAATATTGAATAAGAAGAGAAGAAGATGAAGTCAACTGTATGTGAAGAAAGTGCTCAGATTTGCCTAAGTCTCGAAGCTTCCGTCTATATTGGATACAACTGTCCAAAACTTTGGGCCATGGATGAAGTTGGACTGAAGTCTCATATTGGGCCAATTCCTTCTTTACAGTTTTGGCCCATTTCGTTCACAGCATAGTGTAGGAATAACATAGTATAGGAATAAATTAGTTTTGATGTTTTGTACTATTATAAATTGAAATGATTAAGGTAGTTATAGGATAGCAAATAGAAGCTTGCCACTTGGCATTTCTGTTTCATAGAAGATTCTTTTTCATTGTATAACTACAGTGTACAGTAAATTTATTCAATACACAGAAAAAGGAATTCTTTACACATCATTCTCTACATGGTATTAGAGCAGGAATAATTCTGCTTCTCGATTTTTTCAATTCCTTTTCTTACTCTTCATCATCTTCTTCATTCTCTTACTCATCAATGGGATCCACTGAAGCTCCTGAAAACTCTGCTTCTGCTCAGGTCACTGCACCTGCAGCTCATCTCACAACAGGTGTAGTTGATTCATCCCATCCATTCTATCTTCATCCTTCAGATTATCCAGGAATGAATCTAGTTTCTTTAGTCTTCGATGGCAGAGGTTATGGAGGTTGGAGAAGAGCAGTTGTCATTGTTCTCTCTACTAAGAACACGCTAGGATTCATTGATGGAACCCTAGTTGTGCCTGAGGCGGATCTTATGTTGCAGAAGGCTTGGGATCGATGCAATGATATGGTGCTTTCATGGCTGTTGAACTCCTTGTCAAAGGAGATAGCTGAGAGTGTTCTCTATTCTCAAAGTGCAAAAGACCTGTGGAGTGATTTAGAAGACAGATTTGGTCAGACAAATGGTGCTAAATTGTTTCAATTGCAAAAGGAACTCAATGTTGTTGTACAAGGTAATACAAGTGTCTCTACTTACTACACAAAGATGAAAAGTTTTTGGGATGAACTTGATGCTCTAAACACTTTTTCTGCTTGTGTGTGTGACTGTTTGTGTGGTACTAAGTCTAAATCACACAAAGCACATCAAGATGAAAGGCTTCTCCAATTCCTAATGGGTCTAAATTACACCTTCATTGGAGTAAGAAGCAACATTCTGCTATTATCTCCCTTACCATCCATTGACCAAGCTTACTCACTAGTCATATAGGATGAAAAGTAGAGGGAAATTCATGCTACACCAGTCTATCCTGGTGAATCTGCCTCTTTCAATGTTAATAACCACACAACTAATTTCAATAGGTTTAAGGACAAAGGGAACAAGACCTTTACTAATACTAAGAAGACTGCTAGTATATGTTCCTACTGCAAAAAACCAGGGCACACCATTGATCAATGTTACAGGATTCATGGTTTCCCAAGTGATTTCAAGTTCACAAATCAAAGGAATTTCAAAGGAAAAGGACAGGTGGAAGCAAATAATGTTTTCAACTCAAGTGAAGAAGGCACAGAAATAAGTAATGCAACAGAGAAGGTGCGGTCTCTTACCCAAGAGAATGTGACAGAACTATTGCAGCTTCTTCAACAAATGAAGATGGGACAGCAAGGAGGAACTGCTTCTGAACCTTCAGCTAATGTTAACTATGCTGGTATGATAAACTTCTTTGATTCTTATGCCTGTTTAATTAAGATTGGCAGAGATTCATGGATATTAGACAGTGGAGCAACAGAGCATATGTGTTTTAACAGAGCATTCTTCATTGATTATAAAGCTTTGCCTAAACCACTCATTGTTAAACTTCCAAACTCATATAAAGTTAAAGTCACTCACTCAGGTTCAGTCTCACTTTTCCCTAATATGATTCTTCAGAAAGTTCTGTATATTCCAACTTTCAAATATAACTTATTATCTGTCCATAAGTTGTGCAGACAACTCCAGAAGTTTGTTCTTTTTACCCCTTACTCTTGTTTTCTTCTGCAGGGCCCTTCACTGAAGAGCCCTATGGAGATTGGTAAAGAAAAGGCAGGCCTCTACATCCTGAGATCTAGTCATACATCAGCTGCTTCCAAGAGTCTCTTTAAGCCTACTAGTTCTTTTCTCTAAAAAGGAATACACATTCCAATGTAGCTTTTAATTCCAGTTTTACTTTCTCTGATCCTAATGTAAAAGAGAAATTGTGGCACTACAGACTTGGGCATTTGCCATTGAGCAATATGAAAAGGATTTCTTCAGATTGTGTTTCATTTTGTTCCAGTTTTTCTAGTCCTTGTACTATTTGTCCTATGGCAAGGCAGTCTAGGTTGCCATTTCCCATAAGTTCTATTTCTACCAAGCATGCTTTTGAAATGATACATGTGGATACTTGGGGACCTTATAACACCCCAACTTATGATGTTTTCAGCAAATTTCTCACAATTGTGGATGACTTTACTAGGGGTACTTGGACTTATCTGTTAAGTACCAAATCTAATGCCTTCACAGTTTTGAAATCTTATTTAGCAATGGTAGAGAGGCAATTCCATACCAAAGTTCAAGTGGTTAGAACAGACAATGCATTTGAGTTAGGGAGTGGAAAAACACAAACAGAATTCTTTCTTTCCTAAGGAATCTTACATCAAACTACTTGTGTGCATACTCCACAACAAAATGGAGTTGTGGAGAGAAAACACAAGCATCTATTGGAGACATCTAGGGCCTTGTTGTATCAGTCACACTTACGTATAACATATTGGGGGGATTGTCTACTAACATACACATTCTTAATCAACAGATTTCCCTCTAGGATTCTAAATTCAAAAACACCTTATGAAATGCTATTCAAAAGTGCACCAAATTACTCTATCCTAAGGTTCTTTGGTTGTTTGTGTTTTGCTTCTACATCTCCACATTCTAGAACAAAGTTTGCTCCCAGGGTTGTTGCTTGTGTCTTTCTAGGTTATCCACATGGAAAGAATGGTTATAAGTTTCTCAATCTGAAGTCAATGAGAACTTTCATTTCAAGGAATGTTGTTTTTCATGAAGAATTCTTCCCTTTTGCTTCTCTAAGCTCTAATTCTTCTACTGAACCTTACTTACCCACTGCTAACTCTAAACCACTTGTCCCTTGTCCAGATATCTCACCAATTCCAGATCTGTCAAGTGACAACACTACACCAGATTCTCCTTTTCACAATGATTCACCTCCTCCATATCCTACCTCTAATACTCCTACTTCTCCTCATTATTCCACAAGTCATTCATCTCACTCACCTAGCACTTCTCCTCTATTTCCCTCTCCACACACTCAACCTCTTCTAGACAACTTTGTTAGAAAATCCACCATACCACATATCCCACCAAGTTACCTCAAGGATTACATTTGTAATGCCCTCCAACTTACAAATGTAAATAGCACCTGATTTCTCACCCCAGTCACAGCTCCATCTATTTCCTTCACTGGCCTATCTTCTACTAATCAACATATGCTTAACTCTCTGTCTAATTTGCATGAACCTGTTAGTTTTACACATGCAGCTTATCATCCTGGCTGACAGGAAGCTATGGCAAAGGAAATTGAAGCTCTTGAACTAAATAACACTTGGGATGTGGTGGAATTGCCTACAGGAAAGAAAGTTTTGCCCTGTAAGTGGGTTTATAAGGTAAAACAGCACTCTGATGGTACTGTGGAGAGGTTGAGAGCTAGATTAGTTGTAAGGGGAGATGTTCAAAGGGAAGGAATTGATTTTAATGAAACATACTCCCCTGTGGTCAAAATGACAACTATTAGATGCATTCTAGCTACAACAGTTAAAAAAGGATGGGGTCTCTATCAATAGATGTCAATAATGTTTTTCTTCATGGAGACTTAACTGAAGAAGTCTACATGAAATTTCCAGCAGGTATCACACCCCCTTCTCCTACCTATGTGTGCAAACTAAAGAAATCCTTATATGGTCTTCGTCAAGCATCTAGACAATGGTATGATAAGCTTACTACAGCCTTAAGCTTTAAAGGTTTCAGTCACTCCCTAAATGACTATTCCTTATTCTTCAAAAGAACAGGTTCTTCCATATCTATTGTAGCAGTCTATGTAGATGATATTTTGTTAACAAGAAATGATGATATAGAATTGCATGCTTTAAAGGATTTCCTACATCAAGAATTCAAAATAAAGGATCTTGGATTCTTACATTTTTTCCTTGGAATGGAGGTCATTCGAGAACCACATGGGTTGATTCTCTCTCAGCGTAAATTCACCCTGGATCTTTTGCGAGAATTTGCCTGCTTGCATTCATCTCCTGCTTCTTCACCTATTGATTCTTCTATCAAATTACTTGCCAAAACAGGAGAACCCTTAAAAGACCCAACTTTGTATCGGCATCTTCTGGGTAAACTCAACTACCTCACTCACACAAGACCTGACCTTTCGTTCACAGTCCAACACCTTAGTCAGTACATGCAAGACCCTCGTCAACCACATCTCGATGCTGCTCATCGAGTTCTTCGTTATCTTTTGAAAGACCCTGGACTTGGTCTTTTTATGTCTTCATCACCCTCTTTCCAGCTCCTAGCTTTTTGTGACTCTGATTGGGGAACTTGCCCTGAATCTCGCCGGTCAGTCAGTGGGTTTTATATCTCCCTAGGTTCTTCTCCTATTTCTTGGAAATCAAAGAAGCAGACCTCCATTTCCCTCAGTTCAGCAGAAGCAGAATACCGATCCATGCGTCGAGTTGTGGTAGAACTCACTTGGTTAGTTCGCCTTTTTGAAGATCTGTCTATTCCAATTTCTTTGTCTGTGCCTCTTCATTCCGACAGTCAACCTGCTCTTCACATCGCCAAAAACCTCGTTTTTCATGAGAGAACCAAGCAGTGGAAATCGGCTGCCATTTTGTGCGACAATAATTTCTTGCTGGTCTCATCTCCCTTTCTTTCGTCCGATCTGATGCTCAGCTTGCCGATCTTTTCACCAAACCTCTCACAGGACCTACTCACAGGAATCTGCTAGGCAAGTTGGGGGTTCGTACCTCCCCACCAACTTGAGGGGGGTGTTGGTATGAAATTATTTTCAGAAATATTGAAGAAGAAGAGAAGAAGATGAAGTCAACTGTATGTGAAGAAAGTGCTCAGATTTGCCTAAGTCTCGAAGCTTCCGTCTATATTGGATACAACTGTCCAAAACTTTGGGCCAAGGATGAAGTTGGACTGAAGTCTCATATTGGGCCAATTCCTTCTTTATAGTTTTGGCCCATTTCGTTCACAGCATAGTGTAGGAATAACATAGTATAGGAATAAATTATTTTGATGTTTTGTACTATTATAAATTGAAATGATTAAGGTAGTTATAGGATAGCAAATAGAAGCTTGCCACTTGGCATTTCTGTTTCATAGAAGATTCTTTTTCATTGTATAAATACAGTGTACAGTAAATTTATTCAATACACAGTAAAAGGAATTCTTTACACATCATTCTCTACATGGAAAGCATTCTTCAAACATTAAAAATTAAGTTCTAATAAACTTGTTCCAACAAAATAAGAAAAATCTCTTCTACCTAATAGAGTAAACTAAAATTCAAAGAAGAATTTAAGCAGTCATACCTTAGTGTACAGGAAAGAACAACAACAATGTCCTGCATTTTGCATATACGTCAAGTATAATGATAATTTCTTTCTGTACTAAATACAAAAACGATCAGATTAGTAAAGTTAATGTAATGATCTTACCGCATGTCTGTAAGAAGAACCAAATTGTTGACTGTCCTTGTCATCTTCTAGAGTAGTTACAAAGAGATTGACAAAAGGTATGGATAATATAAAATTATTCTATCATGAAAATGAACCTGGTGTGTTGGATACTTATTCGTTTCCTAAAAATTCTTTATGTTTTGAGAGAAATGAAGAGTTATTAATTAATTAGCAGGTGAAAAGTTCTTCCCATTAAGTACATACATTAGAATAGTTTGGAAATGACTGATAATGGCAAATAGTAATTATTTAATGAGAAGTAATTTTATTTGGATAATTTGGTCATTCAAGTTTTGAAGGATTTTTTAGTAAAACAACTTCACCTAAAATAGTATGATGATTTTGTTGCGGAAGCCAAATGTATATAGTGTGAATGAGTCACAACTACTATACCAAAAATTATGGCAGCCACCAAATAATAAATAAGACAGTAAAGCAACAATAAAAGGAACACCAGAATTTACGAGGTTCGGCTAATTTTGCCTACTCCTCGGACCCAACCAATATTTTATTCCACTCAAAAATACAAGTGAAATAATACTAAAGAGAGAAGATACAAATGCCTTAAGAAGATAAGAAGGCAAATGAGAGGTGTGTTTAAATCCTAAACATTAGGCCTTCTTTTATAGGGGGAAAATCCCCCCAAATTCATTTCCCAACCGATGTGGGATAATGTTTTTGTCAAACTTCAACAAATCTCCACCTTGACAAAAATTCTACATCTTCAATTTTCTCTCTATAACAAATTTTGGTTGTGTCTTCATCTTCAATCTTCAGTGTTCAACAATGTTGATCAAATCCAAACAATGTTGAAACTTGATCGCAGTCACCGCCTTTGTTAGCATATCAGCAGGATTCTCCGTAGTATGAATTTTCTTCACGGTGACTCCACCTTCTTCTATGATTTCTCGTACGAAGTGATATCGAACATCAATGTGCTTCGTCCTTGCATGATAAACTTGGTTCTTCGCTAATTGAATAGCACTTTGACTATCACAAAAAATTGTGATACCTTTTTGTTCAAGACCAAGCTCCTTTAGCAATCCTTGAAGCCAAATTGCCTCTTTCACAGCTTCTGTAATAGCCATGTACTCTGCCTCTGTTGTAGACAAAGCAACTGTTGACTGCAAAGTAGACTTCCAACTAACTGGTGCCTTTGCAAAAGTAAACACATAAACCAATAGTTGATCTTCGTTTGTCCATATCACCCGCAAAATCTGAGTCACGATATCCAACTACAGACTGATTGCCTTCCTGCTCAAAAACTAACCCAACATCTACAATATTATGAATATACCGTAGAATCCACTTCACAGCTTGCCAATGCTCCTTTCCGGATTATGCATATATCTGCTAATAACTCCAACAGCTTGTGAAATGTCAGGTCTCGTACAGACCATTGCATACATCAAGCTACCAACATCATTTGCGTATGGTACCTTTGACATATACTCTCGTTCAGCTTCATCCAATGGCGACATATTAGTACTTAGCTTAAAATGGGGAGCAAGTGGAGTACTAACTCGCTTAGTCTTGTCATCTATGCCAAATCGTTGTAGTACTCTCTTCAAATATTCTTTCTGAGATAAACAGAGTTTCTTTGAACGTCTATCTCTTATTATCTCCATGCCAAGAATTTTCTTCGCCTCACCCAGATCCTTCATCTCGAACTCCTTCTTCAATTGAATCTTCAACTTATCAATTTCTTCTGAATTCTTGGAAGCTATCAACATATCATCAACATATAGGAGAAGATATATAAAGGAACCATTTTTAAGCTTGCGCAAATACACACAATGATCGTATTTGCTTCTCTTGTACCCTTGCTGCAACATAAACTTGTCAAATCGTTTGTACCATTGTCTAGAAGATTGTTTCAACCCGTACAACGATTTTTCAAGTTTGCAAACCATATTTTCCTTTCCAACAACTTTGAATCCTTCTGGCTGAGTCATGTAGATTTCCTCCTCCAAGTTTCCATGTAAAAACGCAGTTTTTACATCCATCTGAACTAGTTCCAAATCCAATTGCGCTACCAAAGCCAACATAATTCGAATGGAGGAATGTTTTACAACTGGAGAAAATACTTCATTGTAATCAATTCCCTCCTTTTGAGCATATCCTTTGGCCACCAATCTTGCTTTGTAGCGAACATCTACTTGGTTAGGAAATCCTTCCTTCTTTGCAAATACCCATTTGCAACCAATTGCTTTCTTTCCCTTCGGGAGATTGGCCAATCTCCATGTATGATTCTGATGAAGGGACTGTAATTCATCATTCATGGCAATCCTCCACTTATCGTCTTCTGAACTTTGGACTGCGTCTTTATAAGTGGTGGGAACATCATCAGCTGCAATTGCGGTTGCACAAGCAACTGTCTCTATGAGACGAACGGGTTTCGTTACTTTCCTTTTTGGCCTCCTGGTTGCTATTGATTCAAGTTGTTGTTGAGGTTCCTGAATTGGAATCTCCTCTACTGGCTCTCCTCCCAGAGGATAATCTTCATTTGTTTCCTCCTCTGCTTCTTGTGTAGGAAAAATAAATTTTCCCTCAAACTCCACCTGCTTAGAAGCACCATCATCATGTTTGGTATCTTCATTTGTTACCCTGTTTACCATAGAAGATTCATCGAAGGTAACATCCCTGTTGAATATTACTTTCTTTGTCATAGGACACCATAAGCGATGTCCTTTGACTCCAGAAGTAATCCCCATAAAAATAGCCTTCTTTGCCCTTGGATCCAATTTTGACTCCGTCACACGATAATATGGAGTTGAGCCAAATACGTGCAAAGAGTCGTAATCTACAACAAGCTTTCCATACCATTTTTCAAATGGTGTCTTGCCATCAATAGCAGCAGATGGTAAGCGATTAATGAGGTGGCATGCATATGTAATTGCCTCAGCCCAAAATTCTTTGCCCAAGCCAACATTGGACAACATACACCGTACCTTCTTCAGCAAGGTCCGGTTCATGCGTTCCGCCACTCCATTCTGTTGTGGTGTATGTCTGACAGTGAAGTGTCGGACGATGCCATCATTTTCATAGACCTTATTGAAATGATCATTTTTGTATTCACCTCCATTTTCTGTGCGAATACACTTGATCCTCCTGCCCGTTTGATTCTCCACCATCGTCTTCCATTTGAGAAAAATTCTCTGCACTTCATCTTTGCTCTTCATTGCATACACCCATACTCTTCGAGAAAAATCATCAACAAAGGTCACAAAATAGTGCTTCCCACCCAATAAAGGTGTTTTGGAAGGACCCCAAACGTCAGAGTGTACATAATCCAAAATGCCTTTAGTATTATGGATTGCTGTACCAAATTTAACCCTTGTCTGTTTCCCTTTGACACAATGCTCGCAAAACTCCAAATTGCAAGCCTTTATCCCTTTCAACAATCCTTGATCCGATAGAGTTTTCAAGGATTTTCCTCCAACATGTCCCAAGCGCATGTGCCATAGCCTGGTTGCTTCTGCCTCTTTGTTGTCACTGGACGTCACTGTCGCTGTCCCAATAACTGTACTACCGAGATAACGGTACATGTTGTGAGCACGTGATTTTTACCCTACACATGAGTTATTCCTATAAAATTCAAAATAAATGATTTTTCCTTATTTTTAAATTTTATATGAATTTTGTGTGTTATTTGTGTGTGATAAATTAAAATACAAAAAATTTTGCATTCTTAGGAAATTAATTCATTTTTAACAAATTAAAGAAAAAATCAAAAAAATAGTTAGCTTTTAAATTGAAAATTGTCAAAAAAGAGGTAATTAGTTAGTTTTAATTAAGTTCCAAATAATTACAAATTAATTAAAATACAAAAAATACAAGGTTATAATAAGAGAATAAGAGAAAATAGGGAAAAGAGAATAGAAAAGAGCTGGGCCAAATGAAATATCCCAGCCCCAGGCCCAAACGAAATTACCCAGATCAGCCAGCCCAGCCACCCATCTGCCAACCCAAATACCCAGCCCGACCGGTCAAAACGCCCCAGCCCAATCCCTATACCCGGTTTCCCCCTTGCCATTAAATCCTAGCCGTCCATAAACTTTGATCCAACGGCTCCTAATTTGTTATTACATTTGATATACCTAAACATTGAGAGACAACCTTTTCATCTCTTTTCTGTTTTGTCTCTAACCGAACAGACCCTTGTCTGTCTTCTCTCCAAACCAAAGGCCACAGACCTTCTTCAACCCCTGCCGCGCCGCCTAGGGTTCCGCCTCCCACGGCGGCGGCCGGCGTCCGTTCACGGCCAAACCAACACCCAAACACTCCCCTTCATCTCCCCATCCCATTTCTACCATTATCTACCTTCAAAACCCAACCAATCGCCCCAAATCTTTCGCGCCGCCACCCCTCCCCACGGCGGCGCCGCCACCCAAAACCACCCCAAGTCAACCCCTACCCTTCTCTCAACACCTCTCACTGTGACATGAATAAATCGAGTCAAAGCCGCCGGTATCTCCAAGAAACAAGGCTAGCCCGAGAAAAATCAAGAAAACATCGAGGTAAATTCAAGAAAAATCGCCGGTTTCAAGAACTTCTCAAGATTTGAAGTAAGAGAAGAAGAAGAAAAATTCCAGAAGAAAAGAAAAAAAAGAAAACGAAAAAAACAGAAACAAGAACCGGCGGATTAGCTAAGTTTTTTCTTTCTCTTGATTTTATATATGCATTCGTTTATTGTTCTGCTTCATCTTTGTCTGTGTTTGTTTCTCATTTGTGTTTCTTTTTAATTAGTTGGTCCGAATTTCATCTTGATTAATCTGTGTTAATAGATGTCGTCTTTCCGTTTTGCTTTGTTAATGATCTATGTTAAATTCATTGGTTTTTGATAGTCGATTAGTGTTTGAGTAGTTCTGATTAGTTTTGAACTTTTAGATTCTCTGTTAAGACTTCTGCTAGTTTCGGATTAGTATAGTTAAATTTCCAGATTCTTTGATTTCACGGAATTAGTCATCTTCTGATTTATATGGAATCGTTGGTTTCTGATTTTCTTTTTTAGGTGTTTCTTCAACATGTGTGTAACAATAGAACGATGGAAACTATCTGTGAACCTGTTTGATCCTGTTTTGATGATATTGGTTAATGGCTAATGTTTGGGTTTATTCTGATTAAGGCTTTAATTGTTAGTTAATGAGCTAGTCGATTCACTTAGGATGTATTGGTTATAGCTGTAGTTAGTGATTAAGCTCGATTAACGAATTCGACTTTAGACTAATTTAGATTCAATTAAGTCGATAATTGAAATCACACGATTCGTAACAACCTAAGGTGTTTTACCTAATAGAATCAAAGATGATTGGTTATTTCGATTAATAAGACTCACCCTCTATCAAAATTGTTTCCCGAGTCTTGTTAATCGAGTAATAGATCATAAGTGGCCATATTTGTAAGATTGCCTAGGGTTGGCTATAGTTGAATGTGATTTTAATTAGTGAATTAATCTGAATTTTAATTAGTTAAAGAGGCCAATTGGCTAGTTGAGCAATAGTCACTTAATTGTGGCTATTTGCTAAATACAATCTGAAAATGGGTTAAAATAGAGGTAAAATACAGAAATTGGGAATGTAATAAGCTTTAAGAAGTAGGGGTGAATTGGGAAAAGGAAGTTGGTATAGTTGTAATAAGTTTAGAAGGAAAAGGGTGCAATTGGAATAAGAATTGGTAGAATTGTGATAAATATAGAGCTTTTAGGGTAATATGGGCATAACAAAAGGTATTTTAGTAGATAGTAAAAGGAAATGAGGGCACCATGGGAATTCCAAAGGAAATAGAACATGGTAGATTATTCTAGAATGGGTCTTAGTGTAGAATCCAATGAATTAATGGCACTAACTTGTGCAACAAGTCAAGATTTGAAGGGTTTTTAATAAAAATTCAGATTCTCTTTTATGCCTATAAATAGGTGATTTTAGCACTAATAAAAGGGGGTTGAATCTGATTTGGAGAGTCTCTTTTAGAATTTTAGCCATAAGAACCCTAGAAAATCCCAAAAAATACTGGTTACAGATCTGAAATTAATATTTCAGACTCCTTTTCTTTTAATTATACCTTCAAATTATCTTCAAAAATCCAAAAATAATAGTAGATTCAATAGGAAACTGTTATTTGAGTGAGATTTGGTTGCAAAACAAGTTGAAATTCTGAAAAATCTTCCTGGGTCTTCTCACTGTTGATTTCAATCACTGCTGTTGGTTACTGAATTGCTACTGATGTCGCTGTTATTACTATGCCATGGCTGACTTCTTATTCCTTTGCTTCTGTCAATTTCCAGGTACACATCCTGAATCCAATATGATGTAGATCTCCAATTTTAAGAATGGAATGAAGAAGTTGATTCTGAATAAGAGCTTAGCCATTTTTCTGTTTGCTTTGTTTTGATAGATTGATCCAAGTATTGGTAATTTTTGTCCCATGTTGATATTCCCAATTTAATTGCATAATTAAAAGGCTTGAGTGATTGTATTTAATTGGTTTAAGTTTGTTCTTTTAGGTATGAGATTCTGCGAACCTTTATACTTCCCTGAGTTTTCCTTTTCTTGACATTGCAAATCGAGTTGGGACATGGAATGGAATATTATTAAAATGGCATTTGTACCGAGTTCACATTTTTCTTTTATGGCTTCGTGTGTTTGCTGAGGAATAGAGCATAGCCTGTGTGTACGACATAGATGCCTTTGTCATCTCGTATAAGCCACCCGTCTTTTCTGTTCTCTCTTAACATTTCTTTTTACTCCAATTATGGATATGAGTTATTAAAAATAAAAAATGTTTCTTTGATTTTTAGTGTCTTTCGATCTTATTAGTGGTGTGAACCACATCCTGGAGTCTATGTTTCTTTTTCAGATGAAATGGTTGCTATTTGATTTCGTTTTGCTAGTTATTTTTGTTGAAGTGTTTGTTGTGGCAACTGCTGCGGCAGAATAATCGGGTGGCATACGCATGGGGCTCAAGCCCAGTTTATTTGTTCTCTTCTGTATTCCGAGCACTCATTTAAGTACAACTGAAGCAGCCCTGTAAAAAATGGATTAGGACCATTGTTTATTATTAGAGACCAATTAAATAGAAAATCATAGTCGTGTTAGGATTGGCCTTAAATAAAATGAGACGAGCCTCGCCACACTAAATACACACTTGCGGGGCCCTCAAATAATTGGTAATGAATTTTAGACTCGGAAGACCGTTTAGAGAATTTCACGGTCTTTCCAAAATTAACAAAGACGTAGAATCTTTAGGCACGACTTTAATAATATACCTTCCTGTGAACGAGTGTGCACTTGGTGCGACTCAAATCCAAATCTCTGCAAAGCCGAAATACTCCAAAAGTCATAGGCGTACTGGTTGCGGTATGACTCGAGTCGTGTTTCCGCGATATCGCAAATTCCTAAAAAATAATAATATTTAACGCAAAAAGCACATTATGTTGTTAAAATCTATAACTGAGTCAAACAAAAGTCAAGAACGACAGTGGAGCGACCGTGCTAAAACCACGGAATCCGGGAGTGCCTAACACCTTCTCCCGGGTTAACAGAGTTCCTTATCCGGACCTCTGCTTCGCATACATTTCAAAGAGTCAAAATTCCTCGGATTCGGGATTAACCGGTGACTTGGGACACCATTGTCATTCCCAAGTGGCGACTCTGATTAATCTCTAATAAATCCCGAACCGATTGTCCTTAAATTGGAAAAACTCCTTCCCTTACGTTATTTTATCCGTCTCGGGTAATTGAGCGTCGGGGTATACCCTACAAGTGTATTTATACAATTTACGCATGTTGGGGTAGTAAAAAGGGAGGTGTGACACATGTTATTGTTCTTCCGATTGGCCTTCATTACCACTAGTGCACCGGAGCATACTCTCATCACTCCATGTTCTGCAATAATTTTGAACCCTTTTGATTCCAGGGCTCCCACAGAGATGAGATTTTTCTTCAAACCCGGTACATATCGAACATCTGTTAATGTTTTGATCATTCCATCATGGTTCCTCAATCGTATTGAACCAATTCCATATGATGTAAGAGGGCTGTTATTCGCTGTTTGGACGACTCCATATTCTCCTTCTTGAAAGTTCACAAACCAATCCCTGTTGGGACACATATGATAGCTACAAGCCGAGTCCATCAACCATATGTCTGATGACGTTGACGGCTCTGTTGTAACTAATGAGAAATCCGAATCATCACAATCAACTACATTTGAATCCATAATGGCCTTTCCATTGTTATGTTTGGCCTTATTATTCAACTTCGGACAGTCTTTCTTCCAGTGCCCCTTTTCTCGACAAAAGGCACATTCATCTTTGGTGGGTTTAGATCTTGACTTAGATCTTCCTTTCCTTGTCCTCGTTTGATTTTGAGGACGACCCCTCACGAACAGTGCTTCTCCTTCTCCGCCCTTCTGTTTTTCTCGCTTTCTTTGTTCATAGCTGTACAAAGCCGAACAAACTTCTCTGAGAGAAACTTCATCATTTCCATGGAGTAGAGTAGTTTCAAGGTGCTCGTACTCGTCAGGAAGTGACGCCAACAACATCAAGGCCAAGTCACCATCATCATAAGTTGTATCCATATTTTGCAAATCCGTGACCAACTTATTGAAACTGGTGATATGTTCATTCATCGTGGTACCGGGAACATAGGTGAAGTGAAACAGTCTCTTCTTCATGTACAATTTATTTTGACTGTTTTTCTTCAAAAATTTATCCTCTAGTGCTTTCCATAATTTACTAGCAGAAGTTTCCTTTGTGTATGGATATTTCTGCTCTCTAGCAAGGTAGGATCGAATGGTACCGCAAGCAACTCGGTTGATAATTCTCCAATCTTCTTCTCCAATACCATCTGGTCTCTTTTCTTCAATAGCAAGATCTAGCCCTTGCTGAAAAAGGACATCTAGAACCTTGCCTTGCCACATCCCAAAATGTCCGGACCCGTCAAAAATTTCTACCGCAAATTTCGCATTTGACACAATTCTTGTCATAAGCGAAGATGCTAATGATGACGTATTGCTGACACTTGATGTAGATTCTTCTTGTTTATTGTCTCCCATCTTTGACACAAATATTATTTAATAGCTGACGACACAAATCAAGATTATTTCCTTTCTGATGTGGAAGATCAGACTAAGCTGCAACCACAGAGCATACCGAGACAGAACCTTGACTCAGTTACCAAGATAAATCTTTTCTGATGTGGAAGATCAGACTACGCTGCAACCACAGAGCATACGAGATAATACCTTGGCTCTGATACCAATTGTTGCGGAAGCCAAATGTATATAGTGTGAATGAGTCACAACTACTATACCAAAAATTATGGCAGCCACCAAATAATAAATAAGACAATAAAGCAACAATAAAAGGAACACCAGAATTTACGAGGTTCGGCTAATTTTGCCTACTCCTCGGACACAACCAATATTTTATTCCACTCCAAAATACAAGTGAAATAATACTAAAGAGAGAAGATACAAATGCCTTAAGAAGATAAGAAGGCAAATGAGAGGTGTATTTAAATCCAAAACATTAGGCCTTCTTTTATAGGGGGAAAATTCCCCCAAATTCATTTCCCAACCGATGTGGGATAATGTTTTTGTCAAACTTCAACAGATTTAACACCCTTTATCGGGATTTTATTTTACTTATTTCAAGTTTGAACATCCTAAATAAGCTCCGCTCATGTCTAGTACCATAGAGGCCATAGCTCTGGCTGTTGATAAATACTTAGAATGTGAAGTATGTATGCTATTGGAATTTAGACTCCTTGTAAAGTGCTGTTCAAAGTCAACTTGTTGCTGGATTAATATAATCTGATCAAGTGGAGGTGCAGCACGTCAACTGATTTTATTGACAAATTGAAGGCAGCATGCGGTTCTTGTGGATAGTATACCACTCTAGTATCATAAATTGCGCACCAGATTAAACTTATGCTTCTACATTCTTCTCTAGGTTGTTTCCTACAAAATTAGTGCTGTGGTCCACCCATGCTCGGCAGTGGCACAACACAAGTAGACACTGGTTGGTTTTGTTCTTCTTTGGCCAGAAACCTTCTTATTCATAAATGAAATTGGAGAAATATTCCATTCTTTATCCAATTCTCTATTACTTCCAATAGTAATAGATCATCCTAATTAATTTGACCATTTTGCAAGTACTCTCAAAGTCTTCAACTGCAGCACCACTTGGAACCAACTATACCATTTTTCAAGAAGATGAGGTTTCCATATTAGTATATATATATATGTTCTTTGGTGTGAACATCAGTGGGACCTTCTGCTTTTAGACTACTAGTCTCAATGTATAAATAGTATGACAATGAGTTGGAAGACAAAACCATGTGATACTTCAGGTGCTATTGTCTTTAGCTGGTGTCCACAGAAACAGAATGCCTATGCACATAGATAGGATTTTATAACTTGTCATTGGCCTATATAAACACATACAAAGAAGGATTTAGCATAACAGCTTTCAGAAAACTTGCAACCATAAAAAGCTTTTCCCTGCTTTCAGGGTCATTACTACTTATTCCCTTCCTTATTTGCTCATCTGTTTTGAACTAAACAACCATGTCTATCCGTATGCCTCGTATAGTCAACAAGTCTTCTACAGCTGGAGATGTTCCAAAGGGTCATTTTGCTGTTTATGTTGGGGTGAAGCAAAAGAAGAGATTTGTGATCCCGTTATCATTCTTGAGTCAACCGGCATTTCAAGAATTGCTTAGCCAAGCTGAGGAAGAATTTGGATTTGATCATCCAATCCAATGGGTGATCTCACATTTCCCTGTAGCGAGGACTTTTTTGTTCATCTCACATATCGCTTGAGGAAGTGACGAGGAAATTAGTCCCCTTTTTTTTGCTATATACAATTTTGTATAGCTTTTTAAAGCAGGATCTCCACTCCGTACAGTTCAGAAGTTAGAAGAAACATTAGGCACATTAATGAGTTTAGCTCCATAAAGAATGGATGTCATTCTTTTGTCTCTTGACTAAGGACACATTTTTCTACTTCAATAGAAATTGAAGTAATGAACCTTTTTACTTCTCTTGTTCCATTCTATTTCATATATTGAAGTAATCAATTCACTGCAATACAAAACTTTTTTCTCAACTCTCATGGTTTACTAATCAGAATGAACTAGAATCTGGTCTTTTCAGTAACATAACTCATTCAAATCATGACATTATGGTCACTACCATATTTGATAAAATGATAACTCAATATGTACTAGAGCTGCCGCATTGTGGAAGTACTGAGTGCAACTGAATGCAATAGAAAATGAACTTGTTTTGTAACGACCCGACTGGTCGTTTTGCATTTTTGAACCCAGTTCCCCTAAATAATATTTTCCGCATTTGCTTTAGCTAGATTATGACTTACGGGGGCGGGTGGTTCGGAAGTTAAAAGAATTTCGGGGAAGAATAAGCCTAGTTGCTTCTTTAAGTTCCTTCAAAAATGCCAAGCTTGACTTCGGTCAATATTTTGGAAAAACGGGCTCGGAATCGCGATCCGGCAATTTCTGAGGGTCCGTGGAAAAATATGGGACTTGGGCGTATACTCGAAATTGAATTCCGAGGTCCCTAGCCCGATTAACGGATTTTTTTGTAAAAATTGTTAAGTTTAAGTTTTAAGATTTAATACACCAAGAATTATTGTTTTCATAGGTATCAGATTCGGATTTCGATTCCGAAATTTGGTACAAGTTCAAAATATCAATTAAGACCTGCCTGCAAAATTTGGTGTTAATCCGAGTAGTTTAAGGGCATTTTGACCCGTTGGTAGGAAATTAAGAACTTGAGGTTCATTAAAATGGATCAGTTGGTTTTAGGGTCCACTTCATTGATTTAAAAATATTTTGGGTGTTCCGAGGGTTGGACTAGGTCCGCCTCATAATTTCAGACTTTTTGGTATGTTCGGACGGGGCTCGGGAGCCCCGAGCATCAAATGGTCGAGGTTTGAGCGTAGTCAAAATTTTGAAGGAAGCAAATCTGCTGCTTCTGTCATAACCGCTTCTGCGGCTTCTTAACCGCAGAAGCGGTGACCGCTTAAGCGGTACTGTAATCGCGGAAGCAGAAGGGGCCAGGCCTAGGGGAAACCGTAGAAGCGGACCCCACGATCGCAGAAGCGGTAGGCCCAAACCGCAGAACCGGTGCTATTTCCACTTATGCAGACTCGCAGAAGCGAGTGTTGGACCGCAGAAGCGACCCAGTCTCCTTGGCCCATTGCCGCAAAAGCGGCCAGTGTGTGCAGAAGCGGAACCAGCAGAAGCAGGAATTTTTCCGCAGAAGCAGAAATCACTAGGGGTGAGAGCCTCATTTAATTCGAGCTTAAGCTCATTTCCCTTATATCTCTCAACACTTAGGCGATTTTGGTGATTCAAAAGGGGAAGTTTCAGCATAACATTTTGACGTAAGTAATCCCTACTCCTTTTTAGTTCAAATACATAAACATAGGGTAGATTTAACACAAAGGATTGGGTAAAATAAAGGAATTTGAGCTAAACCTAGGGTTAATGAGAATTTAAGTTTTAATATGAAAATTTGCCATGAAATGAACTAGAAATCACATATTTGTGACCCTTAAATGATAGAGAACAACTTCCCTCGAAAAATCGCGGTATTCGGGCGTATGGTGTAAGGCCCCGTAAAATTTTTGTGCTCAAAACCTAGTAGCCCGTGGTGTCATGGTCCGAATAATGTGTTAGGAATGTGTAGAAAGCTCGCCGCGGTTCGGACCCTTGGTAGTGATCTAAGCTTTTAAAAAATCGAAAGAATAAAAAAATTTCTAGAAAATGTCAATTCTGCGGTCAAGAATGCGGTCGCAGATCTGCTATGCGGACCGCATTCCTACCGCAGAGTGTAACAGAATATTTTTCAAAATTGGTATTGAAAATGCGGTCCAATATGCGATCGCATAACCAAAATGCGGACCACAAAACCATCGCATAATTTCTGAAGGATTTTTGAAGGTCAATTCTGCGGTGCATTATGCGACCGCAGAACATGAATGCGGACCGCATTCTGGTCGCCTATCGTAACAGAACAGGTATTTTTTGGGAGCAATTATGCGGTCCATTATGCGGACCGAATGTTTATTCTACGATCGCAGATGCGACCGTAGATTTGATTCAGCCCAGATTTTTCTAAAATTTTAACCCGATTCCTTCTTTAATAAAACACCTCAAAACTTCATTTCTTCATATTTTCTTAGCAAAACAAAAGAGAGGAAAGAGAGATTCTTGAGAGAGAAACCTAACAATCTTCAAGGATCGTTTTCTAATCGCCTGGGCCGGAAAATCCTAGGGCAAGTGTCATCTTCCCCAATTTCTAAAGGTAAAAACCCTAGCCATTTTTCTTTAATTTTCAGTTGTCAAAGGGAAAGAAAGATTTTCATGCATTAGCTTTTGAAAATGGAAATTTAACACTCATGCATGTTCTTTGAACTTGAAAATTTAGAAAAAAGGAGTGGGTAGGAGTAAGAGGTTGTAAAAACGGAGTTGGCAACATAGGATAACTTGTGTGAACTTAAAGTAGGAGATTGAAGGAAGTAAATTCGACTCCAGGAATGTGTGGCTAACTTTGATCCTCATGAAATCGCCCTTATGTGTACAAATTATTTGGTATGTGAAGGTTATGAGAATTGTTGTGTAATTCTTTGATTTAGTTGTGGGTGTTCGATTGGTAACTATGTGTTGTGTGGTATGAGATGTGAAGCGAATGATAAAAATGGAAATCATAATTGGTAAAGAAATTGAGGATAATAGTAGTGGCATACTTGGCTCGTTGTGGAAAACTAATGAAACAACTTGAATTGTTGATGAATTGTTGAACATAATGGTATTAATACTCTCGGATATGGAAACATTGTAACCTTGTTGTGGTACCGGCTTGAAAAGTATTTGGAAAACACGAACCAATTTGTAAGTTGCTTATTGCCCTTGTTTGTGATCTTTGTGTAGTGCTTTTGTTTGTTGTTTGTGATTGTTGTGATTTGAAAATGTACGGTGGGATCGGATTGCGCGCCGCAACACGAAGTAATAATGTGTGGGTTGGGGTGACAAGGGTGGCCGAGGTAATAAGGGTGTAAAGCGATCGATATAGCCATTGAAATTGATATGAATACAAATTTTGAAATCATTGATGTGGAATTGTGAAAGGAGACAGCATGAGAGTTTGCAACGTGTGGGGCACTGATTGCCCCTTTGTTTGACTTGATTGTGCTTTCCGTGTATGTTTGGTTGTTGCCTTCCTTGTTGATCTCTAATTGTACATGGGCTGAGGATTTCTTGAAACAAAGTAAGTGTGGGAACGTGATTGGCTCGCTTCGTTATTTCTTGGTGCATCTGTTGGTTGTTCTATTATTGCGATTTATTTATTTATGGCTTGAGTTTACTTGGGACAAAGCTTGTCCATACATACCAGTACAATTTCAGTGTAGTGACGTCCCTTTTGCCGGGGACGCTACATTCTAGTTATGATTGTAGGTGGGTCCGTAGCAGGTACTTTAACTCATCGGCATTAGCACTCTCCATCTTCCATTGGCCGTTTTGGTGAGCCCCCTTCCTCTCGGGGCCCTGCGTGGCTCATGCCACTCCTATTTTGATTTGTTATTTTGATTTTCTGTAAGGTATAACCGGAGCCTTGTTACTGACAAGTATTGTATCATCATTTTGTATCTTAGAGGCTCCGTAGATAGTAAACTGTGGGATTATGGTCTGTGTAAATATATGTCGGGCGTTGTAATTTGTAAACTTGTCAGTAAGTTGTTAGACTAATGAAATTAGCTCGAATGGAGATGTAATACCTTTTCTCTTGTTAAGGAGACATTTTTCTACTTCAAAAGAAATTGAAGTAATGAACATGTTTACTTCTATGGTTTCGAGTTAATTCCATATATTGATGGAATAATTTATTGCAATATAAAAATTCTTGCTCAACTTTCTCGGTTTTGTATGTGCACCTGAATGCGATAGAAAAAATATTCTGAAGATGTAACAAAAGGGGTTGCTCTAATGGTAAACAACCTCCACTTCCAACAAAAAAGTTGTGAGTTCGAGTCTTCCCAAAAGCAAGATGGGAAGTTCTTGGAGGGAAGGATGCCGAGGGTCTATTTGGGAACAGCCTCTCTGCCCCAGGTAGGTGTAAGATCTACGTACACACCACCCTTCCCAAACTCCACTAAGTGGGATTATACAGGGTTGTTGTTGTTGTTGTTGTTAAGAGCTACCATGTTTACCATTTGGCTTTCCAATAACCTGTGTAGCTTAGGAGTGTGAAAACATCTTTTTCTTTCAAGCAAAGCTCCCTGCTTACTCGTTAACACTCACCGAGTGTGTATCATTAAATTAGTTTACTGTTTGATTTCTGTTGTTAATCCATTCATGGCAAGAATACAGCATGGATGAGTCTGTTTTGTTAATTGAAACTGTAACACTCCTCTAATTTTTATGAATTTAAAGGCTCGTTAAATAAAGAATTTAAATTTTTTTTTGTCTTCCGTATGGATTTAAATCCTTGTAATTGATTTTGAATTACTTCCTAATTTATATAAATAGTTGGATATATAATTATGGAAATATTAATAGTTTAATGTTCCTAATTATTAAAAATGGATATCATTAATTATTAATTAAGTAAAGAAAAAAAAATAATAACAAAAAAAAATGGGAGAGACACTACAAAGCCCATAAAGGGCCGTTGGAATAAAAAAAAGGCTTAAGGCTTAAAAAGCCTAACCTTGGACGTAAGCAGTAGGAATAAATTGCATAGGAACATAAAATTGTTCTGTTACGCAGAATACATAGCAAACACAAGCGATAAAAAGGAAAATTTAGGGTTCTTTACCGATCACTAATTCTTGAACTAAGGTAAGTAAATTTTTCTATTGTTAAGTATCCTATAGTGGTAATAGGTAAGAACAACAACAACAACCCAGTATAATCCCACTTTGTGGGGTCTGGGGAGGGTAGTGTGTACGCAGACCTTACCCCTACCTGGGGTAGAGAGGCTGTTTCCAAATAGAAACCCGGCATCCTTCCCTCCAAGAACTTCCCACCTTGCTCTTGGGGAGACTCGAACTCACAACCTCTCGGTTGGAAGTGGGGGTTGCTTAACATTAGAGAAACCCCTCTTGTCTAAGTGGTAATAGGTAAGAAGGAAATAGTTAATTCCTTTCTTCCTCTATATCAACAATAAATTTCAGGTTTAGGTATGAATCTTTAAAATTGATTAAAAATACATTGGTTGTTGTAGAATCGATTCTTTGACTGGTGTCAATTGGACTGGGGCCTACGTATTGGCTCGAGAAGTTTTGAGGTGAGTTGATACAACCCTTTATTAAAGTGGTTTGACTCACAAAAGCATGTATCCAAGGTGTTTGATGAATTGCTTAAAAGAGTTATCTTTATTTAATTAGAGCGAGTGAGTACCCATTAAATTAGAATTGTTCTAGCAAAAGTTTAGATGATCTATTACGCTACATGTGCTGAAATTTTCAGAATTTTTGTGTTATTCTTACATGCTATTTTCATGTTGAAAATTATTAAGAAGAAAGAGTCTTTAGAAATATTTTTATATATTTATTTCATTCTTATGCCATGCTTTACATTTAATGACACCAATATGAGCGTGTACATAATGTTCTATAAAGAAAAGATTTAGTCTTGAAAAGTAACAAGAAGTTTTAGAAAGAAAAGATTTTTGGGGAGTATCCTTTATTCTGAGAAGGGGTCATCGTAGGGAGCACACGAGCCAAAGTAGGGAGCACACGAGCCAAAGTAGGGAGCACACAAGCCGAGGGTCTCGTTGCCGAGAATTTACTTAGTCATGCTAAGGTATGATACATGAGCGCTGAGAACCATGAAGCGAGTGGCACCTCGTGGATTGGGCCTATTCGATCAGGTTGGGATCGAACCCGTGCCGATCACACGGTGACTAAGACATAATTAAGTCAGGATAGTTGGAACTCCCAAAGTGTAAAGTGAAGTATTTTTATCAAGAAAGAAAAAGAAAAGAATCTTCCATTTATGCAATTATTTATAATTATTCTTATAAGCTTTATGTTTTACATGCATTTAGAACATTTGCTCATAATGTATATATTATTAAAGTTTCTCCCCCTGTTGTTGAGACTCACTGAGTACAATGGATGGTACCGACGTTCTCTTTTGGGAACCTACGTTGGTCTGCGGTACAACGTAGGAACCGGATTTGCAGGCGAGCAGGCTACGAGTTAGGACTTCCTTCCCTCCCAGTGCTATTGGTGAGCTCCGCTTTTGTTCGTGGAGTATTTCCTTAGAGTCATTTTCATTTAGCTATTTCTTTGTTTATTTAATGAACTGGCCAGGAAGTCTCATGTCCTGAGCAGTGCGTCAGTTTATCAGTAGAGGCTTCATAGACATAGTCATTGGGTTGATAGTCATAAGTTACTTTATAATAACTTAGCAGTGATTTCAGTAGTTACTACGAATAAAGTTTTGGAGTTGATTTATTTAAATATTTGAATTAATCAAAAGTATTTATTAAGAGTATTGCTTTGTTGCATATAAAGTTTGAAGTTATAAGAGGCTTGATAAGCAGAGATGGTTCGCTCGGTCATGTTCAGTGATCGAGTGCCGGTCTCGGCTTTTTTAGAAAAATGGGTCGTGACAGAAACGATCCTACACTTGGAGTGGTCAATACGTTGTCATTGGTTCAACAGCTGCTCTAGTTTTAAACTTTTGTGTCCAATGGCCATACCGCAGATGCAGATCTGAGCTTGTTGGTCAGTTTTCTTTTTTCTTATTTGATTCAAGATCTTCAACATTTCCACTGCTGACAAGAATAGATTAACTTGATTAACTCTTAAGATATAAACATTTCTGCCCTCTACTGTTTGGAGAATGCTGATATAACTCAGGTAATTCTAATCAGGAACGTTTGGTTCTACATAATGACTTAGCATGAGGGACCAAACAAGTTGTCTGATAGCAGTAAATTTATTTATAATTGCAGAACAAGTGGCCCGGACCTGAATAATTACAGGACAATCACCCGTTGTTATCAATTTGAATTCTAAAGATACTGTTTTTTCTATCATGTCATAAAACAGCGGGACCTACTGATCTTCAGGCAGAATAGCCTAAAATCATAAATTCTTGATAATTGAGTTAGATAGCAAAACCATGTGATACTTCATCTGCTATTGTCAATTAATAGCGCGACAAATGCCTCTTCACCAGTGAAATTTTATGTATGATTGGCTTGTTTCTCTTATAATACTGAGGTGGATGGACACAAAGGTATATGGGGTATGTTTTAGTCCTAATGGATAGTGTTTTCTACACAAATCATCATAAGGGACCATGCATTTGATTCTATTAGATCTTTTGTTCTAATACAAAAGCAGGATATCCATTTTGTACAGTTGATGATTAGTTATTAGAAGTTAAGTGAGGCTTAGCACCAAAAAGTTTAGTGATTTTTACTCGCAAAGACTAATTCAAAGAGTAGAAATACAACATTAATTTCAAAGAGTACTGTGAGCACATGATTTTTGCACTAAGCCTTTAAATTCCAAAATTAAAATAAAATGTTTTTGAGTGCAATTACTTGCTTTATTTGAAATTAATTATATTTTGTGTGTTTGAATAAGTAAAAATTAGAAAAAAATCAAAAAAAATAGTAGTAATTAATTTGTTAGTTTAGTTAATTAGAAAATTAGCAAAATAGTTTAAATAGGAGAAAATAAAGAAAAATAGCAGAAAAATTGCAAAAAATACTAGAAAATTAGAGTAAATAGGAAATTAGGTTTTGTAATTTTTCATAAAAGAAAAAGAAAAAAAAATATAAAAGAAAATACATAAAAGTCATTAAAAACCGGAAAATACAAAAAAAATAGATATATGTATATATAGGTATAATGGATTGGGCTAATGAAAATTCAATTAAGAGGCCCAATCTGCTAAGCCCAGTAATTTGGCCCGCCTGGCCTTCTATTCGTTTTGATCATAGCCGTCCATTTTGATATATCAAACGGCCGAGAATATTAGGGGAGTTATTGGTTTAATTAATTAGTAAGAATTGATCTGGGCCATCCATTTATGTTGATCTAACGGTTAATGGCCTGGGTCTCATATGCAACTAAACGACGGCGTTTAAGTAACGCCTCTCTAAGACCGTTGATCTCAATCAAATGAACGGTCGAGATTACCTGGGACGGTCGGCCTATAAAAGGGCCTTGTCTAAACGGCCGTCTCATTTTTGCCACTTCTCTAACCCTAGAGACGGCCGCCTCTCCTCTCCCTTTCTTCATCTTCATCATCATCAACCCAGAAACCCTAGCCGGCCAATGGCGGCCACCACTCCCACGGTGGTCGCCGGCCTCCCTTACCTCTCCCATCTTCTTCTTCTTCTTCTTCATTTCATAATACACCCAAAACCCCAGAAAAATACCCCGTTCTTCAAAGTCCCGGTCACCGGAGTTACACCGGTGACCACCAAAGTATGAAGAACCGCATAAAACCAATGCCGATCTCTTCCCCTTCCCTTGATCTACACTCCTACCCCACTGGTTCCCCTCGAATCAACCCCAATCGCTTCGAATATCCCAAAAAGGGTCGTCGGAACCCTAACTCCGGCGACCCCAAGTTCAACCCCAATCAAGACCTGTTCTTTACCCTCACCCAAACACCCCTCTTCAAGCCGAAATCCAAAAAGGCCTCGTCTTTAGGCTTGAAAGAAAATCAGAGAAGGAAAAAGAAGATAAATCGAAAAGAAAAAGAAGTCTGGAAAAGAATAAAGAAATAGATAACAAGAAAAGAGAACAAAAGGAGTCTGGGAGAGTCTGAGAGAATAAAAAAAAGGAAAAGAAAAGAGAATAGGAAGCTCGGGGGACAGGCCCCGCAAAGCTAAGTTCTCCCGACCCCTACCTTCTTTATTTTTTATAGTTCTTATTTGATTCGTGTATTTGCATGCCTGAATGTCTGTCCTGTTTATGTTCTTCATGGTAGTTCTAGGGCTTTACCTTGCTTGCTTTGTTTTCATCAGTGTTTATCTTGTCTTGGATGTCTCAGTATGTCTTTTTCTATCCTGTAGATTCTTAGTTTGTGTCAAGCATGTTAACTTAGGGTTTTTTCGGTTTAATTCTATGTTTCTCTCTGCTTGTCTTTTGGTCTTGTATATCCTCATATGTTAATCTGTCTTTCTTCTAAATCTCAACTAGTTCTTCTCAATATGTTAGTTATAGGATTTTTGGATCTGTTTCATCTCCTTTTCTGATTAATGATTTGTCCATGATTTGCCTCTGGTTGATTATGTTCCCATGATTCAATAGTTTAATTCATATCTTTGTGCAATGTTGCTCTGATAATTAGTCTTAAGGCTTCTTAGCTGGCTCACCTTTAGCCTGTTAGGTTGAGATCCTGTTATTTGTCATGTTAAGCCTATGGTTCTTTACTCCAAGACTTATTGACTGTTAGTTCCTGATTCATATTGGAAGCATGACTAAGATTCCTCACATGTTTGGCTTTAGTCTCATGTTTTCCCTGTTTCATTGGGTTATCATGATTCTAGGTTTAGAGTTTGAAATAGGATTTTAATTGTCTTCTCTGCTAATCTAGGTTGTGTTAACTGTTTATGAAAACTGGTGTTTATGTGTGTAATTGTGCCATGAATTCTAAAGGTTCTGAAATTGATCAAACTTGCATATGACTTGAATTAGTAATAACTAGGTATGAATTGACATGAATTCACCCTGCATCACATACAATCCAATAGAATGAGTTAGTTGACTAGAATTCAACCATATCTAATGTTCTCTCTGAATTTGAGTTGGTTAATGCATGTTTTTTGGATCATATGTGTTTCTGTATGCAATTCATGTTAAGAATGCTTAAGTTTTGCTAGATTTGGCTTCTTATGAATGTCTGATTGATCATTTAGACCTTAGCTGGATTGGTTATAGCTGTTAGCATTAGGTTCTATGAAAATGGTTAGTTTTTAAATAGGACTAAAACTGAAAATCATAATTAGGCTATAAGTTTAATAATTGGCCTAAGAATGGTCAACCTTGCAAAGGGTTGACCAATTCTGTGAGCCCTAACACACAGTCCACCTTAAAACAGTGGCTGGTTGTGCAAAGGGCTATGTTTGCAAATGCAAACTAGCCCAGGCTCTATATTGAGCCCCGAACAGCAAAGTGGCCAAACCTGTAAAGGTTTTGGGCCCAGCTGTTCAGTATATGGCTTTGATAGCCCAAGCCAAGTCTCAACTTGAGACTGGCTAGTTCTTAAATAGTTTAAACATAACAATAAAACAGGCTATGCCTGCAATCAGCTTTAATTAGGAATAAATTGGTCTTAATTGACTGGAATTAGTTTAAAAGTGGCTAAAATTGAAATAGTTCTTAAAAAATAAATCTGGCCAGCCCTTAAATACTAATGCCAGGGCTGGCCATTAGTTAAATAGGTGCAAAACAAGCTGAAAATTTAACCTAGGTAAGCTGGTGAATCAGCAGTGCCCTTAGGGGCACAATTGGGAGTTAAAAAGGTGAAATAGTAATTAGTTAGAACTTAAAAGGGTAATGGAGTCATTTATGTTCCTGATTTCTGCAATTTTGCAAAGATTTAGGGGTATAATGGTCTCCTAAAAATGGGAAATCTGTAAAAATCTCAAACCCCTAAGGTCATACTAGTAAAAAACCCATAAAAGAGAATCTTTAGAACCTTCCAGCACATGCTGGAAGGGTTTTGATAACTGAAAATGGGGACTTAAGTGTAGATTTGATAATTTTAGGAGGGGAGAAGTGGGATAAAATCCCATAACTTTCTCCCCAAGTTTCAGCCTTAGGTTAGCTATAAATACACCTTCAAAAGAAAGATATCTGGGGTTCCAACATTGATCAATCTGAAATTCATACTTAGGCTAATTATTGAGAAGAAACACTAGGAAAAACATAGCAATTTGGCAGTGATTTTTGGAAATTCCGGGCGTGAAATCTTGTGGTTTTAATCCGGTTTTTCTGGGCTTTGTTCGATTATCTACTTGGGTTTTTCTCTGATATTCCTGTTGCTGTTTTGCTGTGTTGCTGTTGCTGTGCTTTCCTTCATTTCACTGTTGCATTGCTGCTGATCTTTGCTGTACCTGCTACTTGCTCTTATCCCTAGACTCATTGGTCTTCTTCTCTTTTGATCCAGGTATATCATTCTTATCATTAAAGTTGTAATGCCAAGTTGCTGAATAAAAATGGAGCTCTAGATTTTGACTGCGTGGCCGAGTAGTATAGTTTCATTGTTGTTCTTTTCAATTTGTAGTATATATATGTAACTGAAAAACAGAAACAAGAAACTATGTAATAGCTAGTAGTAGTGATAGTATAGTAGTAGTATGAATTAGTACCTCACTTAGTTAATTAGGTAATAACATTAAAACATAAGTTAGCTAATAATGGTTTCAGAACTGGTAATCACTCATTCACAGTAGCTTCATCAATCATAATCACGTATTCGTCGTCCCTTAAGCATAGATAGTAAACGTTAGGTCAAGCAGTGATCCATTCATGATTAGGGCTAATAACCTGGTAATAAAACGAGTCATAATGGAATCAGTAGTATAACTACGCATGAGTCTTTGAGTCATTCACCTGTAGATATTTAAGGTCGAACCATGAAACAATCAGATTGTATAATCGTTGTGAATATAGTTAGTCTAAGTTCGAGGATCAGAAATAAAAGCAAGCTATAGAAAGAGGTAACCGAATATTAAAGCAATTTAATTCGAACCATGTTTATAGTGTTAAAATGTTTAGCTAGAAATGTAATGATGTATATAGTCAATTAATTAGTCTAGATTCACAGTTAATTAGGTTAGTAATTCTTCAAGTTTTCCTATAAATCACCTTCTCAGATTCAGTATTGACCTCAAACGCTAGTATAATAAGAAGCAGCATATTAGTCCTAATATATGAAAACCAGTAATTGATTTATAGTTGACATTTGATGAATTGATGTATTGATCTCTTTTACTGAATAAATAAAATGCCTTTTGTTTCAAATGTATGTCTCTGTTCTTCTACTTCAATCACTGTAATTGCTATTTAATTTAAGCCTAGTGTATATTATGGGCCCGAATCGCTATATCAAGTTGACAGAGCCAGCAAGAAGAAGTCGAAAAGCCTGGGCGAGTACCCGAACAGTTCAAATGTATAAATGAAAAGAAGACCAGGCCCAATTAAACAACAAACTACACGGGCCTGGGATTATTCTAGTGTTAGTAATACGATTAAGGAAAGAACAAGTGTAGAAAACGTAGTTAAATACAAGTATTGAATCCTTTAATGAAAATTGGGACGAGCCTCGCCCGAATAACACCGGGGCCCCCATTTAGTAATGATATAACACAAATAGACCCGGGAAAGCTAATAGCCAATTCCATAGCTTCTCCCAAAAGATTTAAAAGCCGATAGACATTACTTTAGGGCACGATTTTAATATACCTTCCTATGAACGAGTGTGCACTTGGTGCGACTCAAATCCAAATCTCGGTAAAGCTGAAATACACCAAAAGTCATAGGCGTACTGGTTGCGGTATGACTCGAGGCGTGTTTTCGCGATACCGCAAATTCCTAAAAATGATATTTAACGTAAAAGCACATTATGTTGTTAAAATCTATAACTGAGTCAAACAAAAGTCAAGAACGACAATGGAGCGACCGTGCTAAAACCACGGAATCCGGGAGTGCCTAACACCTTCTCCCGGGTTAACAGAGTTCCTTATCCGGACCTCTGCTTCGCGGACATTTTAAGAGTCAAAATTCCTCGGATTCGGGATTAACCGGTGACTTGGGACACCATTGTCATTCCCAAGTGGCGACTCTGATTAATCTCTAATAAAATACCGAACCGATTGTCCTTAAATTGGAAAAACTCCTTCCCTTACGTTATTTTGTCCGTCTCGGGTAATTGAGCGTCGGGGTATACCCTACAAGTGTATTTATACGCATTTAAGTGTCGGGGCAGTAAAAAAGGAGGTGTGACAGCTCTGGCGACTCTGCTGGGGATCCCAACCCCGAACCTCGGTTTCAGGGTTTAAGAACTCGAGCTCCTTAGAATTGCCGTTCGCGTTATTGTTTGACTTCATTATATGATTTGAACAACATGCTATGTGCTTTATCGCTTTGATATTATGTGGATCGTATATAAAATTGTGCCGAAAACCCTTCTCTCTTCATCCCCGGGGATGTGCTTACTGGTTGAGACTCCCCTTTCTGTTAAATGTCACCCTAAATTAAGAATTATAGAGGCCGGATAAGTTACAAAGCCGATTGACTCCGCGGGTCACCGGTACGTAGCCCCCTCCTCGATTCGAGTTGTCCGCTCGGGTACACGGTCTAGCAATCCATGAAACCATAAGATTTTGAACATAGGTCTAGGACGATTATTTGCATCATATTTGACTTAGGGGACTCAACACAGGGGTTGGGTCCGTCTAGGACAGGTGACCCGGTATTGAAAAGACCGAGCATGCTATGTGTTGCATTTTATTGTCCTTGGTCGTTATGCGGACCGGCGGAAATCCCGAGATTGGAAAACTTGTTGAAAAAGAAAAAGAGAGAGAGGAAAATAATGAAAATAGGTACATGGAAAAATTTGAAAATTTGAAAAAAAAAATAGGTGGAACATCTTTTTGAAATAATTGGTCAAATAATCTGACCGAACTACGCAAGTTTGATTCTCGCCATTAGGTGGGATACGTAGGCAACCCTCATCGGGTCCAACCACCCCTTTTAAAAAAATCAAAAAAAAAATGTCGAATTTTAGTTTTCAATAAAATCAAAGTGATGCCGTTTTTGCAAATAGCCGAATGTTCTGAAAGGATGCCGGAAGGCTGTTTTTGCAAAAACAGCCACTTTGAAACATTTTTAATAATTTGCGGGCACAGCCTTGAAATATTCCTTGTGGAAATGTTGCAAGGCCATAGCCGCAAAATCAAGTTCGGGTTCACGCCCGTTTTGGAAAAATAACCAAAAATGTCAAATTTTTAATTTTTGTTATAAATAAGTCGGGTAATGCTATTCTTGCTTAAAATGAGCCGAATGTCCCTCAAAAGGACGTCGGAAGGCTGTTTTTGCAAGAATAGCCACTTTGAGTCGTTTTTAAATAATTTGCGGGCATAGCCTTGAAATATTCCCTCGCGGAAACGTTGAAAGGCCGTATCCGCAAAATCAAGTTTAAGTCATCGCTCAACTTCTCAAAAATAACCATTTTATCAAATAAGCCATTACATGGCCGAAATTTTGCCGAAATAGCCACATTTTTGCATTTCAACTTCCTCAGTCTTGTGTTGGCCTGTGTCGGTGCTGAACGATGCCCCATGAGCCACGGGATAAAAAAAAATCTTTTCTTAAACAAAATTTTGCAAAAATAGTCATTTTGTCAAATAAGCCATTATGTGGCCAATTTTGTAGAAATAGTCATAATTGACACAAAAAAATATTCTTATTCTTGTAGGAATCTCCTACACAAGTTTGTAGTTGGAATCGGCTTCTATAATTTTCCTTCAAAGAAAAAAAAAATCAAATAAATATCTCTTTATTTCTTGCATTAATTTGCAAGAACTACGCTCGGTCTGATTCATGCGGGGTCATGATACGTAGGCAATCCACATAGGATTCGACCATGTCCATAACCAAAAAGAAAAAAAAAGTGAAAAAAAAAAACCACAAAAAGGAAAAAAATAGAAAAAAAAAAAGGAAATCAATAAGTGGAATACCTTAACGCTAACCCGTTGGTTTCATTTTGTTGATCCAGAAAGTCGAGGTGGTTGGTTGTGGTAAATTGGAAAGCAAGATCCAAGGAAAATGATAACCGGCATCGAAGCTGTTACGAGTGCTCAAGAGACTCGGGGTCAGAAAATTCAACAAGGGTCTACTGTGGTTGAAGAAAACAAAGCATCGAACCAACAAATGACCCAAATGCGTCAAGCATGGGCCAATGGCCAAGGACAGCCTTCTCATGAGTCACAATCTGCTATACAACAAGAACAATACCACTCTCCCGAGTACCACTCGTACTCGTTTGACCTTCCTGCAAACGTTGAGAAGCTTACCCGAAAGAATGTGCAGGAAGAAATGGCCCAAAGATTGAAGAGATTAGAACAACGGATGAAAAACATGCAAGAAATGGCAGAGAATCTCAAGACTGAGTGGGTTGGTACCGGTTCCCGACAACAGCTGGTTGACCGGAACCACATGTTAGTAGAAGAAGTCAAAATATTAAGACAACATGTGGTTGAAATGTATCGGGCATGGAGCGATGGAAAGGCACCACCCCCGCCACCACCTAGTTTCATGGACCCGGTCCTTACACCGAACCCGATGCCAAATATACCTGCCTATCGCAGCCTTTCTAGCCACTCGAGTAGCTCAATTACTCGTCCCCCAGCTATGCTTTCCCAACAATACTTCCATCCCCAACCCTACTACTCTCCCGGAGGCACCCAAAATCGTACTTCACCTTCCATGTACCCAATTCCACAAAAAGCCTACCGACCCCCACAAACATACCGGAAACCCCCTGGGTCAGGTTTCAGGCCAAACAAGGCGTTTAGGGAGGAGAGGTTGCTGAAGCGAAAAAAAGGCTTTCACCCCTATCGGAGAATCATATACCAGCCTTTATCATAGGTTGAAAGAGTTGGGGATGTTAAGACTAGTCGCACCAAAAGTTCCAAACCCACCCCCGAAAAATCTTGATTCTTCTGTCAGATGTGAATACTGTTCGGGAACATTGGGCCACGATACTGAAAAGTGTTGGCAATTGAAGAATGCCATTCAAGATCTTATCGATGAGAGGAGAATTGAAGTACAGACTCCCGAAACCCCAAACATTACACAGAATCCTCTACCTGCATGTGACGTTGCGCATTTTGTGGGGACGACGCCGATGACGAGGGTGAAGAGATTTTTCTTTGGAAGCCGAGAATATTGAAATAGAAAGCGATATTAATGCATAATACAGTGGCTAAGATGCCATGCTTGTCAATTGGGAAGGTGCTCAACTCTTGGAGTTTTGGTAGTTTTTATTTTGGTGTCGTTTCTGTTACCCGGGTTATTTCAGGGTTGTAATCCGGACGTTGTCTTGAGAGTCAAAACCCTTCTATCTTTGCTTTGTTTAGTATAATTGTTTAGTGCCGTCTAGGTTTGTAATTCTAGTCTAGTCTGTTCGTTTTGTTGTTGTTTCAACCCATCAGTTTAGTACAACTCTTTGTTTCCCATCATTCCTAGTCAGTCCATTTCTGATCACTTTGCATTTTTTCTCATACTGACTTTAGCAACATGACATGCACATAATTCTAAGCCTAGTTTTTAAAAAGTTAATAAAACAATGTTGAAGATGTAATGATACTCGGAAGAAATAAAAACATATTGAAATACTGTGAAGCCGGAATCAAGGGAATACTAGGGGAAAACAGAATCATGCTTCATCGGTTTAAAGCCAAAGGCGAAAGTACCCCAAGGTTAAAGGAACCATTCGTGGTATCGAGATTGTTGCCCAACGGCATTGAGAATCGTCAAAAACAGAAGGCAAATATGTGAATTGGTCGAAAGATAGTTTGTACTCGGTAGGTTTTGAAGATTGGAATGACGAAGGCATTTTATTCGGCTATCCCAAATGCTTCGTCCATTGTTATCCCCTTTGAGCCATATTATATTTTCTTTCATACCCCTCTTTCGGAATCAACAACAAAAATTGATGATTGAGCGGAGAAATCCAAATGGAGAAACGAAAAGAAAGAAGAAAAGAAAAAAAGAAAAGAAAAAAAAAGAAGAGAAAAAGAAAAGAAAAAGAAGAAAGAAAAAAGAAAAGAAAAGAAAAAATCGGGAGAAGTCAAGATGCAACAATGAACACGGACGTAGTCTGAACTACGTCTGACTTGATCCCGAAAGGGTACGTAGGCAGCCTCACTGAGGTTCAGTCACAATAAATGAAAAATCCGAAAATCTAAAAAAAAATCCCCCAAGAAGGAAACTGGGGCAGAAGTTATGGTTGTTGAGGAAATAAGATTCCGAAAGTTGTAATCATTGACCCACATTGAAATAATTTTGAGCCTTTATATCCTTTTTTCTAAACCCCATCCAAAAGCCTGCATTACGGTCCAAAGGAAGACCTTCCGATCAATCTTCAAGAAATGCCGAGTCAAGCGAACATAGGTCAATCACATCAGGGGCAACACTCCAGTCCGAACAAAGGAGAATGAAGGACTCAAACCACCACGAGGCTCCAAGATGAGAGAAGTCAAAATGAGAGAGTCTTATCGGTGAAAACCCGCACGGGCACCGTAAGGCGACGGTGAGTCGAGAGAAAGAAAGATCAAATGAGAGAGGCTTGTTGGCGAAAACCCTACGGGCGCTGCAAGTCGACTAAGGATCAAATCAAAGAAATGAAGTATTGAAGACCGGTTTCACAATAGAACTTTGCAACAAGAGTTGAACATCAACTTTGCTATACGGAGAAGGCCAAAAGTGCGTGTCAAGGTCGCTAGAGTCGGTATTCAAAATCCGTTAGGTCATTCGTCTGTAGGTTTCTTGTTAGGAATTGTATTTTCCTTTCTCTTTATTCTTCACGCTTTGTTTTACCCTCCTTCTTATCGAGTCAGTCAGGTCAAAACAAGTATAGAAATGATTTCAAAATTTGCCACCAAGCTTTCCAATTGCACAAGATGGGATTTAGCCAACACGACAATTGTCGTAGGTCGGGGAATGACAAGGCCGGTGATTTAAGCCCACAAGAGCAACATGTGCAATGAAGATCATGCAAGACACAAGGGTCGGCAAGGTGCCAACTCAGAGGAAATATAACAAAGGGAAGTACGGGGTTCGAACAGAGAGGAGGTATATCTTCTAAGAGTCAGTCAAGAAACACCCAAGGTTGACAAGCGGAATCATCAAAGGAATCGAGATCGAAGTTTGTGGGATCCGTCAAGAAAGGAACAATATACGTACCTAAAGAGAGGTGGATTTTGAACAAAGAAGAAGGGAAAATGGATAGTCGGTGAACAGGCAAGGCACTCGGGTAGAAAGCAGTCGCCATCAAAGTTCAAGGCCACAACCAACCACCGCATTTAAACTAACATCTTTTTCTTTGTTTTGAAACAGGGGCATAGAGGTTATTGATCCGATAGAGCAGCAGTTTCCAATGGGCATAGGCTCATTTTGGTTGCGATGCGTATCTTACCACATTGGGCAGAGGCAAAAGGCAAGTTTGCGCCAAATTGGCAAGGGACCATTTGTAGTATCGCGGGTGTTGTCCAATGGGGCATTATATTTAACAGATGTTGAAGGAAAGTGCGTAGAGACTGCTATCAATTCAGATGCGGTCAAAAGATACTATGTATGATTTCTTTTCAATTATATGTTTTGTATTTTGTTGTGATTTTGGAATTGAAATGACGAAGGCATTTTATTCTCTATCCAAACACTTTATCCATTGATAACCCCTTTGAGCCTTAATGAATGAATCCTTTCATATCCCTCTCTCGAAATCGCTCTAATGCAATAAGATCGAAATTGCCAGAATGAAAAATGAAATGATGGAAAAATGAAAAAAAAAATGAAAAAAAAATGAAATGAAAAAAAAAATGAAAAAAAAGGGAAAAAGACAAAAATCGGGAAAAAGTCAAAAAGAAATCCATCTAACTTATGAAGTTGGATGAACTACGTCTGACTTGATCCCGAAAGAGTACGTAGGCAGCCTCTCTGAGGTTCAGTCACAATAAAGGAAAAATCCAAAAATTCCCCACATATTGAAACTGGGGCAGAAGTTATGTTTAATAATTCCGAGAGTTGTAAATATTTTTAACCCTCGTTGAAATTTTGAGCCTTTATATCTTTCTTTCTCAACCCATCCAAAGCCACGTTACAGTCCAAAGAAAGACCTTCTGATCAATTTTGAAATGATAACAAATACAACGAAGGAAGAGCGAAACATCGGACAATACCCGTGGTAAGAAAACAAAATACAAAAAGGAAAAAATGGAAAAAATGAAAAAATGAGAGAGTCTCATCTGTGAAAACCTTAACCGGCACCGTAAGGCGATTGTGAGATTGAGAGAAATAAAATGAGAGAGTCTCATCAGTGAAAACCTTAATCGGCACTGTGAGATGATTGTGAGGTTGAAAGAATAAATGAGAGAGTCTTATTGGTGAAAACCTTTCGAGGCACCGTAAGGCGATCGTCAGAAAAGAGAAAAGGCAACAAAAAGAGTATCGGTTTGGGGTCAAAGGAAATTCAGAATCAGAATAATGATTGGAACGAACTGGGTCAGAGTTTAAATACATGGCATGGTCAGCGGAACCAGCCAGCAAATACCCAAGATAAGTTCTGTCACCTCTCCAAAATACCCTTACCTTTCTTTCATTTTTTCTGCATTTCATTGTTTACCTTTTTGAGAGCTAACTACCAGCTCCTGATAACGAAAGTTGAAATAACACTGGATCAGAAAGGATGGAAGATTGGGGAAAGGAATAAAGAAGCTTGGCAAACATGGCCAAAGAAAAGAAAACAAAACAAAAATGGAGAAATGAGAAAAATACAAAAAGAGTCTGCAAATGGACAAGGAGTCGGAAGTCAAGCAACATGAGAAAGCAAAAACAAAGGAAGCAATAAGAAGTGGGGACGGCAGATGCCAGTTGCCAGCAGTTTATATCTAATAAATTTTGTTTCATGCAGGAACAAATTGTCACTAATCACTTTAAAGTGAATGTGACCAATGTGAAAAATTTAAAATACCAAAAAGAGAAAGTCTGCCGAATAAGTGGAGAAATTCACAAGCAAGAGATAAGTTGGTAAAAAGAAAATACCAAAAAGAGGAAGGTAACATCTTTTAAAATCCACTCCCCAGTCCTCAGGCTGCGGGAATATTTTCTGCATCGCATTGCACGTTTAAATTTCTGTTAGGCGCCCACCTTCAAATACGGGAATATTTTCTGCATTCGCATTGCACGTTTAATTTCTGTTAGGCGCCCACCTTCAAATACGGGAATATTTTCTGCCATCGCATTGCACGTTTAAATTCTGTTAGGCACCCACCTTCTAATACGGGAATATTTTCTGCATCGCATTGCACGTTTAAATTTCGTTAGGCGCCCACCTTCTAATACGGGAATATTTTTTGCATTTCGCATTGCACGTTTAATTTCTGTTAGGTGCCCACCTTCAAATACGGGAACAAAAAGAGGAAGGTAACATCTTTTAAAGTCCACTCCCCAGTCCTCAGGCTGCGGGAATATTTTCCGCATCGCATTGCACGTTTAAATTCTGTTAGGCGCCCACCTTCTAATACGGGAATATTTTCTGCATCGCATTGCACGTTTAAATTCCGTTAGGCGCCCACCTTCAAATACGGGAATATTTTCTGCATTCGCATTGCACGTTTAAATTTCTGTTAGGCGCCCACCTTCAAATACGGGAATATTTTCCGCATCGCATTGCACGTTTAAATTTCTGTTAGGCGCCCACCTTCAAATACGGGAATACTTTTCCGCATTCGCATTGCACGTTTCATTTCTGTTAGGCGCCCACCTTCAAATACGGGAATATTTTCTGCATTCGCATTGCACGTTTAAATTCCGTTAGGCGCCCACCTTCAAATACGGGAATATTTTCTGCATCGCATTGCACGTTTAAATTATGTTAGGCGCCCACCTTCAAATACGGGAATATTTTCTGCATTCGCGTTGCACGTTTAATTTCTGTTAGGCGCCCACCTTCAAATACGGGAATATTTTCCGCATTCGCATTGCACGTTTAAATTCTGTTAGGCGCCCACCTTCAAATACGGGAATATTTTCTGCATTCGCATTGCACGTTTAAATTCTGTTAGGCGCCCACCTTCAAATACGGGAATATTTTTTGCACATCATGGTTTATACAGTTAAAAAGCCCACACTGGGGCAGAAAAAGAAAAAAAAAGAGGTAGTTTTTTGTTTTGTTTTGTTTTAAGCAGGTTCATTTCGAGATCGAGAAAATCAACAAAAAAGAGAGTCAACAAGAAAAAACAAGAAAATCAACAAAAAGAGAGTCAGCATCAAAGAAAATCAACAAAAAGAGGAAGATTCTGCATCACCGGAAAGGGAAGAAGAGCAAGAGCTAGATTAGGAACAATTGTAATCGTAGGATCTTAGCTTAGAATAGCTTCTTCATTTTACATTCCCCCCCCCCCCGGTGTAATAAGGAGTAAGTCAGCAGGTCTCTCAACCGTGTCAATGCAACAGTGAGTCTGGTAGTTTTTAAAACTGCCAGACCTTCCCGAACTACACTGACCTGATTCCCGTTTAGCCCAGGATATGTAGGCAAC
Source organism: Nicotiana noctiflora (assembly GCA_032618575.1). Classification (NCBI taxonomy): domain Eukaryota; kingdom Viridiplantae; phylum Streptophyta; class Magnoliopsida; order Solanales; family Solanaceae; genus Nicotiana; species Nicotiana noctiflora. The sequence goes on from JASVEL010013878.1 coordinate 370,900, forward strand.
TTGAAAAGCATTCTAGCTCTGAATATTTCTTAGTTCGTTTGAAAGCTGAAGTGAGATTTGTCTTGTACTTTAATTGTTGAGCTGTTACAAAGTTATCCTATTTTTTCGTTGTGAGCACATGATTTTTGCACTAAGCCTTTAAATTCCAAAATTAAAATAAAATGTTTTTGAGTGCAATTACTTGCTTTATTTGAAATTAATTATATTTTGTGTGTTTGAATAAGTAAAAATTAGAAAAAAATCAAAAAAAATAGTAGTAATTAATTTGTTAGTTTAGTTAATTAGAAAATTAGCAAAATAGTTCAAATAGGAGAAAATAAAGAAAAATAGCAGAAAAATTGCAAAAAATACTAGAAAATTAGAGTAAATAGGAAATTAGGTTTTGTAATTTTTCATAAAAGAAAAAGAAAAAAAAATATAAAAGAAAATACATAAAAGTCATTAAAAACCGGAAAATACAAAAAAATAGATATATGTATATATAGGTATAATGGATTGGGCTAATGAAAATTCAATTAAGAGGCCCAATCTGCTAAGCCCAGTAATTTGGCCCGCCTAGCCTTCTATTCGTTTTGATCATAGCCGTCCATTTTGATATATCAAACGGCCGAGAATATTAGGGGAGTTATTGGTTTAATTAATTAGTAAGAATTGATCTGGGCCATCCATTTATGTTGATCTAACGGTTAATGGCCTGGGTCTCATATGCAACTAAACGACGGCGTTTAAGTAACGCCTCTCTAAGACCGTTGATCTCAATCAAATGAACGGTCGAGATTACCTGGGACGGTCGGCCTATAAAAGGGCCTTGTCTAAACGGCCGTCTCATTTTTGCCACTTCTCTAACCCTAGAGACGGCCGCCTCTCCTCTCCCTTTCTTCATCTTCATCATCATCAACCCAGAAACCCTAGCCGGCCAATGGCGGCCACCACTCCCACGGTGGTCGCCGGCCTCCCTTACCTCTCCCATCTTCTTCTTCTTCTTCTTCATTTCATAATACACCCAAAAACCCAGAAAAAATACCCCGTTCTTCAAAGTCCCGGTCACCGGAGTTACACCGGTGACCACCAAAGTATGAAGAACCGCATAAAACCAATGCCGATCTCTTCCCCTTCCCTTGATCTACACTCCTACCCCACTGGTTCCCCTCGAATCAACCCCAATCGCTTCGAATATCCCAAAAAGGGTCGTCGGAACCCTAACTCCGGCGACCCCAAGTTCAACCCCAATCAAGACCTCACCTTTTCCTCACCCTTGAACACCTTCTGCAACCCAGAATCCAAAAAGGCCTCGTCTTTAGGCCTGAAAGAAAATCAGAGAAGGAAAAAGAAGATAAATCGAAAAGAAAAAGAAGTCTGGAAAAGAATAAAGAAATAGATAACAAGAAAAGAGAACAAAAGGAGTCTGGGAGAGTCTGAGAGAATAAAAAAAAGGAAAAGAAAAGAGAATAGGAAGCTCGGGGGACAGGCCCCGCAAAGCTAAGTTCTCCCGACCCCTACCTTCTTTATTTTTTATAGTTCTTATTTGATTCGTGTATTTGCATGCCTGAATGTCTGTCCTGTTTATGTTCTTCATGGTAGTTCTAGGGCTTTACCTTGCTTGCTTTGTTTTCATCAGTGTTTATCTTGTCTTGGATGTCTCAGTATGTCTTTTTCTGTCCTGTAGATTCTTAGTTTGTGTCAAGCATGTTAACTTAGTGTTTGTTCGGTTTAATTCTATGTTTCTCTCTGCTTGTCTTTTGGTCTTGTATATCCTCATATGTTAATCTGTCTTTCTTCTAAATCTCAACTAGTTCTTCTCAATATGTTAGTTATAGGATTTTTGGATCTGTTTCATCTCCTTTTCTGATTAATGATTTGTCCATGATTTGGCTCTGGTTGATTATGTTCCCATGATTCAATAGTTTAATTCATATCTTTGTGCAATGTTGCTCTGATAATTAGTCTTAAGGCTTCTTAGCTGGCTCACCTTTAGCCTGTTAGGTTGAGATCCTGTTATTTGTCATGTTAAGCCTATGGTTCTTTACTCCAAGACTTATTGACTGTTAGTTCCTGATTCATATTGGAAGCATGACTAAGATTCCTCACATGTTTGGCTTTAGTCTCATGTTTTCCCTGTTTCATTGGGTTATCATGATTCTAGGTTTAGAGTTTGAAATAGGATTTTAATTGTCTTCTCTGCTAATCTAGGTTGTGTTAACTGTTTATGAAAACTGGTGTTTATGTGTGTAATTGTGCCATGAATTCTAAAGGTTCTGAAATTGATCAAACTTGCATATGACTTGAATTAGTATTTATTAGGTATGAATTGACATGAATTCACCCTGCATCACATACAATCCAATAGAATGAGTTAGTTGACTAGAATTCAACCATATCTAATGTTCTCTCTGAATTTGAGTTGGTTAATGCATGTTTTTTGGATCATATGTGTTTCTGTATGCAATTCATGTTAAGAATGCTTAAGTTTTGCTAGATTTGGCTTCTTATGAATGTCTGATTGATCATTTAGACCTTAGCTGGATTGGTTATAGCTGTTAGCATTAGGTTCTATGAAAATGGTTAGTTTTTAAATAGGACTAAAACTGAAAATCATAATTAGGCTATAAGTTTAATAATTGGCCTAAGAATGGTCAACCTTGCAAAGGGTTGACCAATTCTGTGAGCCCTAACACACAGTCCACCTTAAAACAGTGGCTGGTTGTGCAAAGGGTTATGTCTGCAAATGCAGACTGGCCCAGGCTCTATATTGAGCCCTGAACAGCAAAGTGGCCAAACCTGTAAAGGTTTTGGGCCCAGCTGTTCAGTATATGGCTTTGATAGCCCAAGCCAAGTCTCAACTTGAGACTGGCTAGTTCTTAAATAGTTTAAACATAACAATAAAACAGGCTATGCCTGCAATTAGCTTTAATTAGGAATAAATTGGTCTTAATTGATTGGAATTAGTTTAAAAGTGGCTAAAATTGAAATAGTTCTTAAAAAATAAAACTGGCCAGCCCTTAAATACTAATGCCAGGGCTGGCTATTAGTTAAATAGGTGCAAAACAAGCTGAAAATTTAACCTAGGTAAGCTGGTGAATCAGCAGTGCCCTTAGGGGCACAATTGGGAGTTAAAAAGGTGAAATAGTAATTAGTTAGAACTTAAAAGGGTAATGGAGTCATTTATGTTCCTGATTTCTGCAATTTTGCAAAGATTTAGGGGTATAATGGTCTCCTAAAAATGGGAAATCTGTAAAAATCTCAAACCCCTTAGGGATACATTGGTAAAAACCCATAAAAGAGAATCTTTAGAACCTTCCAGCACATGCTGGAAGGGTTTTGATAACTGAAAATGGGGACTTAAGTGTAGATTTGATAATTTTAGGAGGGGAGAAGTGGGATAAAATCCCATAACTTTCTCCCCAAGTTTCAGCCTTAGGTTAGCTATAAATACACCTTCAAAGAGCTGAAAAAGGGGTTCCAACATTGAGCAATCTGAAATTCATACTTAGGCTAATTATTGAGAAGAAACACTAGGAAAACATAGCAATTTAGCAGTGATTTTTGGAAATTCCGGGCGTGAAATCTTGTGGTTTTAATCCGGTTTTTCTGGGCTTTGTTCGATTATCTACTTGGGTTTTTTCTCTGATATTCCTGTTGCTGTTTTGCTGTGTTGCTGTTGCTGTGCTTTCCTTCATTTCACTGTTGCATTGCTGCTGATCTTTGCTGTACCCGCTACTTGCTCTTATCCCTAGACTCATTGGTCTTCTTCTCTTTTGATCCAGGTATATCATTCTTATCATTAAAGTTGTAATGCCAAGTTGCTGAATAAAAATGGAGCTCTAGATTTTGACTGCGTGGCCGAGTAGTATAGTTTCATTGTTGTTCTTTTCAATTTGTAGTATATATATGTAACTGAAAAACAGAAACAAGAAACTATGTAATAGCTAGTAGTAGTGATAGTATAGTAGTAGTATGAATTAGTACCTCACTTAGTTAATTAGGTAATAACATTAAAACATAAGTTAGCTAATAATGGTTTCAGAACTGGTAATCACTCATTCACAGTAGCTTCATCAATCATAATCACGTATTCGTCGTCCCTTAAGCATAGATAGTAAACGTTAGGTCAAGCAGTGATCCATTCATGATTAGGGCTAATAACCTGATAATAAAACGAGTCATAATGGAATCAGTAGTATAACTACGCATGAGTCTTTGAGTCATTCACCTGTAGATATTTAAGGTCGAACCATGAAACAATCAGATTGTATAATCGTTGTGAATATAGTTAGTCTAAGTTCGAGGATCAGAAATAAAAGCAGGCTATAGAAAGAGGTAACCGAATATTAAAGCAATTTAATTCGAACCATGTTTATAGTGTTAAAATGTTTAGCTAGAAATGTAATGATGTATATAGTCAATTAATTAGTCTAGATTCACAGTTAATTAGGTTAGTAATTCTTCAAGTTTTCCTATAAATCACCTTCTCAGATTCAGTATTGACCTCAAACGCTAGTATAATAAGAACCAGCATATTAGTCCTAATATATGAAAACCAGTAATTGATTTATAGTTGACATTTGATGAATTGATGTATTGATCTCTTTTACTGAATAAATAAAATGCCTTTTGTTTCAAATGTATGTCTCTGTTCTTCTACTTCAATCACTGTAATTGCTATTTAATTTAAGCCTAGTGTATATTATGGGCCCGAATTGCTATATCAAGTTGACAGAGCCAGCAAGAAGAAGTCGAAAAGCCTGGGCGAGTACCCGAACAGTTCAAATGTATAAATAAAAAGAAGACCAGGCCCAATTAAACAACAAACTACACGGGCCTGGGATTATTCTAGTGTTAGTAATACGATTAAGGAAAGAACAAGTGTAGAAAACGTAGTTAAATACAAGTATTGAATCCTTTAATGAAAATTGGGACGAGCCTCGCTCGAATAACACCGGGGCCCCCATTTAGTAATGATATAACACAAATAGACCCGGGAAAGCTAATAGCCAATTCCATAGCTTCTCCCAAAAGATTTAAAAGCCGATAGACATTACTTTAGGGCACGATTTTAATATACCTTCCTATGAACGAGTGTGCACTTGGTGCGACTCAAATCCAAATCTCGGTAAAGTTGAAATACACCAAAAGTCATAGGCGTACTGGTTGCGGTATGACTCGAGGCGTGTTTTCGCGATACCGCAAATTCCTAAAAATGATATTTAACGTAAAAGCACATTATGTTGTTAAAATCTATAATTGAGTCAAACAAAAGTCAAGAACGATAGTGGAGCGACCGTGCTAAAACCACGGAATCCGGGAGTGCCTAACACCTTCTCCCGGGTTAACAGAGTTCCTTATCCGGACCTCTGCTTCGCGGACATTTTAAGAGTCAAAATTCCTCGGATTCGGGATTAACCGGTGACTTGGGACACCATTGTCATTCCCAAGTGGCGACTCTGAATAATCTCTAATGAAATCCCGAACCGATTGTCCTTAAATTGGAAAAACTCCTTCCCTTACGTTATTTTGTCCGTCTCGGGTAATTGAGCGTCGGGGTATACCCTACAAGTGTATTTATACGCATTTAAGTGTTGTGGGTTAGTAAAAAGGGAGGTGTGACAAGTACAAATACAACATTAATTCTTTTCTCTTGCTACAAATGTATCCAAATCTGGATATTAGTTGGACTGGTGAGTTGCGGATACCATCTGGTTATACTTAAAAATGAAAAAACTGACCCTTTGCTTGCTCTCCAGTCTCCATCACTTCTCTTACGTGCATTCAAATGGTGTTCGAAATGTCACTTTGGCCAGGTGATTCACGCCCTTTTACATGAATATTCTGGTTTGTTTTAAGCGTGTATGTGTTCTCTGTTTTGGTTGATTTGCATGCCAAGTTGTTTACCTAGAGCCGCCGTGTTGCTCGATGAAATTCATGTAAAGAACACTGCTCTGAATTTCTTGACAATGCAAAACCATTTCTAAGGGTACAGTTAAATCAACTGCCCCGTCTAAAAGATTTGTTATTATCAGGACCAATAGATTATTAACTTTTCTGTTTTCTCCTTTTGAATCAGACTTCCTTTTCCACGAGCTTATACAAAATGACAACAAAATGTAAAACAGTACCAAGGGAAAAGACATCACCATTCATTTCCACGTTGATGTTCATTTATCAGCCAGTGCATCTTGTGAGTTGCTCTTCTGATTTACAACTCTGCCCTCTAATACAGTATACTCCCCGATCCCCTTTTATGTGATAATATTTGACCTAGCTCGGAGTTAAGAATTTCTATTCCACCAACTTAATGTACCTTCAAACAAAGAGTGATGGCATAGGAATTCAGATTCTCCGTGAACTGCTATTCAAAGTCAACTTGTTGTGGATTATATAAACTGATCAAATGTTGATTTTCTTGACAAATTTAAGCCAGCATGTTGTTTTTGTGCATAATTGCTCACCAGATTAAAGATAAGCTTCTACATTCTTCTCTTGCTTGTTTCCTACAAAATTACTGTTGAGGTCCACCCATGCTCTGCATTGGCGCAACAAAAGTAGACACTGGTTGGTATTATTTTTCTTTGACCAGAAACTTGGACCTATGACCTTCTTATTGATAAATGAAACTGGAGAAATATTCTAACCTTATCCAATTCTCTGTTATTTCCAACAATAATCATCACAATTTGACCATTTTTTAAGTGTTCTCTCTTCAACTGCAGCACCACTTGGAACCATAAGAGTAAGACAGTAATTTTTTTGTCATAAGAACCAACCTTGTATCCTGATCCATTGCTTTAGCACTATGGATGATCAGATTTTTGTCTGAAATTCTCAGGATATGCCCTTATAGATTCGCATTTGATGATCAATCATTGGAATTCTGACTACAACTTGTTGATATAACTTCAAGAAATGGCTAGAGGTGGTCCCTAACTAAACCATTTTTCAAGAAGATTAGGCGTCCATATGTTCTTTATTGTGAAGATCAGTGGAACCCTCTGCTTTTAGACTAGTCTTAATATACAAATAGTATGACAATGATTTGGAAGGCAAAACCATGTGATATTTCAGGTGCTAGTGTTTTTAGCTGGTGCCCACAAAATACTATTCAATGCACATCATTAGGACTCTACAACTTGTCGTTGGCCTATATAAACACATACAAAGAAGGGTTTACCATAACAGCTCTCACCAAAGCTTCAAACCATACAAAGATTTTCTCTGCTTTCAGGTCCTTACTGATTCTAGCCTTCCTCATCTGTATTGAACTTAACGACCATGGGTATCCGTATGCCTCGTATAATCAAGAAGTCTTCTATAGTTGGAGACGTTCCAAAGGGCCATTTTGCCGTTTATGTTGGGGAGAAGCAGAGGAATAGATTTGTAATCCCTATATCATTCTTGAGCCAGCCTTTATTTCAGGACTTGCTTAGTCAAGCTGAGGAAGAATTTGGCTTTGATCATCCAATGGGTGGTGTCACAATTCCCTGTAGCGAGGATGTCTTCATTGATCTTACTTCTCGCTTGAGTAGGATATGAGGCTTTTCCTTTCACAGTTTTGTAAAACACAGGAATTCCAGTTTGTACATTAGAGGAATTAGGAATGACACATTATGTATACCATATTACTGAAAATTAGATAGAGGGGGCTACCGTTAGCTGCATAGATACCAATTTTGACTGTAATTTTCAGTAGGTGATGTCAAAGAGAGATACAGAACATTCTTTAGAAAATGAAATCTGTCCAAACTCATTATTTAGCCAATTGGATTTTCTGTATTCTTGTTGGAGAAATTTCTTTTCAAGATTCCATTTTCTCCGTAACATGGGAATTGGAGCTTCTAAAGTGCTAAAGTCTATATTAATTAACTCTAAAAATGAAACCTTATCTGTGACCTTATCCTGAACACTGAAATATTTTTGGCAATGACAACAAAGAAACCAATCTATCAAAATATCAAAGAAGTGACATTAATAGATCACACTCCATTAGATATTTTTGTTTTCTGCTCTCTTTACAACAAATCTGCGGACTTGATTTATTTGAATTTCTCACTACCAGCTGAAAAACTTGAGTTAATTCTGATCTGCGAGGTTGATTAAGTCATCAGATCAAAACGACTTATGATATGAGGGAAAAAAATAGTACCTCATTTTAGTCAAGTTATTTCTATAAATATGTATTAGTAGAGCTGTATAATATTTACTAGGTTACCAAAATAGTGGCAATGAAGTAACTAATGTTGCTTGTTTGCGGGTTATTGAATCCAAACCCATAATGTTTTGTGTTTTACATTCTTCAATGTATAAAATCTGAATACCTCAATTGCATGTTGCCTGGTAGAGTTCTTTGTAATTGAAAATGTATTTATCTCTATAAGAAGGGTGCTTCCGAGGTGTCAGGTGGGAGAGAAGGGACGCCACAATAGACCTACTAGACCAAGCAATTAGGATCACTTTTTATTTGGTTCTCTTTTTCTTTATCTTTTCCATTCAAGAGCTAAAGTTCACCTTTTCCCTCTTTCATCTTTCTCAATTTTGGTTTTTAATTTTGCTATACAAATTTGTTGATAACACATAAGTGAATTCCCAGAATTAGTCAAATTTGTATGTCAGTACATTAGATGTTGGTTTTTTAAGCATTCCTCGGATGAGATAAGAGTAGCCAAATATTTTGGATTAAGTTCAGGACCAAGCTAGACAGCACCTTGAAAGCTGCAACATCCCACTTTCCTTTGTTCAATTGGTTTTTGTGATGGATATTCCAATTAATTTGAATAAAATCTTACTAGAAAACCATGTTAATGACAAGAAATGTATAGGTGTATATTTAGACCTGAATAATCACTCTAGGATACATCTTTCTTTAGCAATTCGCTTGTGAGACATGCTATGTTCCAACTACAGACAAAAGGTAGGGCCTGATGTCTTGATCTTAAATGGACTAAAGATGAATACTTTGAAAATTAGTTGGAAGGCAAAACCATGTTACTTCAGGTGCTATTGTATTCCGTGGGTGCCCATGAAATAACTCTTTACTATCAATATGATTCTCTGAGTTGCCATTTGGCCTATATAAACACATTCAAAGTGTGACTACCACCACAGCTCTCAACAAAACTTGAAAGCATTATTATTTTTTTGCTTTTGAGATCTAGTAGTTCTTCTTTTCCTTCTTTGTTCTTATACATTAAAACTAAGAGATCATGGCTATTCGTTTGCCTCGTATAATCAAGAAGTCTTCCACAAGTGGAGATGTTCCAAAAGGCCATTTTGCTGTGTATGTTGGGGAGAAGCAGAAGAAGAGATTTGTAATCCCCATCTCGTTCTTGAGCCAACCTTTATTTCAAGACTTGCTTAGTCAAGCTGAGGAAGAATTTGGCTTTGATCATCCTATGGGTGGTCTCACAATTCCTTGCAGTGAGGATATGTTCCTTGATCTCACATCTCGCTTGAGGAAGTGACAAGGAAATTAACGAGTCACCAGTTTTTCTCTTACACAATTTTGTAAAGCTGTAAAGTAGGGTCGAGAGAGTGTACAGTTCAGGAGTTAGAAGAAACAGTAATTTGAAGTTAGAATGAGGAGAGTTACCACACTCTGGCTAGGTTAGACTAATGAAATTAGCTCCATAAAGAATGGAGATGCAATACCTTTTCTCTTGTTAAGGAGACATTTTTCTACTTCAAAAGAAATTGAAGTAATGAACATGTATGGTTTCGAATTAATTCCATATATTGATGGAATAATTTATTGCAATATAAAACTTCTTGCTCAACTTTCTCGGTTTTGTATGTGCACCTGAATGCGATAAAAAAAATATTTTGAAGATATAACAAGAGGGGTTGCTTTGATGCTAAGCAACCTCCACTTCCAACCAAGAGGTTGTGAGTTCGACTCTCCCCAAGAGCAAGGTGAGAAGTTCTTGGAGGGAAGAATGCCGAGGGTCTATTTAGAAACAGCCTCTCTACCCCAGGTAGGGGTAAGGTCTGCCTACACACTACCCTCCCCAAACCCCACTAAGTGGGATTATACTGGGTTGTTGTTGTTGTAATAAGAGCTACCATGTTTACCATTTGGCTTACCAATAACCTGTGTAGCTTAGGAGTGTGAAAATATCTTTTTCTTTCAAGCAAAGCTCCCTGCTTACTCGTTAACACTCACCGAATGTGTATAATTAAATAGTTTACTGTTTGATTTCTGTTGTTAATCCTATTCATGGCATGAATACAGAATGGATGAGTCTGTTTTCTTAATTGAAACGATCCTACAGTTGGAGTGGTCAATACATTGTCATTGGTTCAACAGCTGCTCTAGTTTTAAGCTTTTGTAATGGCCATACCGCAGATGCAGATCTGAGCTTGTTGGTCAGTTTTCTTTTTCTTATTCGATTCAAGATCTTCAACATTTCCACTGCCGACAAGAATAGATTAAGTGCCTGTTTGGCTTAGCTCATTTAGAGTAGCTGATAAGCGTTAGATGTTGAAAAACACTTTTAAGTGTTGAAGTTGATTAAAAAGATAAGTAGTTACGTGTTTGGATAAAAGTGCTAAAATTAATAATAAACAACTAAAGAATTAAGTATACGAAGAGTTTTGTTTTAAAAAAAATAGAATAGTAAATATTTTAGTCAACCCTAAAGCGCTTATAAGCTGAAATTTGATAAGTTAGGGGAGACCAACTTATGACTTTTGGCTTATTTTTGGCTTATAAACACTTAACTTATAAACACTTTTAATTTTACCAAATATGTAAATAAGCTAAAAAGTACTTATAAGCTGCCAAACACCCTCTAACTTGATTAACTCTTAAGATATAAACATTTCTACCCTCTACTGTTTGGAGAATGCTGATATAACTCAGGTAATTCTAATCAGGAACGTGGATTCTACATAATGACTTAGCATGAGGGACCAAACAAGTTGTCTGATAGGAGTAAATTTATTTCTAATTGCAGAACAAGTGGTCCGGACCTGAATAATTACAGGATAATCACCCGTTGTTAATTCATATCAGGATCTTGAACATGATAATCTTACATGTAATCGTATAGAAAACGTACCTGAATCGCGAGCCATCATCTTTAAGCGGAAGAGTTAATTGGTAATTGGTTTCTCGCCCCTTGCCCTAACTTTCGTTACCGCCGACTTTAGGGATGGAAGAGAGGAAAAGCAGTAACCCTAATGGGTGGGGAGAGGACCAATTTATAGATGTTCTCAGTTAATCTGGTACGTCCATCAAGTAACCAATCGGACGGATGAGATTTGTTCATTAATTAAATATTAATTATGGGCCTTAACTTATTGGGCCACATTATTTGTATGAAAATAACTTACATTCTCCCACTTGGCCCAATAATCACATAATATAAATATTTAATATACGAACATTAGTTGCGCATAAACAAATCTCTTCTATAATGTCCATCATAAATACCATAATACGATAAACTAGTAAATGTGAGTTATGGCGGTTATACATAATTTGTCTACATACTCCCTTCCATATACTACAACATTAGTAATTTACCGTATCAGGTTCATAAGCTATAAAAATTTTATGGTCCACAATAATGTCTCCTTGAGACTTATCGTGTTATATCTCAAAACAATAATGTGCATACCATTATGAGAAACAGGAAATCACTAATATATATCAGAAACATATAATGAGCTCAGAGTGTCAAAACATCATAAATACATCAATCATAAAAACAGCCAAGACCCATTCTATGTACATCTTCTTTAAATATCTTTGGCTGTAAACCTTTCGTTAACGGATCTGCAATCATTAGATTAGTTCTAATATGCTCAAGTGACACTCTTTGTTTCTGAACTTCTTCCTTGACGGTAAAGTACTTTAATTCCATATGTTTGGCACCTTTGGAGTACTTATCGTTCTTGGAGAAGAATACCGCTGCAGAATTATCACAGTAAATTTTCAGCGGCATGGTAATGGTGTCGACAACCCCAAGTCCTGAAATAAAGTTTCGCAGCCATAATGCATGAATTGTGGCCTCAAAACATGCCACAAATTCTGCTTCCATCATGGATGTAGCATTGACTGACTATTTGGCACTCTTCCACGATATTGCTCCTTCAGCTAATTGGAACAAATAACCAAACGTGGATTTTCTAGTGTCAATACACCCAGTGAAATCTGAATCCGAGTATCCAACAACTTCCAAATGCTTGGATCTCCTATACATGAGCATGTAATCCTTCGTTCCTTTCAGGTACCTCAAAACTTTCTCTGCAGTTTTCCAGTGATCAATTCCTGGGATACTCTGATATCTTCCTAGCATTCCGACCGCAAAACTAATATCCGGTCTTGTGCAAGTCTGAGCATACATTAGACTACCAACAATAGAAGAGTAAGGAATTGATTCCATTTCTTTTCGCTCTACATCATTTTTAGGACATTGCATGAGACTAAATTTGTCCCTTTTTTGAATTGGAACAATTCCTGCTGAACAATTGTTCATGTTAAATCTCTCAAGAATTCTTTCGATATAGCCTTTCTGAGACAATCCCAATAATCCTTGTGATCTATCACGGAATATTTATATTTCTATCACATAGGATGCCTCACCTATATATTTCATTTCAAAATTCTTAGAGAGAAAATCTTTAGTCTCATGCAATATACCTAAGTCATTAGCAGCAAGTAGAATATCATCAACAAATAGAAGACTAAAAATATAAACTTGCTCCCACCGATCTTTTGGTATATACACCGATCAACGGTATTTTCCACAAATCCAAAAGATGTTATGGTATCATTGAACTTTATATACCATTGTCGTGAGGCTTGTTTAAGTCCATATATTGACTTTTTCAGTTTACACACCATTTGACCTTTCCCTTTAGTTTTGAAACCCTCTGGTTGGTCTATATACACTTCCTCCTCGAGATCTCCATTAAGAAAGGCAGTTTTCACATCCATTTGGTGTAACTCTATATCATAATGAGCCACCAAAGCCATAATAATCCTTAACGAGTCTTTCTTTGAGACCGGTGAAAAGGTCTTTTTATAACCAATGCCTCCTTTCTGAGTATAACCCTTGGCAACAAGTCTGGCTTTATATCTCTCAATATTGCCATTTGAATCGCGTTTGGTCTTAAAGACCCATCTACACTCGATTCTTTTAGAACTTTCAGGCAATTCAACGAGATCCCAGACTTTATTGTATTCCATGGATTTTAACTCTTCCTTCATGGCATCAATCCATTTGTCAGACTCATTACTTTCTATGGCTTATGAAAATGAAACCGGATCCTTATTAAGACCAATATCAAAATCTGACTCTTGCAAATAAACCACGTAATCATCCGAAATAGCCGATTTTCTAACTCTTTAAGATTTTCTTAATGGCATTTCTTGTGGTTCATTTGTGTCAGATATTTGTGAGTTAGTTTCTTCATGAAGTGTTTCATCCAAATGTTGCTCGGTGTTGTCAAAGTGTTCTTCAACAACTGGAACAATATTTGGTATTTGTGTGGAAGTAGGCATATTTCTGGGTAATAGAATATTGACCCTTGTCTCTTTAATTTCCACACTTTGCTTTTCAACACTCCCACTAACTTCACCATTCTCAATGAATCTTGCATTACCGGTTTCAACAATTCTTGAACTATTGTTTGGACAGTAAAACACATACCCTTTAGATTTCTCTGGGTAACCAATAAAGTAACCACTTACTGTTCGAGAATCTAATTTCTTTTCTTGTGGATTATAAACTCTAGCTTCCGCCGGGCAACCCCAAACATGCAGGTGCCTTAAACTAGGTTTCCTTCCTGTCCACAGTTCAAAAGGGGTCTTTGGAACTGCCTTACTAGGAACCCTGTTTAATAAATATACAGCGGTTTTAAGAGCATACATCCACAATAATTTGGGTAATGAGGAATTACTTATCATGCTCCTAACCATGTCCATAAGTGTTCGATTACGCCTTTCTGCAACATCCATAATGATTTGGGTAATGAGGAATTACTTATCATGCTCCTAACCATGTCCATAAGTGTTCGATTACGCCTTTCTGCAACACCATTTTGTTGAGGTGTTCCGGCATAGTATATTGTGCACATATGCCACGTTCCTCGAGGAACTTCGCAAATGGACCTGGACATTGTCCTGACTCATTATATTTTTCATAATATTCACCACCTCTATCTGACCTAATGATTTTCACCTTTTTATCTAATTGCCTTTCAACCTTATTAACAAACACCTTGAGAGCATCTGCTGCTTGAGATTTTTCTTTCAACAAATAGATGTATCCATAACGTGAAAAATCATCGATAAAAGTGATAAAATATTTTTCTCCACCAAAAGATGGAACATCAAAGGGTCCACAAATATCGGTGTGTATAATTTCAAGAAGCTGGGTGCTTCTTGTGGCACCTTTCTTACTATGCTTGGTTTGCTTTCCCTTAATGCAATCCAAACATATAGTAAGATCGGTAAAATTTAGATTCGGAAGAATCTCATTCTTTACTAATCTCTCTAACCTTTCTTTGGATATATGACCCAAACGTCTGTGCCACAAGTAAGCAGAACTTTCATCTAGTGAACTACGTTTAATTCCAACATTATGTTGAACATTAAGAAGGGATTCAAAAAAAATAATATCGAGTTTCAATTTATATAAACCATCACTAAGAAAACTAGAACCATAAAAAATAGCATTTTTATATAAATTGAAACATCCATTTCCAAACTTAAAATCAAATCCAGAAACATCAAGTCTTGAAAGAGAAATCAAATTCCTAGAAACTGAAGGTACATAAAGAGTCTGTAATAGATCAAGGTGACGTCCAGTCTCCATGATCAAATGATAAGTCCGTATCCCTTCAATTGGAGCCTCATACGATTTCCCATGAACAAGAAATCCTTATTTGGATTTGTGGTTTGGATCGTAAGGAATCCCGGCAACGTAGTAGATGCATGAGCAGTTGCACCAGAATCAAGCCACCAAGTATTATTAGGAACTTCTACTAAATTTGATTCGAAACATATAAAAGCACTAATTGTACCTTTCTTTTCGAACCAAGCTTTACGTTGTAGGCAATCTTTCCGATAGTGTCCTTCCTTATTACAGAAACGACACGTATCTGCCTTACATTCCTTGTTAGCATTATGTTGAGCTTTAGCAGGTGCTTTATTCTTCTTGAACTTGTTGGCCTTCACTTTAAGTCCTTTACCAGCTCCTTGACCCATGAGGTTCATTGAATGATTTCCTTGTTTCTTAAGTTTTGACTCCTCCTGAGTAAGCATATTGGACAATTCACTAACATTCCACTTATCCTTAATAGTGTTATAATTAATTTGAAAAGATCCATACTCAGGAGGTAACGAGTTCAGAATAAACTGAACCAAGAAAGAGTCATCCACTTTCATCCCCAAGGTCTGAAGTCTTGCTGCAATGTTAGTCATCTCGATGATATGATTTTGCATACTACGCGACCCATCAAACTTCATGGTCGTGAGTTCAGCCATTAGTGTACCAGCGAGAGACTTATCTGCAGAGCGAAAACGTTCTTCCACAAACTTCAGGTATTCCCTGGCACTTTCTGTTTGTGGAATAGTACTCTTAATGTTGTTGGCAATATTCATTTGCATAAACATAAGGCTTAGCCTGTTAGAGCGTTCCCATGCTTTATAGAAAGACTTCTCATCCGCACTGCTCGAATCAGTAATGGCAGCGAGCTTATCATTCAGCAGAGCCAAGTCAAGATCCATTACACCTAAGTGGAACTGGACTTGTTCACGCCATTCAGAGAAGTTCAATCCATTGAACATAGTAACACACGAAGCAAGCGAATGAAAAGGAATAGCTGCAAAGTAGATAATACATACTCACAAATCAATATGGATTCAACAAAACAATTAAAGCATATCGCAATTCTCCTTTGGGTAGATACTACGACACACTATCATAATTTAAATGCCATTTAGTCTTTTATAGGTATTTAAATATTTGTAACCATATATATATGCCATCTTTGGACAGACAATATATATTTGACTAAGAATATTAATTTACCTCATCATGTTCACTATTCATAGAATAATTGATTCACCTTTGGGTAAATCCTTAAGTTCTAGCAATAGTAAAAATTAATTTATTCATTAATTTTAAATTATAGGCATTTCATTAATTTAATGGATAAACGGTAATTTTATGTATGCATATTTTCATAAACAAACTAGTTTGACCACTTTGGTGACTAACAAACTATATAACATAAGTGCACACATAAAATAAAAATCATAGAATTTTATGCATGTGAATACTTTAAACAATCTAGTTTGGTCACTTTGGTGACTAACATATTATATACACATTAATCACATACATAAAACTAACATTAATAGATTTATCAATAAATCACTTAATGACCTAAATACCTGAACATTATATTCTACAGTTATACCAGGCATCCCTATGAAATAAATAAAATTACTTGATCTTGCTTTAACTTCATGACAGCAATTGTGACAGGAGAATCATCTTCCTTAGAACGGACTTGTTCAGAGGTTTTAGAGAGCAAATTATCTTGAACTCTCTGACAAAGCAAGCAAGCCATATGTACAGCTCTTACTGCAATTTCCAGTTCTTTATAATACCCATCTGGAATATCAGTACAGCTAAGTTCCAATTTATAATCTTCATCCATTGTAGATATAAAATTGGTTTGACTACAACACTGAGCAAGAGAAATGGTCTGGTTGGTAAAACCAAAGCCAGAATTTTTCCGGGAAGAAAAAGAGAGTGTTCCTAGTATTTGGGTTTTGGGAAAAACATCATTAAACTTCCTAGGATGGAGTAAAGTATGTGGGACTTTGATTGGAAAGCTAGTAGCAGTACAAGTATAAGACATAATTGTTGGGATTTTTATAGATCAAGAAAGTAACACGCAGCCACTGTCCCATCCACTAAGCGCAGAGCAAATATGTGGTGAATTTTTTTGGTTTCAATGATTAGTCTTGAATAACAATGACTTTTTTTTTATTTTACTTAATAATTTAATTATGGACTTCATGAACCAAATTGCTTAAAGATATTAACAGTCAAAAGCGTTGTATTCTGTTGATTTCAAATTGAACAAGAAATCCAAAAATAAACACATAATTCACACATGAACAAACATTATACATATATGTGTTTAACAATTATTCTTTCACGAAGATTATCTGTCCAAGTAATCAAGGCTCTGATACCACATGTAAGCATAAAATTTTAATTCATACAAGGATGTTGAACATGATAATCTTACATGTAATCGTATAGAAAACATACCTGAATCGTGAGCCCTTATCTTTAAGCGGAAGCGTTAATCGGTAATTGGTTTCTCACCCCTTGCCCTAGCTTTCGTTACAACCGACTTTAGGGATGGAAGAGAGGAAAAGCAGTAACCCTAATGGGTGGGGAGAGGACCAATTTATAGATGTTCTTAGTTAATCTGGTACGTCCATCAAGTAACCAATCGGACGGATGAGATTTGTTCATTAATTAAATATAATTATGGACCTTAACTTATTGGGCCACATTATTTGTATGAAAATAACTTACATTTCCATTTACTTATATAAACATGTTTTGATGAGAAGTTTCACACCACCACAGCTCTCTTCAAAACTATCAAACTACTCAAAGCTTTCAGAATTGTAGTATTCTTTTTATTGTTTGCTCATCTTAAATAAAAAGTCATGGATGTCCGAGTTCCTCGTATAATCAAGAAGTCCGCAACATCCCTTGATGTTCCAAAGGGCTATTTTGCTGTTTATGTTGGGGAGAAGCAAAGGAAAAGATTTGTAATTCCCCTAACATACTTGAGCCAGCCTTTATTTCAAGATTTGCTTAGTGAAGCTGAAGAAGAATTTGGCTTCAATCATCCAATGAACGGTGTCACAATTCCCTGCTTAGAGGATATCTTCATTGGCATCACTTCTCAGTTTAGGATTTAAGAATATAGTTGAGATCATTTTTCTTTTTTCTTTTTTTAGGCCTCACAATTTTGTATATCAAAGCAAGAAATCCGTTTTGTATAGTCACTACTGAAAAATTCACCTATGGCTAAGGATGCAAGACCGTTCCAATAGGTAAGTAAACCATTGCTATAGATCTGTTGCTACGGTTCAGCACCCGTTCCACAAGCTGGCGTGGCTATAGAGCTTATGGAAGATAACCGTTGCTATAGTACAGTCTATCGCAACGATTTTTCTTCTTCCTGTTGGAACGATTATTCTCATCAACTGCAACGGTTACTTTTCGTTACCATAAAAGCAACTGCAACGGTCCATAACCGTTACTATATCTATTAAGCCGTTACATGCATGACAGAAATTGCAACGGTTGAATTACCTATTGCAACGGTTTTGAGAAAATTTTGGAACGGTTTATAGGTCCTATTGCAACGGTTTGTAGAATAATTTGGAACGATTACAGATGTTATTGCAACGGTTGAATTACCTATGGCAACGGTTGAACTACCTATCGCAACGGTTCTATTAGCTGTAACAGTTTAATTGAATTGAAAATAGTGTCCCCTGTTGCAATAACCTATAAAACACTAAAATTTATATAAATAACAAAATAAAACTATTCATAATCCAAATTATCTAACAAGCTAATTAATAATAAATCCATACATAGTGATGAAACCAACATACAATTGATCTTTCAAGTCCAAAATTTTAAAATGTTTTGATAACAAACATATATTCTTAGAAATCGCCACATGCAGCTACAATAATCAACAATTCAAAAATTTCTTAAGTAAGATCAAGATCTTCATCACTGCCTTCATCACTACCTGTGTCTTCCATTGCTTCTTCTACTCCACCTACAAAAGAGTATAAATAAAATTGTAAATCTCGTTTTCTTGATATCAAAAACCTCATAAAGGGCAGCATTGCTAAGTTGCTACAACTATGTATTTATATATTTGAAAATGGAAATCAAAACCCAATTCTTTCACCCATCGAGTTAAATATATTATGTTTACATATACTAAAAGGCTTATTTTTGTTTTTTAACCCAAACGAGTGACTTTGGGAAGATATACTAAGATTCAGAAGAGTTCATATATGGTTGCACCAATAGATTATCAACAAAGAAGTGAAGATTAAATGGATTTCTAATGCTAGGTCATTAAATACTTGGAGCAAACAAAACACCTAAATCTTAACATCACGAATCAAATGATGGCCGGCTGAACCAAATCCCTAACATAAATAAAGAATACAAAAAACAGCAACAACTTCGGGTGTTACAAGAATTAAGTGCACATCAATCCCGATTCCCAACTGATTAAGACGAAATTGAAAAAAGAAAATGATATACCTGAACCCGAAAACCCTGCACCCTTTCAACAACTACAGCTGAAACAAGACCGATTGAAACGAACATGACATTAAGAACAAACAAGCTATCATGAGCAGTAGCAAATAAAGCATTTAAGCTGCAATAAATGCTCGAAGATGTTTCTTCTTATGGCCGGGTAGCTATAGCCCCAACTTTTACTGGTTTGAAACATGCTAAAACCACTTCCCCCGCAATTCTAGTCATATTAGAGGTAAACAGTACCACTGATATTTTGCCTTTCTTTACCTAAAGGGTGCTTTAATTGGCTCACATAAAGGAAGCTGTCGCATGTATAGCGCCTCTGGTAAGTAAATCATCACACATAATCGTTTATTCTAGTGATAATTTTCAGAGGAATGCAACTGTTAACTTCCAACGCGTTTGTGATTTAGAATGCAAACTGGAACAGAAGGAAAACATTGAACTCGAACCCAAGAAGAAGTCCCTAGCCAAAAAGGTCACTGGTTTTCAGGTATTTCTCTTTTTCTAATCTACCACTCTGAGGCGGCGATCTTGAATATCAGGAGACCTATCTAAAAACTGAATTTGTTGATGTCCAGTTTGCTCCAGGGAGTTCAACAGAAGTGCTTGTAACTTCAGCTGATTCGCGTATCAGGATTTTTGATGGATCAGACATGACCTATAAATTTAGAGGTACTGTCTAAAAGATAATAACCGTTCGAAGAGATAGAATTACATTTGTTCATTTCACCTGAAACCAAATCCAATCAAGGCTTAAGCTTTGACTTGTATTTATCACCTGAAACCAAATCCAATCTTCCGTAGCTCTTCCACTTAAATTCTCTTATCGAATTACTGCATTAAAATCTTACAGCACGTTTGGTATGGTGGAATGACTCCAGAATTGAATTCTGATTCTGACATTACATTGGTATTACTAATTTTGTCGGTGACTTGATAGTTGACCGATTCCTCTGTTAACTGATATTTTCATTTCTTGTTATCCAGTTGGAGCAACATCTGTCTGCTGTGCAGTTTGCAATGCAGTCACAGCAGTACCACCTCCTGGTACATGTTCATTGATTGAACATTCATTTAAATCTTTAAGCTCCTAAAGTTGTATTAGGCTTAAGAAACATTCCATTTACATGTTATGAACCTTAAACAGGCACTGAGATGGCTCAGGTTGTTTGCGGAGGCTGCCACACATTACTAATGTACATTCGCGGAGCAACAAGCGTGCAGTGTTCTTGTTGTCACACAGTTAATTTAGCTATGGAAGGTAAAGGGATTCTCCAGCTTTTTGAATATATTCCATATAATATACATATCCTTGCTAGTACAAGTAAGAATAAAATGGTATTGCCACAGCAAATCAGGTAGCACATGTGAATTGTGGCAACTGCCGCATGCTGTTGATGTACCAATATGGGGCACGATCAGTTAAATGTGCAGTGTGCAATGCAATGGAGTGGATTTTATGCTGCAGCCGATGATGAACTAGTAGAAATTCTGCAATTTAAAGCCTAATAACCATCGGAGTTGATATGGGAGTTGCACACATGTACCTGATGTGATCAGGGAGCTCCAAGTGAGCAATAACACCTCTACATGTCCTCAATGGAAGCTTTCCAGAGAACTCAGGAAGAAAAGCTGCTCTAGCACCTAGACATACGATCACTGCATCATATTCACCTGAAAAGAATATGCAAATCACTAAAATTGACAAGATCATGAAACAATAAAATCACCTAAAGTCATTGATCAGTCTGTTATCATATTTACCTGAAAAGAACATGCTAATAACTAGAATTAGACAGGACCACCAAAAATTAGAAAATCGCCTAAATAATTGATCAGATTACTTTAAACACTAGCACATTCTGCCCAAAGAAACCTATAATAGGTAGAAAAATCCAACTCCGACCTAGACTAGACTCTTCACAAGATAAAGGTAATCACCGTTAGAAGTCTAAGTCCTAACAGTACCATTGAGTACAAAGAGAAGCAGCAAAGTTAATTCCCTTATTTGTTTAGGAAGCAAGGAAAGTGGGTGATGATGCAACCGTCACAGTTAGCTTAATAACCCCTTCACATTGGACAAAAGAGAATAAACTTATTGAACAATGAAAAATTAGAGAGTGTTAAGAATATAATTCTATTTGGAGTGAATGTCTATCTTGTGGAGAGTTTTACTTTGTGACTAAGTCATATTTCTCCTATAAATAGGGGTCTTACCCCATTATAATTCATCCCAAAATTCAATAAGAATTTCCTCTCTCTTTTTCTCTGCAATATTGCTCTTGTTCTTTTATTATTTCATAACACGTTATCAGCACGAGACTCTACCGTCTCAAGAAGCTCTTTTAGAAGATTAAGGTAATTTTTCTCCTCTTTTTAATTATGACTGACATTATGAAAAGAAAGTTCGTTGCCCTTGAAATTTCGGGCAAGAACTATATGACATGGGTGTTGGATGCTGAAATCCACTTAGATGCAATGGGTCTTGGAGACGCCATTAAAGACAGAAATAAAGCATCCACCCAAGATTGTGCTAAGGCCTTGATTTTCTTGCGCCATCACCTTGATGAAGGGTTGAAAATTGAATATCTCACAATCAAAGATCCACTTATTTTGTGGAATGGCTTAAAGGAAAGATATGACAACTTAAAGTTGGTCACCCTTCCACAAGCACGATATGATTGGGCTCATCTGAGGCTCCAAGACTTTAAATCTGTTTCTGAATATAATTCTGCGATGTTCAGAATTACTTCTAAATTGAAACTCTGTGGAGATACTATCGGTGATTATGATATGCTTGAGAAAACGTTTACATCGTTTCATGAAATAATATTAGTACCAGTACAGAGAGAAAGGTTTCAAGAAGTACTCTGAGCTGATTTCTCTTCTTCTTGTGGCTGAGCGAAACAATGACTTGCTCACGAGAAATCACGAAAATCGATCCGTTGGGTCTACACCATTGCCTGAAGTGGATGAGGTATATTCCCATTATGCTAAGCGTGAAAAAGGCCGTGACTCTATTCGCATGTCATTTACGTATTTGACCTGACAATAGTAGAAATCATACTGGAGCTTAAACCATTGAAAGTTTGTAAGTTATTATAATTAGGCCTTGACATTCTACTGAAGGAAGAAATAGTATTTATTTGGTAATTAACTTAGCGTAGGACAAATTATATTCAGTTTCTATTTAGTTACTATCAAACTTTTGATGAGTTGAATTAGGCCAGTATTGGAACTTTTCATTTTAAAGGGTTTCGCTTAAATATGTCTATTTCTTTAAAATAACTGTTTGGTCATCAGAGAACAAAGTTTTCATTATTTACCAGTAGTATCAAATTTAATTGTTTTTGTTCTCCACCCAAAAGGAGTATAATTAAAGGCTAGTACTATATTATTATTAACACATAAAATTAGTACATAGTCCGATTGTAGTTCAAAAAAAAAAAAATTATGCTGCACTTTTAATATTTCTGTTCAAGCAAATTATCTTTAAGCCTAGTTTATTTCTCTGAAAATATTAATGTTTATTCGTATATTTCTTTTGTATGTCAAACTATGGGAAGCAAATATGGATATCCCTCAAAGCAAACTTGAATCAAATTTCAATTGTGAAAATATGTGTTTAGTTGATTCATGTACAACACATACAATACTCAAAGAGAAGAAATATTTCTCGCATTTAAGTATGTGTAAGGCAGATGTTACTACAATTTCTGGTAGTAGTAAGTTAATTGAAGGCTCTGGAAGAGCTACTATAACTCCGCCTAAGGGAACAATACTTATCATAGAGAATGCAATGTTCTCCTCCAAGTCCAAGAGGAACTTGTTGAGTTTTAAAGATATCCGCAGAAATGGATATCATATTGAGACAATAGATGAGAATAATCTTGAATATCTCATCATTACCAAAAATGCCTCTAGCCAGAAAAGGGCTATTGAGAAGTTCACATCTTTGTCTTGTGGCCTGTATTGGACAAGAATTAGTGCAATTGAGGCACATTCTATTGTAAACCAAAAGGTTACCGATTCCAATACTTTTGTACTTTGGCATGATCGATTGGGACACCCTGGATCAATTATGATGAGACGAATCATAGAAAACTCAAATGGGCATCCATTAAAGAATTTAAAGATTCTTTTAAATGATGAATTTTCTTGCACTTCTTGTTATCAAGGCAAGTTAATTATTAGACCATCACCAACAAAGGTTGGAATTGAGTCCCCTACGTTTTTGGAACATATACAAGGGGATATTTGTGGACCTATTCACCCACCTAGTGGGTCGTTCCGATATTTTATGGTCTTGATAGACGCATCCTCTAGATGGTCTCATGTGTGCCTATTGTCATCTCGCAACCTCGCGTTTGCAAAATTAATGGCACAAATGATTCGATTACGGGCATAATTTCCTGATAATCCAATTAAGTCTATTAGACTTGATAATGCTGTTGGGTTTTCATCCCAAGCATTTAATGATTATTGTTTATCAATTAGGATAAAAGTTGAACATCCTGTAGCTCATGTTCACACTCAAAATGGTCTTGCAGAGTCTTTAATTAAACGTCTGCAATTGATAGCAAGACCGTTACTCATGAAAACGAGGCTGCCCACTTCTGTTTGGGGTCACGCCATTTTGCATGCAGCAATGCTAGTTCGTCTCACACCGACAAATTATCATAAATATTCCCCGTTGCAATTAGTTTTGGGTCATGAACCTAATATATCCCATTTAAGAATTTTTGGATGTGCAGTATATGTGCCTGTAGCACCGCCATATCGCACCAAAATGGGTCCACAAAGAAGGTTAGGAATATATGTAGGGTTTGAATCGCCCTCCATTATTCGCTACCTCGAGCCATTAACGGGAGATTTATTTACTGCACGATTTGCAGACTGTCGATTCGATGAGACACTTTTCCCAAAATTAGGGGGAGAAGTTGGTGAAACCAAACGGGAAATTTTGTGGAAAAATCCATCATTATCTCATCTTGATCCACGTGCCTCTATTTGTGAAAAAGAGGTACAAAAGATTATTCATTTGCAGAGAATAGCAAATCAAATGCCCGATGCATTTACGGATATGAAAAGGATAACAAAATCACATATCCATGCGGAGAATGTTCCAATCCGTATTGATGTCCCTATTGGACAATCTTCTAGTGTCATAGCTAATGAGTCAAAAGCACGCATGAAACGTGGCAGACCATTAGGTTCCAAAGATCGAAATCCTAGAAAAAGAAAAATAAATGATCAAAATGACACTATGAAAGAATCTCATGAAGAAATCCACAACTTAATAAATTCCGAGATTCATGAGGAATTCACTGAGCCCGAGACTCAAGAAAATAAGGAACTATCAATAAATCCAATCGATATTGAGATAAATTTGAATCGATTGGATATAGTGGTGGATTATGTCTTTGCATATAATGTTGCATCCAGCATTATGCAAGAAAGTGAGGATCTTGAACCTCAATATGTTGGTGAATGTCAACAAAGACTTGATTGGACAAAATGGCAAGAAGCAATCCAATCAGAATTGAATTCACTTGCAAAACGTAAAGTTTTTGGGCCTGTAGTCCAAACACCTAATGGTGTTAAGCCCGTTGGCTATAAATGGGTCTTTGTACGCAAGAGAAATGAGAAAAATGAGGTACAAAGATATAAGGCACGCCTTGTTGCACAAGGATTTTCACAAAGGCCTGGTGTTGATTATGAAGAGACATATTCACCCGTTATGGATGCTATAACATTCCGTTATCTCATTAGTTTTGTTGTCCATGAAAAACTTGACATGCATTTAATGGATGTGGTTACCGCCTACCTTTACGGCTCACTTGATAATGAGATATACATGAAAATTCCCGAGGGCTTCAAAATGCCTAATAATTCAAAATCCCGGGAAATATTTTCAATCAAATTGCAAAGATCTTTGTATGGTCTAAAGCAATCAAGACGAATGTGGTATAATCGTCTTAGTGAGTATTTATTAAAGGAAGGCTATATAAATGATGCCATTTGCCCATGTGTTTTCATAAAGAAAACAACATCGGAATTTGTTGTACTTGCCGTATATGTTGATGACATAAACCTTATTGGAACTCCTATAGAACTCCAAAAGGCAATTGATTATTTAAAGAAGGAGTTCGAGATGAAAGATCTCGGAAAGACAAAATTATGTCTTGGTTTGCAAATTGAACATTTGGCAAACGGAATTTTTGTTCATCAATCTACCTACGTAGAAAAGGTACTGACTGAAACGGTTTTACATGGATGGAGCACATCCATTAAGTACTCCGATAGTTGTTCGATCACTTGATGTGAACAAAGATCCATTCCGACCTCAAGAAGAGAATGAAGAGCTACTTGGTCCTGAAGTACCATATCTTAGTGCAATTGGTGCACTAACGTATCTTGCCAATACTACAAGGCCTGACATAACTTTTCGAGTTAATGTCTTAGCAAGATATAGCTCTGCTCCCACAAGGAGACATTGGAATGGGATCAAACACATATTGCGGTATCTAAAAGGGACTACCGATATGGGCTTATTTTATGGCAATAATTGCAGTCCCGATCTTGTTGGTTATGCTGATGCTGGGTATTTATCCGACCCACATATGGCTCGATCTCAAACAGGTTATGTGTTTACCTGTGGAGGCACTGCCATATCTCGGCGATCGACTAAGCAATCAATTGTGGCTACTTCATCTAATCATGCTGAGATAATTGCTATTCATGAAGCAAGTCGAGAGTGCGTGTGGTTGAGGTCTATAATACATCTTATTCGAGATAAATGTGGTGTGAAATGTGACAAGTTACCCACTATTTTGTATGAAGACAATGCAGCATGCATAGCTCAACTAAAGGGAGGATTCATAAAAGGAGATAGGACAAAGCACATTTCACCAAAGTTATCTTTCACACATGATCTTCAAAAGAATGGTGATATTAATGTGCAACAGATTCGCTCAAGTGATAATATGGCTGATTTGTTCACAAAATCTCTACCGACGTCAACCTTCAAGAAGCTAGTATACAAGATCGGGATGCGAATGCTTAAGGATGTGAATTGATGCTCTCATCAGGGGGAGTTAATGCGCGTTGCACTCTTTTTCCCTTACAAGGTTTTGTCCCACTGGGTTTTCCTTGCGAGGTTTTTAACGAGGCAACCAAAAGGCGTATTGTTAGATATGTGTACTCTTTTTCCTTCTCTAGATTTTTTTTCCCATTGGGTTTTATTTTAGTTAAGATTTTAATGAGGCACATTACTTATTGAGTAGACATTCAAGGGGGAGTGTTAAGAATATAATTCTATTTGGAGTGAATGTCTATCTTGTGGAGAGTTTTACTTTGTGACTAAGTCATATTTCTCCTATAAATAGGGGTCTTACCCCATTATAATTCATCCCAAAATTCAATAAGAATTTCCTCTCTCTTTTTCTCTGCAATATTGCTCTTGTTCTTTTATTATTTCATAACAGAGAGAATGATTTTGGGTGCAATTTTTGCCGATAAATTTTTCGGTGAGAGTAAAAAAGGAACTGTATATGCAAGGGGAGAATATCAGTTAGTTTTAAAACTGATCGTGAGGAATGGGAATGAAGGAAGTGGGAATAGTTGGTGATTTCTAAGTCTTCTTTTATGTTTTTGTTCAAATACAAAGAAAAGAACTACCCGTAAACAAAATTTAAAATTGTGAGCAAATAAATTTCTATTAGTTATTTTCTAAAAGAATTAAAAAAAATTGAATTCTGAAAAAAAAAGTGTCCTTTATATATTTTTTTTAAATAAAGATGGATAATTGTCCAAAAAGTTAACATGTATCAATTTAATATTGTGCCACTCGTCATCGTAAGATTTCTTTGCTTCTCTTATTATATAGTACAAATAGATAAATAGATTATATAGTATAAATAGACTATTCCCAAATTTGAATTAATTTTTTTTTATTTTTTTATTTAAAATAATTTTAAAACTCCAACTTAAAACTACTTACTGAATTGGTATTTATTTTTTATTTTATTTTTAATTTTAAAATAATTTTGAAACTCCCATGTTCTTCGAGCTTTGCCTAAAAAATCTACACATATCATAGTATGGTTATACCACTTGGCATCATATAATTATTTTATTTCTCCATTCATATATATATAGTAGTAGTTTTTATTTTTGAATTTTATAGATATTCAAATTCAAAAACAATAACCACTAACTAATTTTAACTAAATAACTAATTATGTGATATGATTTTTTTCTAGGATGTCACTTGGCTTAAAGCTTTTTCTTCGGGCATAGTTAATTTGGTTAAGTATTTGCAGAAATTAAATTTATAAAATGATATATTTCTATTCAAAACAAAACTTTGTTCCAAACACCGGAAAGATAATAGAGCAAGAAAGTACACAATCTTCATACCTTATCCATGAAGGGGTTTCAAGAAAATTGCTTAGCATTCAGGTATAAAAAAATCAAAACATAAAATTAAAAGATGAATGTAAATAAACTCAAAAACAAATGGTCAAAACATCATGAAAAAAACTACAATACCGGTAAATTATTAATAAAGACGGCATAATTACCGTAAATAAAATAAAATACTGATAAAATATCTTGTATTCTTGCTCCAAAATCAAAACAAACTTTAATATAACTACTAACAAACAATCAATTTCTCATCAAGTATTTCCTTAACAATATTTCATACATTTCAAAAGTAAGCCAGCTATCAAAGCTAATGAAATCTTCAAAATTAATATTCGTGAAGAAAATTATTAATCCCAAAGGAAAAATGAATTGTTGAAAAACATTCCTAAACTTTTTCTTTCTAGTGATACTAATCTGGCATAAGAAAGAAGAATTATAAAACTGAAATGGATAACAAAGAGAGACAAAAATGACAATTTAACAACTTAAGGCTGGTCACCATGGAGAGCATTCGGAGGCTTGAATTTCCTTAGGTCAACCATTGCATAAACGAAAGAAAGATCCAACGATTAATGATTGAGATACATTTATAGTGCTTCCTAGGTTTTTTTCAATTTTCAAAAAATCAAAAAGGAAGCGCCGTTGCCGGGGATCGAACCCGGGTCACCCGCGTGACAGGCGGGAATACTCACCACTATACTACAACGACTTGTATGTTCTCTTTGGGTTGATTATGGTATTAGATTTAAAACTAGTACCACAAAAAAAAATTGATGTTACAAAAAAGAGAAACGAAAAAACACAATTTGGTATTCACAATATTGTCTTCTTTTTTCAGGTACTTCACTACTAACAAAGCATGGAAGTTATCAAATCGGAGAACAACTTCTTCGCAGGGAATAGTGATGCCCATGTCGTGATCAAATCCAAATTCTTCTACGGCGCATTGGAGGAGACACTGAAACTCGGGGTGAGTTAAGAAAGAAATTGGTACAATTATCGAGTTCGGTTCTCTCCTATATAAACCGCAAAATGTCCTTTAGGTACGTCAGTGGTGGGAAGTCCATTTTCTTCAACATCATAGTCCTGCCTCTTACCCAAACTCGAACACCTTTTTATAATTTGCTTCAAATTAAACTGCAGCTCGTGGTAGCTTGTTTGATTTTCTAATGGCCATTATTTATATATATATTCTTGAAGAAATCTTAATAAAGTGGAGAGCTTTAGGAAGAAGAAGAAATAGTAATAGTTTTTTTTTCTTTTATTTTGTGTTTGAGGGAAAGAGAGGCTACGAACTAAAGAAGTAGTGCTGTTTGGGATAGATGGATGTGAAGTGAAACTATTTATGGAGGAAAACACCATCTTTTTTAATCCCTTGTGTGATTATTTTGTGTCCTACCACAACAAGAAAATAATGAAGGAGTTTTCAAGGGACTAGAATCTTTGAAATCTTGCACTAACACAATTAAGTTCAGTAAATAAGTTCACTAATTAGATCGTTATTCAAGATGAATTGAGGAATTGTACGATTACAACTAGATAAGCATATTTACTCCGTATATTTCGTACTGGCCACTCAAATTTCTTTGAACATACAATTTATGTTTTTGGAGAAACCAACGTATTTTTAATCGAAACGACAGAATTGTATTTATATATATATATATATATGAATTTTTCTTGAAACTATAATTTATGTGTGAGAGGAAGAGCAAAAGAAATAAAAACGAATATAAGCCGAGAAAACTTTTTTCAGTTAAAATTTCAATACATATTTTTTTTTTGTCGTGGGAAGGTTTTTCGATGATGAATTTTCCCACCAAATCTGAGTGTATTTTGCTTTGCTTGTGAGTAGATTTTTTGGAGATTTTAATTTGTGTGTGGAAAAAACAAATAGAAGAAAAACGGTAAGTCGTTGATGAATGAATATCCATCGGAATTAAAGAAGAAACAAAAAAAAGTAAAAGAAAAAAGACAAAGAAGAAAAAAAGAAAAGGAGAACGAAAAGTAAAAAAAATGGTAAAAAAGAATAAAAAATAATCCAAAAATTATTTTTTCTTGCTTCTCACTCTCCTTTGGGAGAGTGAAAATGCCAGCATTAAGGGTGCAAATAATTCTATTTAAAATAAGAAATAGGATTCTCTTGAAGAAAAAATGTGTAGTTGGGAATCCGAGTATAAGTCAGAGGGTACTTATGCATTTTTCCATATATATTTAAGTTATATTTTCTTAGCGACAGAGCTAGAAATTCATACAAGAGGATTGAAAAACACCCCAAATTTTTTTTTAATTTCGCATTGAACTTGTGAGCAAAAATAACTTGAGGTGTTTTTTCAATCCTCTTATATGAAAAATTCGGATTGAATTTGTGAGATAAGAAATTAAAATTTGTGAGCTAAGAGAATAGAGTTCATTAGTTTCTTAGCTCACAAGTTCAATTCGAGTTTTTCATATAAGAGGATTGAACAACAC
This sequence comes from Nicotiana noctiflora, assembly GCA_032618575.1. Taxonomy (NCBI): domain Eukaryota; kingdom Viridiplantae; phylum Streptophyta; class Magnoliopsida; order Solanales; family Solanaceae; genus Nicotiana; species Nicotiana noctiflora. The sequence continues at coordinate 401,139 of JASVEL010013878.1, forward strand.
TCCAAGTTATCTTAGCTCACAAGTTCAATCCGGAAAAAAAAAAGTTGGGGTATTTTTCAATCCTCTTATATGATATCTAACTCTGTCTCTAAGAAAATATAGCTTAAATATATATTTAATATGCATTACATTAAAATAATAATCATAAAGATAAGTTTTAATTGACTCTAATTACTTATTCTGCTTATAATTTTGATGAGCTCTAATTAGAAATTTTAATAAGTATAACATAATTTAAGTTATAGCTAAAACCATAAAAAAATATTATATAATAAAAAAGTATTGAATTGAGGAGAAAATTAAAAATTTGAGGGTAAAAAAGGTATTGCGTAGGATAAAGGGGGAGAATGATTATTGTTCAAAATTGAAGGGGACTTTGATTTTTAACATAAATTTGGGAAGGGTAAATAATTTTTACCTATTTTTAAATTGAATGTCTTCTATATAAATATACTATTATAAAGAGATCTAACTGAATAACCATTGCTCAAGAATTAGACAACCAACTTATTGATCCTTGGATGATACTTATAGTAATATTTTAACCAACAACAGGTTTTTCTAAAGAATATGATGCTGTGTACAAGAAATCACCGGTCAACTCATCATTTACTAGTTGAGCGAATGAGAGCCCGCCATTCCAATCTAAGAGATTAGTGCTGCTCAATTTGAGAAGAATCAACCACCTCTGGAGAAATTAGTATGACCTATGTAGGTCTCATTAACCATATCCAAAACATCAACTTCAATGTCAAGGTCATCATTGATGTTTAATTTCAATACCACACAAGAGGGGGTGACCTGTGTGGTGTTCGCTTTTTCGCTTAAACTGATTATGGAAGGACCTTGTTCTTCTAAGTGTTCCTCAACCTACTATTGCAGAAATAGTAAATGCGAAAAGTAAAGAACACAAGCATTTAACGTGGAAAATACCTGAATCAAAAGATGAAAAAATCGCGACCTACTTTCTAGTAGGATTTTCCCAAACTCTCTACTAAATCATTTAGCTAAAAACTGCATTTACAAAATACGTTTGTAAAACTAGGATTAACTCTATGTCGTTGTGGTAAACAACCTCTAACTGTTGCAACAACCTCAAGTAAACTCTAACTTGAATACTCGCAGTACCTATTACAATTGGCTCTAGATAAAGTTGAAAGGTACAATATGAAAATACCTACTACAACTAAACTAGAATAAAAGACAGACAGTTGTAACTGGTTCTCCTATCTGGTTCATGTAGCTTCAAGTTTGCACGCTTGAACCACAAACAAACTGCTTGCAAAAAGCCTTGCTATTTTGCTCTCAATTCACGTTTAACTTCTACGTTTATGCATTACCTGTAAATGAGAACATCCTGCAATATAGAATTAGTAGATAAAGAAATAACTAGAGTTCTAATGCTACTCCAACTTGGTGGAAGAGTTCTAGTTGATCTCAACTTCTAACTCATTCCATATCATGGATAATGTTCTCTTTGAGTAAGGAGTTCTTCTCCTTATCTGCAATATTTTCTATCAGGAGATATTAAATACACCAAGTTAAGCTTATCTCTTTCGCGTACATTCAACATGCTCGAATATGCATGTTTCTATGCACCACAGGGGATGGACCTGGTTCATACCGGAGCTTCCTTTATCAATCTTCAAAACTAACATTCACTTGGGCCAACAAATTTCTCCTTTTTAATGATGATAAACTCTGTACTTTTCATAAGCTTAGGCCCTGTTCCAACTTAGCTCGACATCAACACAATATTAGAAATATTTTTCTTTTTTATAACTTATCATCAAGGACTGGATTCGTTAGGTTATAAACATAATTATTCAAAGTTAAACATCACTTGTTTAAAGCACAACCTTTTTTCCCCTTTTGCCTCATCAAAAAGTTGCATAAAAATGTATAATACCAAGATTTTAAAACTTACTCATGGCCATTATGGCTATCCCAAATGCAATCATGGATTAATCATCATCTATCAAGCTAAGAATTTCAACCATCAAAGAAATATAAACAAATAGTTTGAGCAAAACCCAGCAGAATTCATTGATAGTTGATATGATTCTTTCACAAAGCATAAAAGGAAATAAGAATACTGAAAACATGAGCAAACAGAAAAACATCCCAAACTGGGTCATGAAGGAACTACACTAAGCTAGGAAGCTAAGGCTTGGAAAAACTAGGTGCTGGGTTATTGGCTTGGAGAAGTTTCGGCATGGCTTGATGAATTCCATCATTCTTCTCCTTTTTCCTTGCAAGTTTAGTGATAATGGGCTAAATTGTGTATTATAGCTTATATATATATGCTCTAAATTAAGAAGAATTTACTATAATATGAGTATAATTAATGTTAAAGTTAGCTCTAATTGTGATTTTAATGTTTCACAAGAGTTAATTAAGCAATTAAGAGTTTATGATGGTAATTAATTGGGAAAATTGAGCAAAAAGGACAAAAGAGCATAAACCCCAGTAGCGCGGCCAATAGCGCGCCCGCGCTAGTTCAGAAACTCGGATAGAATGAAACTCCACTAGCGCGGGCAGTAAATCGCGGGATTAGCACGCCCGCGCTAGTCCAGTTCCGAAAATTAATCATTGAGTGACAATTTTGTCACTAAGGGGTGGATTCCACTAAGGAATAAAACAAGAAAAAGTTGCAGAATGTGGGAGATCAAATTATGCAAGGAAAAGAGTGGAAATACACTATTCATTCTAGAGAGAAGATTTTGAGAAGAAAAGCCATTGAAGTTCTCTTGGAGCTAAGGAAGGAATTGAAAAACAAGACTTTGGAGCAACAATTTAAAGAGTTTATCTAAACCTTCATCTTGTAGTTTGTTTATAGTATGTTTGATATTAATATTGTTGATTTTAGTATGAATATGAGTGGTTAAATACTCTAATATTCTAGGGTCATGGATGTTAGATGATCTTGCTATGTGAAGCTTTAATTGATTATGTTGAATTTATTGATATGGGTTGTTTATTTGATTTTGATCTTAATTATTTTACTGCGTAGCTAACAGTGAAATATTATTTACGAACTTTGAATTAAACTTGACAAAGAAAATTCTTGGTTGCATATAAAATCAAATAGAACAAGATTTGAATCCTGGGCATCGGGTGAAGGATTTGCAATTAAGATAGACATATACTTAATTGCCTTGTTTGGTTGAAGAATAAGAATTGTAAATGCATTCTTGTTAATATTAATACCATAGACATATAGGTATTGATTTAACTTGGATAGATTCATAAGAACTCGAAAGATTCTTATGTATATTATTAACCTTATAATCAACAACCCGGATAATTCAATAAATCAATTATAAGTTAGAAAAGTAGCATGATTGCTAGCAAGTCCATGACCCTGGAATATATTCGTCCAAATTTTTATAAAAATATTGTGAAGTTGTTGTAGTATTTTTGTCTTGAATTATTGTGCAATTATTAAGTGTATTATAAAGTGGTTCCTTATATATTTCCTAATGATATAGAACGAATTGATAATTAGTTGAGTTAATATCAATCAATAAGTTAATCAAAATTCCTCGTGGGAATGATATTCTACTTACTACTATATTACTAGTCGATCGCGTACACTTGCGTGAGTGTTTTGGTCGCAACATTTAGTCCTGAGAACATTTCTCTCAGATTCTACCTCAGTCAACCTTGTCTTTCGCCTTGCTATCTCAGCCTCCTTTGCCTCACTCTCCTGCACCAAGGGTATGACCTTGCTATTGACTGGTGCCTTCTAGGATGAACCAGGTTCATAAGGAGTAGGAAGAACCTCATAGTCATAAGCAATTAGAGTTTTCGTCCCAAAGTGATCTTTACTTGTATCCACCTCCTACTTCTTCAAAGGCACCTTAAAATGTGCAAGCACGACTATGAGAATGAAGCCATAGGGAATGGCATGAGACTTAGTCCATTGATAACCCTATCAAGAAGCTGGATTTTAAATCCAGGCCAATTAATCTGCCCCCCACTGTCTAAACACTCCATGAGGACCAAATTTATAAAGCTTGCAATGTTCCTCTTTTCCTGCCTTGGCAGAACACATTTGATAGTAAATTCGAACAACATCTTGTGGGGTAACTTCATCGCACTTTTGTACACAGCCTTGGTCTCACTTTCCTGCTCATAATCACTGAATTTTCTGGTGATGGCAAGGGCAGTAGGAAGATTTTCTAGACTTGGCCACTTTCATAAACTCAACTATTTCATCCCTAGCCAACCTAACATCCATATGTAGGACCATGTCCTTCCAGCCTTGCACTTCTAATGCTTTATGCATCTCTTCTTCATTCTGCTTCAGTTGACTTCTTGTGGCTCTTCCTCTTGTGGGAGGAATTTTAATAGTGTCAGAAGGAGAAACATTCCTTTTCTTGTTAGCCCTAGCAGTGCCAGAGGTCTTATACATAGAAGTTCTCTTCTTCTTGGGGTTGTAACTGTCACCTAATTTCTTCGATAGATCTGCGAGGGCTTCTTCAACTGATGAACTAGGTTCATCTACTTTTTGCCCAATGTTAACCAGTCCTACAGCGGCTTTGTCAGACCTACTTCCCCTCTTTTCTTGACATGTTCCTCTACTTTATCTAGTTCTGCTCAGCAAATAGCCATTTTACCTTTATCATAGTGGGTGAAAAATCAGCCACTCTTTTCCCCGTTCGCCTTTCTTCACTTTGAACATCCCCACTCTTTTTTTTTTCATTTTACTCTTTATTTTTACCACCTATCTTTCCAGACTACGAAGTTTCTACATCCACCACAGATCCAACCAAAGTAAACCTATTTTCTAGGTTTTTAACTACCGCAGTTTAGTAGTATTTGTTCCAGAATTCACCTGTTCAGTATCTGAAGACCAGTTTCTTTCTCCTCAGTAGGAGACTTGAAGGAGTCGTCAGAGTTTTGGGGTTCTTGGGCTTTTCCAGCTTTTAATTGTGCGTTTAGTTTTTTTGATAGTTCCCTCCCAGCAACTTTCTTGCGAGCAAACATCTTAACTCTGTTTTTCTTTTGCATGAGGAGTGATTGAAGATGAAGAGTTTGGTGGGGGAGTACGAGGGTTATCAGAGGGGTTAGTCATTTTTGCTTAGTTCTTGGGACAAAGAAGATAGGTAGATTGAATGTTGGAAGATGAGAGAAGATGGAGAAAAATTTTGACGGTTTGAGAATAACGAGGAGAAGGCAAAGATAATGATGATCAATTTAAAGGGAGTGAATGATTAATGGGTAACAGCAGGATTCATCATTCTTTTATAAGTCTAAACAAACTGAAGTGTCAGTTTGAATAGATGATGGAGTCTTCCCTAGGATCTAGGTGATTTAATTTGGTTATGACTCTTTTGAACAGAACTGGTTCAAATTAATTGTATAAGTTTAAGAGAAATTGGACTTAGGTACGACTCTGCTAAGGATTCAAATATCATTATTTCAAATTATACAGAGTATAGAAAAATATATCTTGTTATCTTGATGAACCAAGTTCTTCACTAATAATCTCTTGTGTAAGTCTAAATTTGCCAAAATAGAGAAAATAACATTAGAGATTAATAAATCATTTTAACACATGGCACAAGAGTATATTATCGAAAGTATGAGACTGAGCAAAATTTAGTCTAATTATATACACATTTTTTCAGATTTTCTAACCAAAAAAAATATTTTTCATTGTTTTTTTTTTTTTTCCGTTCAACATTGAACTGGTCCTTTTAAGTGATCTTAATCATCCCTAATTGTAACATGTTCCTCTCAAAGTAACCTCTACTTAAGGATTTTGTGAAGATGTCAGCAATTTATTTATCAGTAGCACAAAATTCCACAGTGATCAAGTCTTTCTCATAGTTGTCCCTCAAAAAATGGTGCATAACATATATGTGCTTAGTTCTCTTGTGATGAAGTGGTTTCTTTGTCATACTAATGGCACTAGTGTTATCACAAAATATAGGGATGAAACCAACATCAATTCCAAAATCCAATAATTGTTGTTTGATCCACAGCAGTTGAGCAAAACATGAAGCAACAACAACATACTCAACTTCAATAGTAGATAAGGCCACTGTTTGCTTTTTAGTAGCCCATGACACAAGACATGAACCAAGAAAGTGTGCCATATCTGAGGTGATCTTCCTATCCACAAGAATACCTGCATAATCAGCATTAGCATATTCCACTAGGTTAAAATTAATACCTTTTGGATACCAAAGGCAAAGGTCGGTGTTGCCTTTCAAGTATCTCAATATTCTCTTGAACGGTTGTCCAATGAGACTCATTTGGATTTTTCTGAAAGGAGCATAAAGACCTACACTGAAAACAATATGAGGTTTGCTGGCAGTAAGATACAAAAGAGAACCAATCTTTCCCTGTACAAGTTTTGATCAACAGATTAATCGGATTCATATATGTCCAATTTGTGATTGTTGCTATAGGAGTGTCAATTTCATTTAATTCTTCCATATTAAACTTTTTTAGCAACTCTTTCACATTTTTCTGTTGATGGATCATAGTTAATTGGAGCTTGCAACAATATTAACAAAATGTTGAATTGTGTGACAGATCCGCGTACAAGCTAAAAGCTTTCCGTTACGAACTTGATCTTTTTCATGAGCTAAGTAAATTGAATGTTTTCGATAGAGTATGAATTTAATTTAAAACTTCAAACTAGAACCTATTCTTGCTTTGGTAGCACATTATATTGAATTACATAGCCAACATATAGAATCGGCATTCATTTAACTATTCTCCCCGGTTCAAAATAAATAATTTTTTGGTTGTTTTTTTGTGTGGTCCAAAATAAATGATTTTTCCAGATTTCAAGAATGAATTAATTATTTTTTTCTACGTTGCCGTTGGAGTAAATAGTGTTTGAGTATGTGTTAGGAGTGTTTATATGAAGAGATAGTAAAAGTTAATATGGTCAATTTGATTGGTAATTAATGTTAAAAGGTGAATCTCTTAATCTGTGTAAAAATAACTAAAAAATTACTTATTTTGAACCGAAGGGAGTATAAAAGACAATTCATTATTGAATTACATATAAACTGTTTTACATTGTTACTCAATATAGCGAATTAATTATAGAGAATAAAGTCAGCTAGGAACAGAATTATTGTAAAGTGTTATCATATTTGACTCAAAAACTTACACCTATACTCACTTCTTTTCTTCTTTTCAAATACTTCACTATTGGAGCATGCACGAAAGGAATGGTAATTCCCATGATCAAATCCGATTTATAGTGAACTGTATCGTATATTTAACTCAAAAAAAAAAACGTACAGCTAATATTTACTCTTTTCTTCATTCCAATACTTCACTACCGGAGCATGAACGTTAGTGATCGGAAAATCATTTCTTCGCAAGGAATAGTGATGCCCATGTAGTGATCAAAGCCAAATTCTTCCTCGGACGGAACAAAGGAGGCACTGAAAATCGGGATAAGACAAAAAAGAAATTGGTACAACATATCGATTTTGATTTTCTCCTAGGTAAACTGCAAAATGTCCTTTTGGTGTGTCAATAGGAAGGCAATAGCTGTGTTTATTACCCAAACTCCAACACTTTTTTAGAATTTGCTTCAATACTGCAACCTGTGGCAGCTTGTTTGATTTCCTGATGGCCATTTTTGCGTACTATATATATTCTTGATAAAATACTAAAGAAAGTTGAGAACTTTAGAAAGAAGAAGAAATATCAATACATACTTTAGCTTTGAAAGAGAGAGATATTAGCTTTTGCGATAGAAAGAAGTAGTGGAGCTATTTATGAAGAAAGATTTCGTTGTTTATGAAGAAACCAACGTATTTGTAAATGAAATAAAACAAGATTAATTACGTGGGATTCCAGTCACCAACAACGTAATCTTCGATGATAAAAAAATATTTTAATAACAGACGGGTTAATCTTAGCTTTAACAGAAGAGGAAATTTTTTTACGAAGTGACAAAAATGCAATCTATTTATAAATTGGCAGAAAAAGTTAAATGAACCACTACCATATTGAAATATCAATTCAATCCTCGAAAGAATATGATGCCACGTACAAGAAATTACTCGTCGATTAGCATTTTTTTGACTTTTGACTTTATATGTGTTTTTAAATCATCGGAGAAAGTAGCACTACTTGTTTGCAATTGGAATAAGGAGAATTTATGACCTATACGGCCTTATCCATATTAAACGAGATGATTCTCTGTCTCAAATTCAAATTAGTGGAAAATCAAGAAAATAATTAAATTAATAATGATTGCAGTAACATAGAATACACCTATGACAAGAAATAGCTTCTTTGTATATGGTAAAAAAAAGTGTATAGTCTTATTAGTGACAAGAAATCTACGTTAAAGAATTTGAGATGTCTTGTCCTATGACTTCTTCAAATGGAAATTTGCGTTTTGCGATACACTGCATTTTTCTTGTTTCTCGAGTGAAAAATAAACTTCGTTTTTTTAAGTTTAAGATTTTTTTCTTTTGTGATAATCAATTGGAGCGTAAAACAAATATAAAATTAATGTTAAATTGTTTCATCGCTCGCAGCCATGATCTAATAAAGCCGCTTCTGAGGCTTAAACAAGAGCCTTTGTTTGCTTTGATAAAATGTCAAATTTATGTAATGTAACATACTTCACATGAAGCACAAAATTTAAATAGGATTGTACCCTAAATATATGGATACTACTAGTATCAACTATATTGCCCCTGCTATTTTAAAAAACTAGTTAATTAGTCCGTGCTTCGCGCGGTCATACATTTTCTTTATTTTCAATAAATTTAATTGAAAGTTGAGAAATAAAATCTTTTATAGTACTATAAATAAGAAACAAATATATTATATAAGATATACCTTACAAAATACATGAACAGACATGCATACACATATATTCCCTTAATTAATACTCTATAATATTTTTAAAATATTTATTATAGAGGTAAAAAATTGATCGAAATTAGTTTTAAAAACTTTTATGCGCAAGCGAAGAGAAATTTACAAAGAATTGGCGTGGATATGTAAAAGAGAATTTTAGAAATATTTCGCATGAGTTGTACCATCATATCAGTGTTGATTCGCCTTTTAATTTACATTCTTCTTCCATAAATAAAATATTTTGTTCTTATTTAGAAATAAAGATAATTCACAATAAAAAAAATTATCATAAACATTAAGTTCCTATTTGATAGAAGCATTCGTACATTTCCTCCACTAATAGATCCTTGTCAAATAGGCTTAAGCAAAGAAAGTAAAGAGAATATTAAATAAACTGCCATAAAAAGACAATCTAAAAGAAAACACAAATGGATATTCAAATATCAACTAAATAAACAACTGCAGGGGAAGATGAAAAGTTTGAAATAATAGAAGAGCGTATAAATGTTCTTTAAAATGTATAATAAATAAACAATTATAGAGAAGGAGAAAACTTGAATATAGGTAGATTTTTTCTAAAAGTTACATAAATGAGAAAAATGAGAGGATAGTAAAAAAAATAATTAAATACATATGATGTCATGTCAGGTTGACACTATGTTATTTTGTTTAGTGGCATCAAGAAAGTAATATATATTTACGGGGGAAAAGGAAACTTATTGAGCAGCCACCCTCCAATTGCGTAATATAGAAAAGATGTCAATGTAATTGATACATATTTATTATTTTGATGTTTCTGCACGTTAGTATTGTAGCGAACGAAAATCATTTACATCCTTTAAGTTTGCTCTAAAAATAAAACTCCCCTCTTAGCTTTGAACAATAATTACTCTCCTTCTATTATCCTATGCAATATCAATTTTATTTTCTTGTAAGCATTCTATATCCACATCCGGTTTAAAAGAGCAATCACCTAAACATGAATTTTCCTCCTCGTTTTTATACTTCCATTTATCTGGAGAAAAAGATCAATACTTTTCATAACTAAAATTGGACTCACACATGCACGGAACCAAGACGCAACAACTTTACATATTCACAAGAGCATGATTGTCTAATAGTTATACTCGAAGAAAAAATAAAACAAAAATTACATATGATCTTCTAAAAATGATTATGTTTTTTTTCCCATTATAAAAGGACATAAGAAATAAACTCAAAATGACAAATACTCGCACCAAAGAGAAGAAAGACAATGACTATTCCCCTATAAGTCACGGAAAGTGTAATTTCTTCCGCTACTCCCACCTCGTCCCCGCTCCATATCAATAACCGTCAGGGAAAGATAATCCAATAAATATTATTAAATATTATTTATTTCACCAATATCTCTCTTTCTGCATATATATGCATTACCATTAGCAGAAGATTACCTAAAGAAGCAAGTGCAAACTTAACGCAAGAAAAAAAGGATATAAACAAAAAAAAAACAAAAAAAATTGAATGATAAGAAGAAAAAGAAGAACACTTCAAATCCTACACCTACAAAATATATAATTAGAGCTTTAATATATAAGAAAACTTCACGTCATACACAAATTTTGACCGAATATACAGACAACATTTGTTGTCGATTCACCATCAAATGTCGGAGCTTCTGTGTATGATAATTTACCAAATACAAAAGAACAAAATTAATCTAAACCCGTTAGTAATATAATAGCAATATTTTAACTAAATATAATTATACATAGTAATTTGAAATTAAAAATTAAATAGCAAAAATCTCTACTAAAGATTCTACCTACCAGACAAACTGAAGGGGCTGAAATAAATGGGCCATATCACATATGAAAATGATTAGAATTGGGAGATGTGAATATGCTTATCCTCTTCAGAATAATTTTGCTTTTCAAACTATTTTTTTTTTTTTGAGACTTTTGGGCTTTATAGTTGATAATTGGTAGAAGAAGTTACATGAGGCTTCTGACATTCCACCACAAAGAAACGTTTCTTTATTTATAAAGCGTTTCAATTTCGAAAAGGTGAAACGGTTATTTACTTAATAATGAAATTAGATTTATACATTAAATTGGATAAAAAAAGTAAGAGAGAAAACGCAAAAAATCCAGATAAAAGATAAATATGAATGATGTGCAATGAGATGTGCCACATCATTCTTCTTTTGCCCAACTTTATATATATATATAAAGATTTCATATCAAGATAGTTCAACAGAAATATATATATACACGATTGTTTATCCATAAAAATGGATAACAATTAAATTTATATGCGGTTTTAATGATACATAAATTAATTCAATACAAGTAATTAATGATGTTAGATAAGTAAACAAAATACATAACAAATTATCAAACCGATGAGGATAGTGAATCCGGGCTCGGTTGAAAGCTTAGCTAGAAGCCTACCTTCGGTTCCAAGCCAACACTTGTGACGATATCAACAGAATCAAGAACTTTGAATATCTCGTAAAAACAAAGAACACAAATGTATATTGCCTTGGGATGCGTGTCACAGAGTGTCCAATGGATAATAAGCTTCCTCTTTATATTGCATGGGAGTTTTACTCTAAGTACAATTCTCAAAAAGGTAAAAAACTTTCTTATCGCTAATTACTGATCTACCGCTGATACGAACCGAGATTCACGCCATGATATCAGGTTGGGCGCGGATATCACGGCCCTTTGTTAAGTCGTTTCACAATGTTTTTCGAAGGCTCAGAGTTTGGATAGGGCCCGGGACATGGTCTCGATGTCTCCGAGGGCAGGTGTCGAGTTCGGACCTTGACAGTGAAGGCTTCCTTCTTCGACTTCGATTCATTTTAGTTATAACTTTGCCTTGTTCGCCCCGCCGAGAAATCTGGATATTCATTATTCCCGGTTTTACCCGTATACAACGATAAAATTGGGAATTCTTCTTACAGATTGTTGCATTTCACATTTTCATAGATTAACGTTTCAATTGATGGTACGATAGCACCAAAATTTGTTTGAAATGGTAGATGCCCTATTCTTGTGTGATGTGTTTGCACTCTAACTATATATCCCCTTTAACATGGCACTCTAGTTAATTATTTATACAATTCGTTCACTGTCCATTGGTTTGCCATTTGCTATGACAACAAATTTGGAAAACATAATATGGACAGTGTAGCGAATAGTAGATCATAAATCAGACCAATTCCAGTTTGCTCAAATTGGACATTTCCCCAACAAAGTTGCAGTAAAAATGCAAATATATTGAGAGATACATTTGTATCGGAAATGGTAAATAGATTGAGATCTATTCTCTTCTCTCAGAGGGTGCAAAAAAGAAAAGGAAGAAAAAAAAACATCACTGCAAGGATTTTTTTTTTTTTTTTTTGGGTGGAATGTGAATTTTTATTCATCCCCAAATAAAAACAACAAAGGGAAGACAATGAAGAACGAAACAGTGAAAGAGCTACCTCTAGCTTCTACCTATATATAGATCTATACATGTATATTCCTAGCTTCTATGTGTCCAACAGAAGACAATGCAACGAAGGAGGCAGTGAAACACGGGGTGAGTTAAGAAAGAAATTGGTACGATGTATCCGAGTTTGGTTCTTTCCCACATAAACTGCAAAATGTCCTTTTGGCACGTCAATGGGAAGTTCATCTTCATCATCATAGTCGTGCTTCTTTCCCAAAAACGAACACCTTCTCATAAATTGCTTCAACACTGCAGGTTGTGATAGCTTGTTTGACTTTCTGATGGCCATTTTTGTAATGTTTTCTTGATGATATCTGGACAAAGTTGAGAACTTTGGAAAGCAGAAGAAGAAAGACCAAATACTTCTTAGCGTTGAAAGAAATTAACAGATGCTATATAAGTAAGTACTGATGGTGGTGTTTGGGAATATATAGAGGGGTGTTAATCTAGGGGTGGGCATATCTCGGGTAAAACCGATAACCCGGACCGTTAATTCTTTATTGGATTATCAATATTGGGTTATTAGGTTAACGGTTCGGTAACGGGATAAAAAAAAGGAGAAATTTATGCTATATACCTACTAAAGACAAACTAATTACCCGTTTTTACCACTACTAGAAATTTGAGCTATGGCAACACTTTTTATTGCTACGGTTCTGGAACCGTTGCTATAGGTGGTCTATGGTTACGGTTATAACCGTTACTAATAATTATTAGAACTACCGGAACACTTACTAATTGAACCGTTGCCATAGTCCACAAACCGTCCCTATAGAAGCATATATGGCAACACTTTTTATAACCGTAACAATAAATCCATCTATGGGAACGGGTATCTCTATTGTTACGGTTATTAATTCCCTCTTTTTTTTTCACCAAAATTTTTATACCAGCCCGCCATCTTATTTTCTTTTTTTTTTTTAGTTTTAAACCTCACAAAATAAGAAATACACTAAACCCCTAAAAACATCGGTCCTTCCTCTCAGTCTACTCCAATACAACTCTCCCAAAATATAGCTCTAAAATCAGACCAAATCATCGAAAATAATGCGTCAAAATTCCAAAATATATCGATTGGGTTTGAGATTTGAGTCATTGTGCGCCTGATTTCGCTATTTGTTTGGAGAGACCAAGCTCAGCATTTTTAGGGCTTCTGTTCTTGTGTAGATTCTGTTCTGCGGTAATCCATTTTTCTTCAAAGAGACCTCATCAGCAATCTCCTTCTCCTGTTCGTAATCTCCTTCTCTGGTGAACTCGACTGAAAATCGACTGGTAAGCACCTTTGTTCTCCTGTTCATTTTGTAGAACAGTGGTGGCCTGTTGGGTGTGAGCTCTGTTGTGTTGAGAGAGACTTGAAGGGCTAATAAAAAATCAAAGATAAAAAATAGCTGAAGTTTGAACACTGTTGATTTAAGTTTCAATTGGCTAAATCTGAAAATTTTCTTTCCGTGAATTATTTCCTTAATTGTTCGGACCTTGAAATGGTTTGAGCTTCATTCACACAGTTGGAATTTCTGAGTTTGTTGGTTTAAACTGTGAATCCAAAATTGGATACTTGGTATTCTTGGTTGTATTTCATGGTCTTGAGTTGATTTGGCGCACTATTCCATTGGATTTGAACCGGCTACTGATGGTTATTTCTACTGCTGGACACCGACTTCATTGCTTTTTCTTCACATTATCAGGTATTGTTCACATATGAAATGAAAAAGCCAAGTGTTTGTTTGAAGATGGAAATACAAGAGCATTAGTTTTCAATATACATGTTGGTTTTCTACACTTCTGAAAAAATCATTTTCAATTTCAATTATAAGCTCTAACCGAATGATGTGCTTCAAATTATTAGTGATTTACATGAATCTTAATGTTTAGATTTCTATAAAGGGACTCCAAAGGACATATTCTATGAATATTTAATTAGAAACTGATATCCAGTACCTTGTATACTGGTTATGAACTTGGATTTGAGATGGTTTGAGTTGGGCTGATTCAGTATGTTTTGAACTCTTATTAAGTTGTTGTTTAGGATTAATGAGTATCATGTACTGTTCGTTTTAATTTAGCCATGATATTCTTTGTCATTGAGTTTTAACAGGTTGACAGGCCAAATTCCTGAGTCTATTGCAGGATTACCAAATCTTTGGAACCTTAGTTTATCTAGAAATTCCCTCTTAGATCCTTTTTCCTATTGCCTTTTCCAATGTCCCCCCTTCTCTTCTGTCAATAGACTTGTCTTACAACAATTTCAATCTAAGAACAGTACCTGATTGGATTAGAAATAGAGAACTTTCTGATGTTAACTTAGCAGTTTGTAAGCTTCGTGGGACGCTTCCAAATTTCACGAGGCCTAATTCCCTCAACAACTTAGACCTATCGGATAATTTCTTTATCAATGGGATATCGAATTTCTTTGCAAGAATGTCATGCTTGCAAAGGGAAAAGATATCAAGCAACCAATTAAAATTTGATGTTGCTTTGATCAAATTGCCCGATGGAATTTCATCTCTAGACCTGCATTCAAACCAGCTTTTAGGAACTTGATATGATATTTAGGAACTTGAAACAGAGATCTTTTTTTTGCTTGTCTTAGTGTGCATTTACTTACTTATTAATGTTGTGACTAACAATATGTAGGAAAAAATTGAGCATGCTTTGAGCCAAAGCACGGTGGATGAGTCTGAAGTTTCGACGAATGATGCTGTTGGTAAAGTGCTAGGAAAAGAGCACTCTGGAAGGGTAAGGTGCTGTCCCCAACAAAGTTTTATACATGCAAGACCTAATTTTTGTGGTATGAATGCTTCAAGTAGTGATGTTTCATGTTTGAATTATTGCCAAGAGAACTACATTAAATTATTTACCGCTCACAACCAAATCCAAGAGAACTACAATAAATTGTTGAATGCTCACAACCAAAGCTAAGAGAACTACAAAGAAATAATGAATTCCAACAGACAATGATGAATGCTTTCAAGGCATATATAATAATGAAAGAAGGGACAATACCGGAATAATTTGCGGGGTTCTTTGCTTCTCCTCCTTCAACGGTAAATAAACTTGCGATTACTACTATTCTATTACTAATGTTAGTGCACTATTTAGTTAAGCTCGCAAGAGATTAGATCTTTATTTTGTTCTAGACTGAAACATTATTGGAGTAAATTTCCATGCAATTTCAAGGTGTCCAGAACTTCATTCTAAGTATAAACAGCAAAAAGTTCAAGCTCCCGAGTCAGTTTAATATACTTTGTTTTAATGATAGTTTTTATGCTTGAAATTGAGCTATCACATCCTTTTATGACAGTAAATCACATTTTCTCTAGTTATGTGCTTATGTGCCTTCCTTTTATCTGGTTTCCTGAGCTAACCTAAACATTCAACAAGATTTCTGCAAGTAGTATTGCTATTCTTGTATTTTACCTTTCTCGATGACAATGAATATATTACGTTGAAGAATATCCTAAAGGCTGTAAAGAAGTATTTTATAGGTTATTGAACTATCATTTTTTTTTGTATTTTGATTCATTTACGGTTCCCTCAACCAATTGGTTGTAGCTATTGTGATGAATGTTTTCTCTACACTTAGTAAAAACTGTGTTCACTAGTTGAAAATACTGTCTTGGTTGCTAGTGAATGAAACTTCACTCTCCATCATCTTTATACAGTTGTTCATGTTTAGTCTCTTTCCTACTTGTTAGGAAACCGACCAACTAAGAAGTGTCCCATTGAATGAAATTTCAAATATGTTTTACACAAGCATACATTTCTGTGCTGCTGGCATTCCTAGCTAGGGACATTATGCATCCATTAGTTGGTTGAACATGTCCAAATAATGTATCTTATCCATATTTCTCAACTCATCGACGACCCAGGGGTCAAGGGTGATGACTAATAGTAAGTGACCACTGATACACTGTCCACTGGATTCAACCTCACTTTATTTTGCTGCAATGCCCCTGCTGCCACTATATTTCTCTATAGTCCATGTTGAATCATGCATGCTTTCGTCTTAAAAAAATCTTGGACATGTACTGCCAAAACTATATGCGAGCTTGAGCAGTAAACATGTCACAAAATGAATGTCCTGCAATCTCGTTCGTTTTGCTTGACAACTGCACTTCTGAAGATATCATCTGATATTTTATTTTGTTTGCAACCGATAGTAGTAGTAGCGATAAATCTGATAAATCTTGTTTTAATTTAGCCATTGTATTAGTAGCGATTAATTGGTATATTTGTTGTTACAAAACTACAGAATAGTACTCATGTGACACCAAGATCTCTCACTCTAATTTTGCCGAAAACTTAGCCCAAGAGTACATAGGATTGGAATGTATGAAACAAGAGTAATTCCTCTATTTCAAGAGTAGTGATCAGAAACTTAATCTGTGGGAATTTGTAAGATAATGTAACAATAGCAATAACACACATATTCAAGTATGCACACCTCTTACGGAAACTATACATAGAACCATTATGAGTGTGAGAGACCAGATTACATTATTGAGATCACAGTCCAAACACATGTGTGTAGTACACTGTCAACACTTACTTATATGTATAAGAATAGTCAGAGGATCCAACCACATATCAAACAAAAGAGGCGAACACCAGTAGACTAGTTTAGAAGTGTTAACACTAAATCATGTGATTTAAGGGATACATATATCTACTGATTAGTTTAAATTTTACATGAGTTCCTGGTTTAGTTGCAGCATTTTGTAGCTTATCAGACTATGTCTAAGTTCATTAGAGGTTCACACATATAGATTAAATCTTCTCCTCTTATTAGATGCATGAATTAACAGCCTCATTCAGAATCTCTAAAGAGTGTTAACAAGGGTACTTGTGCAGACAGACAGGTTAATCCCAACTTAAGATAGTAACATGATCACTCTCGCTTAAAGTTCACAATCTCATATTCACTCTAAACTCTTAACAGTATAACGCCCCCCCTCCCCACACACACACTGCTCTTTCTATAGCTTTTCATTTGTTTTCAGTATCTTGAATATTCTGAAAAATACAGTAGTTTTTCTACATCATCTGAACTTGATAGACTGAAATTTTCTCTCTAGGTTCATTGTTGGGAATAGCTTAAAACTTTCAGAAGAATACTGCTGTTATTGATGTGTTCTGCTGCTGTTACTGTTTGAAGTCCTCACTCATTTGCTTTTGTTTGATTTCCAGGTATACCTTTCACTTGAGTAACATATTAGGTGCAAATAGAAGCTCTGTAATTGATTTAGATAGTGGTAGATGAATGTTAGCTGAATATTGATTTTGGGTTCGTTTGGTTGAAGCTGTTCTTTGGTTGCTGGCCGAGCTCTCATCCTTTGTCTCGAGTTTGTGTGAAATATTAAGAAACAATACAGAACCAGTCTGCAGGGAGCGGATTTATAGCCTATATATAGGGCACGTGAACCCTTGGTCTCTCGGCTGAAATTCACTCTTTACTTCTGAACCATCTCTGAATTTTAGTAATTAAATCAACCATTCAGAACGATAGTGCATTATTGAGAAGCATAAAAAAACTTACTAGCTGAACGTTTGTTTACCTTTGGCGAATGGAATGTGAGAAGAATGAAACAACCAAAAGCAGTAATACCAGTAGCTTGTCTTAGCTCAATTCTGTTTATTATACCAGCTAGCTTGTCCTCAAAGTTGATTCCTCCCCCCTATGGATCGACTTAGTCAGCTGCCTGAACTGATACTGGTTCACATCCTCTCATTCGTGAACATGAGAGATGTTGTCAGAACAACCATTCTCTCCAAACGATGGCGACACCTATGGTCAATTGTCCCAAATCTTGATTTTAGTGATGATGATTTCTATCCCTACCAGAATTATGTGGACTTTGTGAATCGGACCTTGCTTTCTCGTGGCACTTCTAAGATCAGAAGACTGAAAATTGGTCTCTTTTCGAATGCTAGTTATCGTAAAGATTATGATGGATGAATTCTTTTTAAATACAGCCTTAGAACTAGACCATTCAAGATCAAATGTAAATCTCACTTTATACTCTTTTGTAGGTGGAGTAGACGAAGAGATGGAAGACGGAGGCAGTGATGAAGATCTAGATCTCACCTTACTTGAATTTTGAATTGTTGATTGTTGTAGATGCATGTGACGATTTCTAGGAATGTTTATTATCAAAATATTTTAAAACTTTTGATGTTGAAATATCAAATGTATGTTATTGGTATTTATTATTAACTTGTCGGACAATTTGGATTATCAAAAGTTTCATTTTGTATTTATATAAATTTTAGTATTTTATAGTTTATTGTATATATATGTAAAATATTTGTTTACAACAAGGGGCATTATTTTTAATTTAGTTAAATTGTTACAGCTAAGAAAACCGTTGCTATAGGATCTGAAAATTGTTCTAAAATAATATTAGAACCGTTGCAATAGGTAGATCAACCGTTGCCATAGGGATTTCAAACCGTTCCAAAAAATTAACAAGCGTTGCAATATGTTAGTGAACCGTTGCCATAAGATCAGCAAACCGTTCCAAAATAAACTACAAATTGTTGCAGCAGGTATTTCAACCGTTACAATATCTTAAAGAAATTGTTGCCATTGCTATTATACCTGTAACGGTTTAGTAGATATAGTAACGGTTTATGACCGTTGCAATAACGCTATGGTTACGGTTATTAAACGTTGCAGTTGTTAAGAATAATCGTTCCAACAGGAAGAGGGAAAACCGTAACGATAGACTATCCTATAGCAACGGTTCTTGGAACCGTTCCAAAAACCGTTCCATAAACTCTATAGCCACGACAGCTAATGGAACGGATGCTTAACCGTAGCAGTACATCTATGGCAACGGTTCGCGTACCTATTGGAACGGTTTGTCTGGCGTAGCCATAGGTTAATTTTCCAGTAGTGTACCTACTCTCAAAGTTATTACACTATACACCTAGCGATCAAGAACTATTTACCCGTGTATTCATTTTTCTTATTTATTCTTCTACTGCAACTATCTTGTATGTTTTCTCTATAATAAGAAAAAAAAACGTAGGATGAACTTCAAGCTTGCAATTCAGATGATAGAAAATAACTTAACATGCTAATAGTTTTGACAAAAAAAAAGATGATTATTAATCTCAAGTTGAAAAAATACAAATTTACATAAACAACTCGATTCCATAATTGAATTAAAAAACGGAGAAGAAGAAAGCTTACAGTAAGGAGTTTCTGGATCCATAAACGAATTCAAATTTGAAGGGCATCTAATTAACAATGGATCTAAAAATGGGTTTGTGAGATTTGCATGGTAAAAGCAAGAAATTAGGGATTGTTTGAAGGGAATGACATCTACTTACTTGGTCTCTGTAACTATTTGCTTTGTTTTCCTAAAATTGTCTAGGAGAAAGACAGTGAAATCGAGAAAAGTTAGGGGTAACCAAATAGTCTGGGAGAAAGACAGACGAATTTGTATTATATACCCAAATAGTATACAAATATACCATTTTAGTATACAATTCATTCCAACTATATACCCTATTAGTATAACTATATACTATATTGATATCATATGCTAGTTAAATTATTTTTTGGTTGTATTTGCTGCATTTAATCGTTACAATATTTAATTTTATTTTAATAATAATAATATAGTACAATATCTTGAAATACCTTATTATTATATTAATATGTGATACACTATTTTTTTATTTTCTCTTTATGTATGTGTGTTATGTAATAGTAGTATAGTCATATAGTTGCCAAAAATTAACTAGTAAAACTGTATACCATGTTGGTATAGTTATATGTCATATTGGTATCATATGGTAGTTTGAACATTATTTTGGTTGTTTTAGTTGCATTTTAAGTGAGTTCTATTATGAAATTATTTATATCAACATGAGTTGTAATAATGCTGGAATTTTTGGGTGCTGATGGACATAAATTATGTATATTAATAGTTTTTATAATTATAGGCAATTGTTGGAATGACCTCATACAACTATATACCCTCTTAGTATACGAAATGAGCAAGTTATTTTGTGAATATTTAACTAGCAATACGAGCATGTAATTTTCTCATACTTTTATTGCGTCCTTTAATATTTTGGTAGAGTAGTATAGTCACAGATAGCTGTAGAAATATTCTAGAGAAGTCATATGCTCTGTTAGTATACATATATACCATATTGGTATCACATGTTACTAGAAGTCTTTTTCGCTACTTATACTTTTGTTCTATTTTTTAATATTTTATATCATATTTATTCTAACTGGTATATATGAAGATTTGATTGCCATAGATTGTATTTTCTTGCTCTATAAATAGTTGTATTACTGCTAATGATAGAGTGTTATAGGGAAGGAGATCAAGATTTTATGACAATCACGTGTTGATTCTTAGAATCTGATTATGTAATTTATGGTGCTCAACAATAATCAATGTGATTTTCAGTGCATTAGATCAAGTGACAACTGATATATTTCAGTTTACTAATTTAATTTAACAAATGAGAAAGAAAAATAAAATAAAAGGTATATTTTACTAGTTATATTAAAAAAATATAAACAAATATTTACTATATTGATATTCAGTGCATTACATCAAGTGACAACTGATATATTTCAGTTTACTAATTTAATTTAACAAATTAGAAAGAAAAATAAAATAAAAGGTATATTTTACTAGTTATATTAAAAAAAGATGAACAAATATTTACTATATCAATTATTATTTTTATTGTATAAAAAAAAGAATGATAAAAAATAATGAAAATAAAATAAAAGGTATATTTTACTAGTTATATTAAAAAAATATAAACAAATATTTACTATATCAATTATTATTTTTATTGTCTAAAAAAAAGAATGATAAATTATAATGAAAATAGTAAATGAAATTAGATTATGAATTTAAAAATAAAATAAAAGGTATATTTTACTAGTTATATTAAAAAAATATAAACAAATATTTACTATATCAATTATTATTTTTATTGTATAAAAAAAAGAATGATAAATTATAATGAAAATAGTAAATGAAATTAGATTATGAATTGAAAAAGAATATAAAAAAACTAAATGAAATTAGAAAAGAAAAAAATAGAAGAAAACGAGAAAAAAGAAAAGCAGAAAAGTAAAAAAGTAAAAAAAAAAAAGATGAAAAGAAGCATTGAAATAAAAAAGAATTAAAGAATAAAGAAAAAATTCTCTACAAAAACTATTATGAGTAGGAAATGTAATTAGTTTATGGGTAGAAAAATAAATGGGTAGACAAGGGTAAATAGTTTTGTTTTTATGGGTAACTGTGTCAAACCCCCAAAAAAAAGTTTATTGGGTTATCGGTTCGGTCTCGGTTTGCTTTTTTGTTATTGCGTAAAAACCGATAACCCAATAAGAATGAAGTAATTTATTAATTTACCCTTAAGTATATACTAGGGTTTTATTTTACTAATTTCCTTCCCTCTTCAGTTCACTCAGTCTTTGTCTCTCTCAATGTATTTCCGCCGCAGCCCCCAACTCCAAACAGTCAATCGCATCGTGTAACGCCAGACGCCTGACTCGTCAATCGCATCGTGTAAGTTTTGGCTCAAGATTTTTTGTTTGCTTCTTGTTAATTGTTCTGTTTGCTCAAGAATTTTGCCTCTGTTTGCTTCTGATTTTTGCCTATGTTTGCTTCTGGCTTATGTTTTCTGTTTGCTAACCGCCAGTCTTGGTGTATTCTCTACTCATGTGAAATTTATGGTTAGAGGAGTAGCAATTTTTTGATATTCAGTTTGAGTAATTGAGCACTTTTAATTTTAGTTTTATCTTATCGGGTAAACCGATAACCGAACCGATAAGGATCAATAACCGATAAGATGATAACCGATAACTAATATCTTATCGATTTGGTTATCGGGTTATGATATTTATAAACCGATAACCGATAGCCAAAATTGATTATTTTCAAAACCGAACCGAACCGACCGATGCCCACCCCTGTGTTAAGCTATTTATAGAGAAAGCCCCCTACTTTATTAATCCCGATTGTGTGGTTTTTTTGTCCTACCATAATAAGAAAAGGATAGAGTTTTCAAGGAAATAGAATCTTTGAGATATTTCTTTAACAAAATTATGTTGTTTTTATCAAACAAGTCGAAACACAACTATTCAGGGTTAATATATAATGGTCCTATGCAAGCTTAGGAGATCAAGTTGGGTAATTTCTAGGCGGATCGGAGTTGAAAGATTCACTAACGAATGAGCAAAATTCAAATTAAAGAACAGTATGTTTGATTGATGTTGACCTAATTATGTAACAACAATAAAATGAGGAGCCCATTTATTCAATAACCTCAACGTACTGTCCAAAAGAATCCTTTGGTACGTAACTTCTATTTCAACTACAAGCTGATCAAAAATTTGCAGAATTTGATGTGGGTCCCTATATATAGAGTATTTTCCTCGAAATTTCGTATTTTAACAATCGTGTTTCTTGACTCTGTGTCTCTGTCTCACATCTTAACACTCCATGTTGGATCTTGCTCTACTATAACATTTAAATATTGGCATCAAAATTGGTAAAGAAGAACTACCTATACCTAGAGCATTTGCAGCAATTCTTGGATTCTTGAAAATTATTTAATATTTGAGAGCTAAAATTGAAATGGTCCATTTGGCTATATATCCAGTTACACCCATTTTGAGATTTGAGTTCAACTACCCTCGATTCCTTGGCCACTTGTTTTATCATTTATAGAAACTACATAGATGAAAATATCATGAAGCATATGGTCCTGGAGGTGGACTATTGTGTTTTTAGCAAATAAAAGACTATCTAATATTTGTGGCAATTAGAGTTGGTGCTGATGGTCACCGGGTCTTACATTACAGGATTGTCCTTAGTTGTACAATTGTGATTAAAACGTATTTGGAATGCTAAGAGTAACATGGCCTCCATGTGCTATATATGTGGAAACCTCGGTCACCATTGTTTGACCAAAAAGCTATCGAATACTTTATAAGTTAGGGACAATCAAAGATTATGAGGAGGTAAATTGGAATCAACAATAATAAACCCAAGGATAGATTTATAGTTCATATGTTATTTGTTCTGATGAGATTGTAACGAGACTAAGTGGATTATCGACACAAATCACTAAGGGAGAAATAATAGAGAGAGAATGATAAACAGAGAGATAGTCAGAAGTTGTATTATTAATGAAAATAACACTTGCCATACAAATGATGGAGGCCTTTCCTTATATAGAAGGAAGGCTCCCTCGCCAAAATATCATTTATTCTAGGACTACTGTCATTCCAGAAATATAAACGGGCAGAGAGGACGGAGTACTCGTACGGCCAAGTTTGACAGTACGCCTTTATTGTTAGAGGCGTACCCTTTTTTGTTGTATGGGCGTGAAGGGAGGTATATTTGGCTTTAGTGGCCGTGAAAGGAAGCGTACTCGACTTTCATCATTTGCGTCTGATTCAACCCCATACAGTTAGTCTCTCCCCCTATTGGAGATGTATTCGACATACATCTGCAATGGGTGGAAAAGATCGACTCGTCTCGGAACTATCCGTATATATACATGTGGCTTATTTTTTGAACCGTCGTTTGCTGACGGCGTGCGTCATGATTACAACTGCTCCCGAGGTAGGCCAGGAGATGATTTGACGTTTCGATTTCCCGACTCCTTTTCTGACACCAACCTCTTCGAATCCCGTGTACTAGCCCGCTATAAATAGGGAGGGATTTCAAGTTTTTCCATTCTTCGGATCCCTACAAAAAGTTCTTTGCATTTTTGTTATTTTTTATAGCAGCTTTTCATTTTGACTTTCGGAGCGTGTTGACATACTTTGAACTTGATCAAAAGGCTGATAATCGCAAAAGGTAGTCGTCGTTGTGGGACAGACGGGGATGAGGCCACTTCCAGGGTTCCTCCACCTTCGGAAGGTGGGAAGAAATCACACAAGCCCCTCGTTCCTCTTTCTATAGATAACTTACTTCCCCGTGAACTATACGTTCGAAGAGACTTTCCCTCGAAGGGTGCTGCACCGGCATGGGAGAGGTCCAAATTAACCGAGTCTCATTTGGATGATCTTCGTGTTTCTTGTCAGATTCCGGGGACGGTAGTCACGCAAACGGCCGAGGGGGATTTTGACAATGTACACAGAATGGGATTATGTGCTTTCTACGAGTACCCCTTCATAATAGGGTGTGGCCTTCCTATCTACCCGTTGGCAGAGGAGCTATGCAAATTTTACAATGTATGTCCGGTCCAACTTAATCCTTACACGTGAAAAATATGTCATATCTTAATGACTTACGACGAGAGGGCCGGACTGACGTCACAGTATATCATCTGCTGCAATTATTCAGTCCCGGATTTATAAGGGGGGCGATGCTACAATTGCTGAACCGTGGGACGAAAGGCTTGGTCGTTGAGACGGACGACAATCCCAAACGCAAGTTTTGGCTGAAGGTTTTCTTCATTCAAACCTCGGACTTGGTGTCGAACCCCGCTGGATTCCCTGAAGCATGGAATACCGAACGTAGGTGTCGTTTCTTGTACTTAATTATTTACGCTTGCTCGACTTTCGTTACCTTTTTATATTTTTGTACTGCAACAAAGGTGCACACGCCCCAGTCTGTGCCGGATATTAGAGCATATGTGGGGCGGTTGATCCCGTTCGTTGAGGAATGTAGAACGTGGGCGGCATTCACCACGAGATATGGCCTTCGAGGTATTGTACTTGTTTTAGGTTTGGTGACCATGTTTTTTGACGTTGTATTTTCCAACGCATCTGGTTAATTGTGTTGGCAGCCCGGAACGCACCGCGGAGGAGGAGACGTCGAGCTGCCGCTTCCTCGTCGGCGGATTCTAGCTTTGAGCATGTAGCTCATGTAAGTGCGGTCATTTCTGAGGGCGATCATGCAGGATATGGAAGCGTCTAGAAAGGATACTTCCAATGCCGTTCGTTCTGAAGGCGAGGCCATGATTCGGGAGCCCGCTTCCGAGGACGTTCCTGAGACTTCTCATCCCATAGT
Organism: Nicotiana noctiflora; assembly: GCA_032618575.1. Lineage (NCBI taxonomy): Eukaryota > Viridiplantae > Streptophyta > Magnoliopsida > Solanales > Solanaceae > Nicotiana > Nicotiana noctiflora. Next base: position 426,485 of record JASVEL010013878.1, read on the forward strand.
CGAGTCGGTAATTGAATCGACGGTTGGAGAGGGCCCCTCGCCTCCATCTCCTCTAGTTGAAGAGGAGGCTTCCGAATGCGATGAGCCACTGGAGCAAAAAAGGCGCCAATTACTTCTTAGTAAAGGCGTGGTCTTGGAGAAGAGGAAGGCGGTTACTCGCCGCCCTTATCGAGGTCAGTCTTTATGGGCGACGCGATTCGACCGGATAAGGCGGCCCTCTTGAGGGAAGTTGCGAGCGGTACTGCTTCCCCTCACGTTGAGGATGATAGTATGCCAGCTGTCGTCGGGCTGGCTGCCGATGAGGAAGGAGCAGCTCCCGAACGAGCTCCCGCTTCTGCGGACGTGCCGCGAGAGGACTATGCTCGGTTGGATATGGTGACGATGGGACCTACCCATCGGCTTATGATTCCCACGGGATACAACTTGTTGCTAGACAACGAGCAGGCCGCGGTGGACATGTCTTTAGTATGCGGGGCTGCCGAGACCGAATCTTTAAAGGTCGTAAGCGACAAGGATTTATCTCGTCGAGTTGCTGACTCTGCTTTGCAGGTAAGATTTTGTCGTTGTTTTTTGTTGTTCTATCATGAGCCTTGAGGCGTGTGCCATTTTGAATTTTGTTTCTTCTTTGTTTTTCTCTCAGACCCTTATCTTAGAAGTGGAGCGAGGCCGACGGGAGCGGAAAAAGAGCGCCGCCTTTAGGAAGGCGACAAGGAAATACAGGGAGGTCCGCGGTAAGCACAAGACACTGACAGACCTTTATACCCAGGACCCGTAATTTCAAGTTTTCCGCGAGGGGTTGGAACAGGCGGAGGGTCAATTGCGGGAGCGCACGGCCCAGTTGGAAAAGGTGGATGCAGACCTAATGTTTGATGTGGCTCGAAACACTTAGCTGGAGAGTCTCCTTCAATAGAAGGATGAATAGTTGAAAGTGGGTCGTGTGGTGATGGCGGAGGTAGCTGAGTTGCATTCCAGAGTTGGTGCCCTAACTACCGAACTGGGGGCTACAATGGCTGAGGTGGTCGCTCCTTAGCAGGCGGAGGCGGTCGATCCTGTTGGCGACGTGTCCCGCGAAGCTCACGACATGTGGGTGTATGCTGAGGTGAGGCAGACTGTATTCGAGGAACTGCGGGCAGACTGCAGAGCCATCGAGGCAGGGGTTGAAAATCAGCATCGCCTGGTTAGGGTTACGCGTGAAACTTGTGGGTATAACTCTGACTCCCCGGACCCGGCAGGCTATACTTTTGTGGATCTGAACCAGTTGGGCACGGGGTCTTGGATTTCCTTGGCGTTCCGGATCGAGGGTGGTGATGACTGTGCTGACGGTGCGGCGGAGGGTGGCGGAGGCCAGGGTAGTTAGATTAAACCCTTTTTCTGATTTTGTAATCGAAGAGACGTTGTAATATGTGAATTATTTATAATGATACATGGGAATTATTGTGTTTTTATGTCTTATTTTACAATTTCCATTTTGCATATTTGTTGCATGGCATCGCCTTTTATTAATTTGATTTATCGTAGTTAGGTCGAATTGACTCTGGTCACGGCTGCTTGTGTGTTTTTGGGAGGCTATTATTTTTCCCTTGGCTCTGATTATATCGGGCTGAGTCGACTTAGTTGTTTCGACATTGGCCTTAGTTTTTTACGCATTCAGGGGTGGTTGTGGCCTCTTGTGTTTATGGACGGCCGTAGCCACTGTTAGGGCCTTAGCCTTTTACGTTTATGTGTGGCCGTGGCCTTTTGATTCTCAGAGATGACCGTAGTATTCTCGTACGCTATTAGGGTCTTAGCCTCTTGCATTTATGGGTGGCCATGGCCTTTTGTTTCTCGGAGATGACCGTAGTCTTCTCCTACGCTATTAGTGCCTTAGCCTCTTGCGTTTATGGGTGGCCGTGGCCTTTTGTTTATCAAAGATGATCGTAGTCTTCTCATACGCTGTTAGGGCCTTGGCCTTTTGCGTTTATGGATGGTCGTGGCCTTTTGTTTCTCGGAGATGATCGTAGTCTTCTCGTACGCTGTTAGGGCCTTAGCCGTTTGCGTTTATGGATGGTCGTGGCCTTTTGTTTCTCGGACATTACCGTAGTCTTCTCGTACGCTGTTAGGGCCTTAGCCTTTTGCGTTTATGGATGGTCGTGGCCTTTTGTTTCTCGGAGATGATCGTCGGCTTCTCGTATGTTGTTAGGGCCTTAGCCTTTTGCGTTTATGGATGGCCGTGGCCTTTTGTTTCTCGGAGATGACCATAGTCTTCTCGTACGCTATTAGGACCTTAGCCTCTTACGTTTATGGGTGGTCGTGGCCTTTAGCATCTTCGAGCTTCTTTTTCAATATATTAAGTATGGTTTTGTTGGATGACTCTGCCTGGCCGTTGGCGATAGGATGATATGGCGTTGAGATTATTCTTTTGATACGCCATTTGTCGAAGAAGTCGGTTGTTTTTTTCCCTACAAACCGTCGTCCGTTGTCGCAGGTTATTTCTTTGGGATGCCGAAGCGGCATGTAATATTTTTCCAGATGAAGGCGATGACTTCTTGCTCGCGAATCTGGGTGTAGGCACCTGCTTCCACCCACGTGGAGAAATAGTCAGTTAAAACTAGTAAAAAGTGTACCTTTACTCGCCCGACAGGTAGTGGTGCGATTATGTCCATTCCCCATTTGCTGAAGGGCCATGGTGAAGTGACTGAATGGAGATGTATTAAAGGGGAAAACTTTTGGCACTTCTCGCACTAGCGGATGTATTCGGCCGCGTCTTTTTTCATGGTGGGCCAGTAGTACCCAGCCCATACCAGGCATCGCTCGAGTGTGCGGTTACCTGTATGAGCGTCTCAATGGCCTTCGTGAACCTCCTCTAATACCGACGTTGTTTGGTTGGGTCCTAGGCACTTGGACAGGGGTCCTCCAGAAGTCCTCTTGTAGAGGTCGTTATTTACTATGCAGTACCTTGCTGCCTGCATGCAAAGCTTTTTGCTTCCTTTTTGTCGGGCGGTAATGTTCTATCCTGTAAATATGATATAAATTGGTTGTGACAGTCCCAAGTTAGATGTAGGGAGAGTACCTCAGTATGGTCGATTGTTGAGTGAAGGAGGGTGATGGTGCTTTCTTTGTTTAGGTTTGTGGCGGCAGCGGCCATCTATGCTAGTCCGTTTTCTTCGGTGTTATGTGCTCTAAGAATCTGTTCGAATTGGCACTCGTTGAGTTGTGCCATTAGCTTATGGATTTCCGCTTGGTATTCCTTTGTTCCTTGATCTGATAAGTCCCAGTGATTTGATTTACCACGAATTGCGAGTCGTAGTGCAGGACAAGTCGGCGAGCTTCGTACCTGATGGTCAATTTTATACCTGCAATAACGGCTTCATACTCTTCCTCGTTGTTAGTCATTTCGGGGCATCGTATGGACTGGCGAATGATTTCGCCCATATCGACTTCGAGGAGGAGTCCCAGTCTAGATCCTGAGGCGTTTGCGGCCCCATTGGTGTAGAGGGTCCAGGGGTCATTGCTCGAGGCGGCATGTAGGGTTTCCTTTTCCGCCTCTGGCGATATTTTGACACTGAAATCGGCCACGAAGTCGGCGAGGACTTGTGACTTGATGGCGGTCCTGGGAATATATGTGATATCGTGCTCACTAAGCTCTATGGCCCATCCGGCAAGCCGGCCCGATAGTTCGGGCTTGTGCAAGATGCTTCTCAGAGGAAAAGTGGTCACCACTTTGATGGGATGGTATTGGAAATAGGGTCTCATCTTTCTAGAAGCTGTGACCAGTGCCAGAGCCAATTTTTCGAGGTGTGGGTATCGTGTTTCGGCGTCTACTAGGGTTTTGCTAATGTAATAGATAGGTGATTGCGTACCTTTTTCTTCACAAACCAGTACTGCACTAACCGCGACTTCTGACACGGCTAGGTACGTCAGTAGAGACTCACCTGGTTTCGTTTTTGACAGCAGCGGTGGCGATGATAGATACGCTTTTAGCCCTTGTAGGGCTTTGACGCATTCATCGTTCCAGTAGAATCCGTTGTCTTTTCTCAGTATGGTGAAGAATTTGTGGCATCTGTCCGAGGATCGGTAGATGAAATGGGAGAGAGCGGCTATCCGACCTGTCAATTTTTGGACCTGTTTCTTGCTGTTGAGCGTTTTGGGTATTGAAGCGATCGCCTTGATTTGGTCAGGATTGACTTCGATCCCCCTTTGGGATACGAGAAAACCTAAAAACTTTCCCGACGCCACGCCGAAGGCACATTTCTCGGGATTCAGTTTCATCCCATACTTTTTCAGTATTTCGAAGGCCTCATGTAAGTGGTCGATGTGATCTTCCTTTCTGGCAGACTTCACTAGCATGTCGTCGATGTAAATTTCATGGTTTTCCCGAGTTGTTCTTTGAACATCTAAGTGACCAGTCTTTGATATGTGGCCCTTGCGTTCTTGAGATCAAAGGGCATCACCTTGTAGCAGTAGGTACCCTGGTTTGTAATGAACGTGGTCTTTTCTTGATTTTCTTCGGCCATTAAGATTTTGTTATAACCAGAATATGCGTCCAAGAAGCTTAGTAGTTCAAGCCCGGCGGTGGCATCGATCAGTTGGTCGATGTGAGGGAGGGGGAAGGAATCCTTGGGGCATGCCTTGTTCAGGTCGGTGAAGTCTACGCACATTCTTTATTTTCCGATCTTCCTTTTGACCATCACTGAGATGGCGACCCATTGTGGGTATTTTGATACTTTGATAGAGCCATTGGCGAGCAGTTTTTCTACTTCCTCGCGAACTGCCTCATTGATCGCGGCGTTAAACTTTCTCCTGATCTGTCGTACCGGCGGATGTAGCGGGTGGACGTTGATCTTGTGGGTGGCGATGTCTGGTGAAAGTCCTGACATGTCAGCATGGGAAAAAGCAAATGTATGTGCATGGTTAGTCAAAAATTCATGGTACTTACCCGGGTTGGCGAGCCCGTGGCCGATGTATGCTTTCCTTTCGGGGTTGTGAAGATCTAGCTGAACTGGATCAAGGTCCTCAATTATGGCCTTACAAGCCTCTACAATGTCTGGGTCTCTGATGGCGTCGGCCGTCGGGTCCGCTTTAGTCCCCGACACGGCTCATTGCTATGCCTTCGCACTTGCCCCGTTCAGTTGCCGGGTATGGGCACAATCTTGTGTTATCTTATAACATTCTTGTGTTGTGCGCGGTTCTCCTTTGATGCTGAATATCCCCTATGGGGTAGGGAACTTAACCACTTGGTATAAGCTTGAGGGGACCGCTCGCATGGCGTGTATCCATGGACGTCCGATGATGACATTATAGGCCATCTCTTGGTTCATTACGTGGAAGGTGGTCTCCAATGTGACTCCCCCCCGCGAGGATGGGTAGAGTCACTTCTCTTGATGTACGTTCCACTGTATTGTTAAAACCAGTTAGAGTTATACAGCGCGGTGTTATCATGTCCTTGAGTCCCATCTGCGAGAGGACTCTCGGATGGATGATGCATGCGCTGCTTCCGTCATTGATCATGACTCTCCTGACGTCTGTATCAATAATTCGTAAAGTGATAACTTAAGCATTATAATGGGAAAAACACAAATCATCGGCGTCAGACTTATCGAAGGTGCTACTTCATTCGAGGTTATTGTACCGTTCGTGGGAAACGGTCCTCTTCAGTCTGTGTGTGTTGGCGAATTTGACATGGTTGATAGCAACGTCGGTACCATCTCCGACGATCATGTTTACCGTCCGCGTCGGGGAGAGTGTCTTTGGTGGTCCGCGGGACTGCTCTCGCCCGCGTGCGAAATTGGCATTTCCCTTGTCGCTGAGCAGCTCCTTTAGGTATCCTTGGTTTAGCATCTTGACGACTTCCTATCGTAGACCTATGCAATCCTCGATCCAGTGCCCCTGTTCTTGGTGGAATTCACACAGGACGTTTAATTTCCTTGTGGCAGGGTCCGATTTCATTTTCTGATACCACTGTACCTTGGTGCCAAGCTTTTCCAGTGCGTACACAATCTCTAAAGGAGATACACAAAAATTATGTGATGAAATGATAGGGGGCGTACCTCTTTCGTTTCTGAGCGAGGTGAGATAACGTTGTAGTTCATCTACGTGACGAGGGGGCGGATGAAGAGACCTCATATAGGGCTGATGCCGTTCTTTATTAGGGCGAAGGGGCAGTTCCTGACGTCCCTCGTGACGTCGATCTTTCCTTTGTGTCTGGGTTAATAGTTGTTAACCGTCTGGTCGGTCCATTGAGGTCATCTTCGTCTGCTCGTACCTCAGCGTAGTAGGCGTTATGGATCTCATCCCAAGTTGTGGGAGGGTATTTCATGAGCCGGCTTAGTAGTTTCTTGGTTGCTCTGGAACCGTCCCTGCTGAGTCCATTCTGAAAAGCGGCTACCGCCATGCCTTCCGATACGTTTGGTAGGCTTATCCTTACCCTATTGAATTTGGAGAGGAAGTCTCAGAGGCCTTCGCTTGTGATTTGTCTGACGGCGAAGATGTCATTCACCCGTGCTTCTGCCTTCTTTGCGCCGGCATATGCAGTGATGAACTTGTCTGCCATTTCTTTGAAGGTTGAGATTACTTTTGTGGGTAGTTGAGAATACCATGTCAGGGCTTCTCCGGTCAGCGTCTCGCCGAACTTCTTCAGCATCACAAATGATACATGTTCCTTAGACAGGTCATTACTTTTCACGGCGGTGATGTAATGGATGAGATGATCTTTGGGGTCGGTGGTCCCATCGAACACTATCAGATAAGGAGGCATCTTGAAAGTTTTCGGGATGGTGTAAGGGGCGGCCTCCTTGGAGTGGGGTTGTTCCACAAACCTCCCTATGTCACGTTTGGGCAGCATTTTCGGCGCTCAGGGGATCTTATCGACCGTATCGTGATGCTCCTTCATTTGGTCGCGGAGGACCTTGTTTTCGCTTTCCATTTCTTCCATTTTTCTCAAAATGGACGTTAATGTGTCATCGTGCATTTGCGTTTCGACGGGTTGGTTGTTGGTCCGCATATCCTCTTGCTCGTCCGCTGTGGCGGTGATACTTGTCTTTGGTGCTACTTTTTCATGACTCCGTGGTGGTTTTTCAATTAGGCCGCTCAGGGTGCTTGTCAACCATTCTTCCAGTAGCTTTTTGACCGCCGGGGGTAATTCTTTTGCAGCGAATGTGGAGATGTCTTTTTCCTGCAAAGTTACAAGATTCCCGGATGGGGAAGGTGAGGCTTCTGTCTCTGGTGCGATATCGGAGGTGGTGTTGATGGTAGCTCTACCACCGATCTCGTTCAGGGAACTCAGGAGGTTGGTGGTGACTTCCATTATAGCTTTGGACCGGGTATTATTTTCAGCCATTTTGGAGTTTTATCTGGTAATCTGATCCTTCGGGTGTGTACTACAGGTTTGATTCTCGAAATCCCCACAGACGGGCCAAATTGTTTGACCTAAAAGCTATCGATTGCTTTATAAGTTAGGGACAATCAAAGGTTATGAGGAGGTAAATCAGAATCAACGATAATAAACCCAAGGATAGATCTATAGTTCGTACGTTATTTGTTCTGATGAGATTGTAACGAGACTAAGTGGATTATCGACACAATAAACTGAGGGAGAAATAATAGAGAGAGAATGATAAACAAAGAGATAGTCAGAAGTTGTATTATTAATGAAAATAACACTTGCCTTACAAATGAGGGAGGCCTTTCCTTGTATAGAAGGAAGGCTCCCTCGTAAAACTATCATTTATTCTAGGACTACTATTGTTCCAGAAATATAAACGGGCGGAGGGGACGGAGTACTCGTACGGGCGAGTTTGACAGTACACCTTTATTGTTAGAGGCGTACCCATTTTCGTTGTATGGACGTGAAGGGAGGTAAATTTGGCTTTAGTAGCCGTGAAAGGAGACGTACTCGACTTTCATCATTTGCGTCCGATTCAGCCCCATACAACCATCATACAACACATAGATGATATTTTGGTTCATTGATTTGTTGTACACATATATATATATATATATATATATATATATATATATATATATATATATATATATAGGCGGATCCAGAATTTAAATTCTATGAGTTCAAACCTATTATATTTTTAAAACTATGGGTTCATATCTATTATTTTTACAATTTTAATAAATTTTTACATATAAAATTTTACTCCGCGTCAAAAGTTATGGGTTCTGTTGAACCCGTTGTAACGACCCGGATTTCCCACCATCAGGAGTCATGATGGCGCCTACTAGTGGAAGCTAGGCAAGCCAAATATTACTTACATTTCTATTAGTTACCAATGTAACGATCCGGCCCGTCGTTACGGGAATTTCCACCTCGTTACCTTGCATTTACATATCTTATGATTTTATATCAGTGTTAGAACCTATCGGATGAGTTAGGAATGAATTGAATTGAAAATGAAGCAAATAGCATGTTTGAGGGAAGTTTGAATATGGAAAGTCAACCTAGAGTTGACTATCGAGTTAGAGTGCTCGGAATCAGATTCTGATGATTCGACTAGTTTCGAGGGATCATTTATGACTTAGGAGAGCAATCGGAATTGAATTTGGAGATCCGGTGTAGAAATAGGCTTGAATTGGCTAAGGTTGAATTTTGGCGAAATCCGATCGATAGGTGAGATTTTGATCCGGGGGTCGGAATGGAATTCCGACAATTCCTGTAGCTTCGTCATGTGATTTTGGATATGTCCGCAAATTTTCAGGTCATTCGGACGTCGTTTAGTCGGGTTTTTGATCGAATGTGAATTTTTGAAATTAAAGTTAAACTTAAGCTTGAATTTGTTGAAAAAGAACGATTTTGATGTTAACGATAGAGTTTTGATGATTGGAACAAGTTTGAATGATGTTATAAGAGGTGTTAGTACTTTTGGTTGAGGTCCCGGAGGCTTCGGGGTAAATTCGGATGCCCAACGGGTCATTTTTGGAAGATTTTTGCCGTTTTAAGCATAAATGTAATGATCCAAAGGTCTATTTTTAGTTCTAGAGATCCAAATTTGATTTCGAGACTTTGAGAATTTAAATAATGAATTATAGGACTGATCCGGAAATTTTGGTTTAATTTCATCAAGTCGCGATTGGGTTTTCGAGGCAAAACATGAGTTAATTGTTTAACGAGCAAAATTGATGTTGCACTTAGCAAATGAAATCCAAATTCAGTTTTGTTTGAACCACTAGATCCGTATCAAAATTACGGAGTCATAGGAGAAAGAATCATCGAATTCCGAGTTCGTATGATTGAGTTATAGCATTTTTAGTGAAATAAAAAGCTGCTGCAATTTTCTGGGGCAAATCTGGTATTTTCGCTTCTGCGATGAACAGTACCCGCAGAAGCGGGTGAACAGTGATTTTCAGAAGCGATGAACAGTGAAATCGCACCTGCGGTGAACAGTAACCGCAGATGCGAAAATCGCTGGACATATAAATTTGGGGTAGTCCGAGATGTTTCTTCATTTTTGGAGCTATGGAGCTCGGATTGAAGCGATTTTCGAAGCGATTTTCACCATATGGATGGGGGTAAGTGTTCTCTATCCAAAAGTGATTATATTTAATGATTCCATGGTTATTTTCATCAAGTATTAGTGAATCAAATGGAAGAAATCGGAGAAAATTTATAAACTTTTCAAAAACGAAAATTTAGGATTTGAAGGGTCATTTGTCGTCCGATTTGGGAGTTCTTGGTATGTACGGACTCGTAGAGAGACGAGGATTCCGAAAATATGAGTTTCGAAAGTTTTCGAGATGTGGGCCCGAGGCTCGGGTTTTGCCAATTTCGTGATTTTTGATATTTTTCGAGTTTTATTTTCGATTGGGTTATGTTCCATTAGCCTATTTTGATATATTTGTACTGATTTTGACTAGTTTTGACGTGCATGGATGCTGGTTCGAGGAGCTAAAGTGTCGCGGGCATGAGTTTTCGTCGGTTCGAGGTGGGTAATTCTTGTAAATGATGTCCTGAGGGTTAGTAAACCCCGGACTTGCACATCTTAGTGCTGTGTTGAGGTGACTTGCACGCCGGATAACCGGCGTGGGGTAGAGCACCATTGGGGATTGTGACTTGGTCCGTCCCGCGTAATAAATAATAACACCTAATTGTTGAAGTGAATTGGACTAATTATCATGTTTGGACTTCGTGCCAATTATTTGAGTCCTTCAGGGATTGGTATCACCGTTTTGATAACACTGTTCTTATTTTATTCTAAATTTAAGGTTTAAAATGGAATTATTGCTATTCAACAGATTTTTATAAGGTTATGAAAAACTTGCACAAGTTCTTAATGAACATTTCTATCTGCGAGCTAATATGATATTGTCGCCGTAGGCTTTCTTGATTATTTGTTAGATCGATCGGGGCCGAGGGCCATATGTTAGTGGCATGACATTCATGCGAGCATACGCATACACACGCACGGATCGGACCGCACGCCGCGCAGTGGTATACGGATCGGGCCGCGCGCGCGCAGCAGGTGTGATATTATTATCGTGCTTGGGCGTAGGAGCCCCTCCGAGTCCGAACCCCCACAGCGAGCACGGGTACCCAAATTGGATCGAGCTACACGCCGTAGCGGTCATATCGCATCGCATGGCATACATACATTGGTTTACGTGTACTACGTGGCATAACATTTAGCACTCATACATTACCGGCACACATGCATTAGTTGCCTTATTGACTAGATCTCCCGGTGTAAATTGATAAGGAGTGCTGAGCCCGAGGGGCTGATTTGAGTGCGGACTTGCACTGCTCGAGATTGTATCCAGGTATTGGTATATTATCATGAAAGAAAGTAGCTAAAAATTGAGATTTCTAATAATCTATTCACATATGCTAGAAAGGGATAAAAAGATAGCTCTGTATTGTGTAGCATGAGATAGTGCCTATCGTGGTTTTCTTCCCTTCAGCATTATTTACTTTTATTACTGCTGAGTTGGAAGTACTCACACCCGACTCCCTGCACCTTGTGTGCATATCCAGGTACATCACAGCAGAGCTGATTCTATTGCGGCTCGGGAGTGCTTTTGGACAGTCGAGGTAGCTTCCAGCGTTCGCAGGACCTGATTCTCCAGTTTGTCTATATTTTGTTCTGATCATCCCACACTTGTGCACAGTTATATTCACTATTTACACTTGTATACTCCGTAGAGGCTCATGACTCTTGACCCTTCGGTCTATGGGAGTTGGCACGTGTTGGGACTTGGTTCCCTGTTTTTAATATGTATCTATCACTGTTGAATTATTTCCGTATGCTTAAATTGGATAAAGTGAGCTTATGGCTCCATGATTGTTGTTAATTGGTCAGGCTGGCCTAGCAGTGTGCTGGGCACCATCACGACCGGATTTGGGGTCGTGACAAGTTGGTATCGAAGCCTAGGTTTACTAGGCCTCATGAGTCTTGAGCCGGTTAGTAGAGTCTTGTGGATCGGTACGGGGACGCCTGTACTTATCCTCGGGAGGCCGCGAACCTTTAGGAAACACTTCACATTTCTTGGAATTCTTATCGTGCGTACTTGATTCAGCTTGAGATATGCTTTTGAAATTCCTTCCGCACGTCTGTGTACGCATCGAGCGCTCAGTAATATAATTGACTTATGGCTTGCAATTCCCCGATCGAGGGGCGAGATATAATCTCCATGAGTTCATGTTGGGCCAGTCGGGAGGACTTGAGGCCGGATCCTTGTCTATGGCTTGAGCACCAAGGTATTAATTTTGCGAGTCGGTATTATGAAGTTCATACGATCGGTACTGATCCTTATTGTGCAAATGGCAGTTTGATAATGGGAGAGCCGTAAGGTATTCAGTTCTTATTGTGATTTGATATGTAGCCCTAGCTATGGGCGTGAGAAATAATTATCATATCTCGTAATTGGAAGGTAAAGTGCCTTATGTGTAGTGGAACGAGTTTAAACTCAGGAAGACTAAAGTGATTTTGATATGTGTTATGATTCGAGCAGGTACAACGCAGGTTCAAGTATAAATTATGATAATATAATTCGTATAGTATTGAGATTTAATGTTGTTGAAATACATTGTGATATCTTGTTGAGTTGTGGATGTATTGTTAGAATGGTTTGGTGATTCTCTGGCAGGTGGATAGGCCAATTTACAAAGGAAACTCCGCCGAAATTTTTGGAAAATTTGGGACTTAGAAAAGCTTTTTGTCACCTAAAGAGTGGGCGTAACTGTTGTGTGTGAATGAATGCAAGAATTGCAGAAGAGCTAAGGTCTCTGATGATTCGAGTCTCTGTCAAGGCTTGTAAATGACTTGAGTTTAATCTCATATTAAAATTTCGGCATCACTTGAGTAATAATGATATGAGTGGTTAAAAGTGCCTTGATGAATGGCTTCGAGCTAAGTTGGGGAGGTTGCTATTGAATAACTGATTGCACTATTGTGTGCTATGTTGATTGCGTCTCTAAGTATGTTGGGAAATTCTGGTAAAGCTTATGGTGCTTCGTAGATCTGATGAAGTACTAGGGTGTTTTGAACTGCTGTTGATAAAGAATATTCACCGTATAGAAAAGAAAGATAGCTGATTGTATCTGTAAGTAATCATGTTCTGCGATGTCAGAGTTCTAACAAAACACGAGTGATCCTACTCAATAGGACAGTTGAATTACAGATGAATAAGGGTGAATGATGCCCGAGAATGGTTTTGCAGTGTTCAGGATTTTGCTTGTAACAGTCAGGTGCCTTAAGATTGTGTGTGTGGCTAAAGATGGCGGTTTCGTTAGAAAAGATCAAGGCTTGTGTTATATCATGTGAATGATGGGATTCTACGTATCCGCATTGGGAAGTAATGATAACAATTTAAAAATCGCGGGAAGTTCATCAAAATAAAGTGTGGTAGAATGTGGTACTTTTGGGAAACATTGAGAGAGTATTCAGTGGCCTATGGGCCTTAGACCGTGTGGTTTTGTGTACGAGTCCTGTGTGGTAAAAAGGGTTGAGGCATTGTCGTACTACAGTAAAGACAGATAGGTAATTAGAGACAAATCAGAAAGGAAACTGGGTAAATGGAACAACTTGTTAGTAAACCAAAATAGTATAAAAAGGAATACGATTGATTTCTGGTATGTGGTTGAAGTAATGAGTCTTGCAGATATTGTGCAGCAAAGCTCTTGAGTGCTGGCAGTTGTGTAACTTGATATGGGTATAAGGACTCAGTCCTGGCAGTTAAACTTATGCAACGAATGGGAATGAAGAGTTTGTGATGTGTTTTATCATGGTTTGAAAATGAGTATACTCCTGTCGGTATGCGAAGCGTGGAACGTGTAATGAGTTTTCTTCTATATGGGATCACGAAAGTCCTTGACTAGTTGAGTGCGCCGATGTGAGGCGGAGGAAAGGGATATGAATTTCCATGATGTCTTAGTGTGATATGGTATACACGATGTGTTACGGAAAGTTGATAATGGTATATTCTAGGTTTTGAGATCAGTTCATAATATATGAGAAGTCAATAAAATTATTGAGCAGCGCGGACAGCTGCAGGTGAATTAAGAATCGATCTTTCTGGTGATTAAGGAAAATGGTACTGCTATTCTAGTAATTTGGCAGGGTATATGGTCCAAAAGGACAAGGTAATGTAAACTGATAATATCTAGTGGTATGGTGGTATTCTCTTGTTGGATCGACTATAATAATTGAGTCGTCGATGGCATAGTAAAACTCCCGAATGGCTTTCGTGGTATGAATGGACGCTTGATGTGCGTTATGTATTTGTATGGTGAAGTACGGAATCAAGCATGGTGATTCATGTGTTATATGTGTGTTAGAGACTAGAAGTTCTCGTAACCCGCCTACGCAGCGGTGGTATGTCGTTGTATCGGCACCGTTTAGTGGTTATTGGAAATTGGAAGCCCTCGTATCCCTTGTAGCTAACTATGAAAGGGGAGCTCAACTCGGACAGAATTGTCTGCTCTTTTTGTAACAACTGCGACTGGGATAACTCCACTGACTTGACGGCGAAAACATCATCGGAGCAGCGTTCCTTCGCGACGGAGACGGCGGCAGAAGAGCCGTGGCCTATGGTATGCCCTCTGGTCCAATCCATTTAGAGAATAAGAAGGTTGGTAGACAGTATAAGAATTTTCGAAAGTGTTCTGGTTTTGATTAGTTAGAAGATGCGAGGCATATATATATATATATATATGTGGCCGAGCTTGAGGCTATATGTATATATATGTTTGCTATAATGAGAAAATTCGACTCAATATGCATTTCCTTTTGCGAGATTTATGCGAGGATCGGGTGGCACGCCGCCACGGGTTATTTGGATCGGGTGGCACACCGCCACAGGTATGGTATCTGGAACGGGTGGCACGCCGCCACGGGTATGTCATTGGAGCGGGTTGCACGCCGCAACAGAATATTGTGAAAATATAGTTAGTTATATGCTACCTTGTATACAATACTTTCTCGCTTCTGAGGAAAAGACCGTTTTGAGTATCGCTTGGCGAATGGTACATCGGTTGTGTCCTTTCAGAATTTAATAGCATACATTAATTGTTTCACCGTGGGTGAGGTTGATTGCTTGGGTTCAAGACCTAGATCTGTGCGTGGCTAACCGTTTGAGCTTAGTGGCTTGAGGTGCTTCATGAGTAATAATGTTGGGATAGAATCACGAATCGTGGCAAGGCCACGTGATGTTATGACCTCTCGAGGAGGATTCAGGTACTCTAATTCTATAATGCGAGACACGATCTCAGTTCTATGTTATGATGACACAGAGGAATTGAATTGCAGCTCTTTTGCTGGAGACAGTTATCATGATTTGAGCTGTCATGATTCGAGTGTGTTCAGACGTTTCTATTGGAGCCTACGTTTTGCTCGTCGTGGCTTAGGCCGGTGTTGAGGTGTCATATAACCAGTGCGGTGTGTTATAATCGAAATGACCGTTGGAGTTATTAATGAATACGAGCATATTGGATCTTAGCTTGTTAGAAAGGTAAAAATCGAGGTTTGGCTCCGAAACCTATCGTGGTATGAGTTTTAAAAAGGGAAATAGATTCACGAATGGTTAACCCGAGAGATGGGTTCGGTATATCGCGTGCTTCAGCTGCCGTGGGCAGGATATGGAGGTGTTGGAATAAGACTCTATCTAATGAAAGAGGTTTTCAACTAGTATTTGGTGATTGTGGCCAGTTGTTGTGATTAGAGACTATCGTCTCGAGTGATTGGGTTGTCGATACATCATATGATCTCACCCGGAGTAGTGAATATGGGTTATTGCAGTGGATTCGAGTGTATCCCGAGTATAGGCATGGGATTTGCAATTGGCATATGATTTCAGAAAGTGCAATGTGATTTATGGTTCAGATGGTCTGTGAAATTTTGACTATATGGTGTTTTCGGACTTATGTGAGATAGGGTGACGTATGATCGCTCGAGTATATGCTTGGTAAGGTCATTCAGCTATTGGGTTGCTTCTAGTACAACTCTGAGTCCGCTCGAGGACGAGCGTTTGTTTAAGTTGGGGAGTTTGTAACGACTCGGCCCGTCGTTACGGGAATTTCCACCCTGTTACCTTGCATTTACATATCTTATGCTTTTATATCAGTGTTAGAACCTATCGGACGAGTTAGGAATGAATTGAATTGAAAATGAAGCAAATAGCATGTTTGAAGGAAGTTTGAATATGGAAAGTCAACCTAGAGTTGACTATCGAGTTAGAGTGCTCGGAATCGGATTCCGATGATTCGACTAGTTTCGAGGGATCATTTATGACTTAGGAGAGCAATCGGAATTGAATTTGGATATCCGGTGTAGAAATAGGCTTGAATTGGCTAAGGTTGAATTTTGGCGAAATCCGATCGATAGGTGAGATTTTGATCCGGGGGTCGGAATGGAATTCCGACAATTCCTGTAGCTTCGTCATGTGATTTTGGATATGTCCGCAAATTTTCAGGTCATTCGGACGTCGTTTAGTCGGGTTTTTGATCGAATGTGAATTTTTGAAATTAAAGTTAAACTTAAGCTTGAATTTGTTGAAAAAGAACGATTTTGATGTTAACGATAGAGTTTTGATGATTGGAACAAGTTTGAATGATGTTATAAGAGGTGTTAGTACTTTTGGTTGAGGTCCCGGAGGCTTCGGGGTAAATTCGGATGCCCAACGGGTCATTTTTGGAAGATTTTTGCCGTTTTAAGCATAAATGTAATGATCCAAAGGTCTATTTTTAGTTCTAGAGATCCAAATTTGATTTCGAGACTTTGAGAATTTAAATAATGAATTATAGGACTGATCCGGAAATTTTGGTTTAATTTCATCAAGTCGCGATTGGGTTTTCGAGGCAAAACATGAGTTAATTGTTTAACGAGCAAAATTGATGTTGCACTTAGCAAATGAAATCCAAATTCAGTTTTGTTTGAACCACTGGATCCGTATCAAAATTACGGAGTCATAGGAGAAAGAATCGTCGAATTCCGAGTTCGTATGATTGAGTTATAGCATTTTTAGTGAAATAAAAAGCTGCTGCAATTTTCTGGGGCAAACAGTACCCGTAGAAGCGGGTGAACAGTGATTTCCGCTTCTGCGATGAACAGTTCCGCAGAAGCGATGAACAGTGAAATCGCACCTGCAGTGAAGAGTAACCGCAGATGCGAAAATCACTGGACATTTAATTTGGGGCAGTCTGAGATGTTTCTTCATTTTTGGAGCTATGGAGCTCGGATCGAAGCGATTTTCGAAGCGATTTTCACCATATGGATGGGGGTAAGTGTTCTCTATCCAAAAGTGATTATATTTAATGATTCCATGGTTATTTTCATCAAGTATTAGTGAATCAAATGGAAGAAATCGGAGAAAATTTATAAACTTTTCAAAAACGAAAATTTAGGATTTGAAGGGTCATTCGTGGTCCGATTTGGGAGTTCTTGGTATGTACGGACTCGTAGAGAGACGAGGATTCCGAAAATATGAGTTTCGAAATTTTTCGAGATGTGGGCCCGGGGCTCGGGTTTTGCCAATTTCGTGATTTTTGATATTTTTCGAGTTCTTTCGATTGGGTTATGTTCCATTAGCCTATTTTGATATATTTGTACTGATTTTGACTAGTTTTGACGTGCGTGGATGCCGGTTCAAGGAGCTAAGGCGTCGCGGCCATGAGTTTTCGTCGGTTCGAGGTGGGTAATTCTTGTAAATGATGTCCTGAGGGTTAGTAAACCCCGGACTTGCACATCTTAGTGCTGTGTTGAGGTGACTTGCACGCCGGATAACGGGCGTGGGTAGAGCACCATTGGGGATCGTGACTTGGTCCGTCCCGCGTAATAAATAATAACACCTAATTGTTGAAATGAATTGGACTAATTATCATGTTCGGGCTTCGTGCCAATTATTTGAGTCCTTCAGGGATTGGTATCACTGTTTTGATAACACTGTTCTTATTTTATTCTAAATTTAAGGTTTAAAATGGAATTATTGCTATTCAGCATTTTTATAAGGTTATGAAAAACTTGCACAAGGTATTAATAATTATTTTTGCTGTGAGCTAATATGATATTGTTGCCGTAGGGCTTTCTTGATTATTTGTTAGACCGATTGGGGCCGAGGGCCATATGTTAGGGCATGACATTCATGTGAGCATATGCATACACATGCATGGATCGGACTGCACGCCGCAGTGGTATATGGATCGGACTGCGCGCCGCAGCAGGTGTGATATTGATATTGTGCTTGGGCTGTAGGAGCCCCTCCGGAGTCTGGACACCCCCAGTGAGCACGGGTAACCAAAAGGATCGGGCTACACGCCGTAGCGGTCATATGCATTGCACGGCATACATACATTGGTTTACGTGTACTACGTGGCATAACATTTAGCACTCATACATTATTGGCACACATGCATTAGTTGCTTTATTGACCAGATCTCCTGGTGTAAATTGATAAGGAGTGCTGAGCCCGAGGGGCTGATTTGAGTGCGGACTTGCACTGTTTGAGATTGTTCCAGGTATGGGTATGTTATCATGAAAGAAAGTAGCTAAAATTGAGATTTCTAATAATCTACTCACATATGCTGAAAAGGAATAAAATGATAGTTCTGTATTGTGTAGCACGAGATAGTGCCTATCGTGGTTTTCTTCCCTTCAGCATTATTTACTTTTATTACCGCCGAGTTGGAAGTACTCACACCCGACTCCCCGCACCTTGTGTGCGATCCAGGTACATCACAGCAGAGCCGATTCTATCGCGGCTTGAGAGTAGTGTTTAGTGGGAGAACTTTTCGGGACAAGTGTTAGTGTGTCACTTGTGTTTGCCTTTTCGTGAGGTTGTTCTCTCGATATTTTGTACTTTCTTTTTATTATAGAGGATTGCTCATCTCCGTTGTGGATGTAGGTCAGTTGACTGAACCACGTTAAATGTTTGTGTCTCTTTTGGTAGATTTTGTCACGACCCGGATTTCCCACCATCGGGAGTCATGATGGCGCCTACTAGTGGAAGCTAGGCAAGCCAAATATTACTTACATTTCCATTAGTTACCAAACTCTTATTAAGACTTTAAAATTTAAAACATATAAATTACAGCGGAATAATTAAACTTAGCGGAAGACTTAGTCAATCTTATCAAATATGATAAAGAAACCCAAACATGATACACTACCCAAGACCGGTGTCACAATACTCACGAACTTCTAAGAATAATACACACAATCGTCTGAAAGAAAAATATAAGCTGTTTATCTCGAATACATGAGATAACAGAATGAAATACATAGATAGAAGAGACAACGGGTCCTGCGGACGCCTGCAAGGCTACCTCGTAGTCTCAGTAGTCGGAATGTCCACAATCGCTACTGCCGCTGCTGCTGTCCGTAACCTGTATCTGCGCAAAAAGAGCGCAGAGTGTAGTATCAACACAACCGACCCCATGTGCTGGTAAGTGCCTTGCCTATCCCAGCGAAATAGTGACGAGACTAAGGCCAGTCACCCACATAAACCTGTACAGTTGCAATATATATATATACATATACAAAACATTTATAAGGAAAGACTCTGCCCTGAAATAACACTCAATACCTCATAATATCCAGAGTAATCTAGTCAACATAATAAATCTTACTTTCATGTCTCAATTCCTTTTTCATTTCATATCTCGTGGTAGGCGTACCACCCGCTCCCAACTGTAACAATAAATTATATCTTGTGGTAGGCGTACCACCCGCTCCCAATTGTATCAATAAGTTATATTTTGTGGTAGGCGTACCACCCGATCCCAATTGTATCAATAAATTATACCTTGTGGTAGGCGTACCACCGCTCCCAAATATATCAATAGGCTACCGGCAACTATGGCCAATGCCAAGATTTTAAATCACTTTGTGGTCGGCGTGCCACACGATTCCATTTCTTATCATATAAGTGGTCGGCGCACCACACGATCCCAATTCATATCATATAAGTGGTCGGCGCACCACACGATCCCAATTCATAAATATTTAAAATTACCGGTTTTGAACCAATAATTGATAATAATTCAACAATTTATCTCCATTACTGGTGTGACACCAATAACTCTTAATCAACAATTCATACACAACTAAATTCATATTCCTTCAAACTAGGATAGAACAAACACTTACCTCGAAAGTTTACGAACGATTCAATCCGTAGCAATGCCTTTTCCTTTCGAATTTGCTCCAATTCAATCGTATCTATACACAATTGATTTAATATCATCAATTCTACTTAACAAACTAGTTCATATTGTTAAATATGATTTTTTACAACATTCTGCCCGGAATAGTAAAAATCGACCCCGGGCCCACATAATCGAAACTCAAGTTTCGAACCAAAATAAGTTCACCCAATCCTCCACGAGTTCAAATATACAATTTGTTCTTAAGTTCGACTCCAAAACGAGGTCTAGATCGCAAATTCTTTGAAAACCCTTACTATACTCAATTCTCAATTTTTCTACCCATTTACACCTATTTAGGCTTAGGAATTCAAATAATATTGATGGAAAATAAAGAAAACGAGTTAAGAATCACTTACCCAAGAAGTTTGATCAAAGATCGCCTAAGAGCTGTGGAGAAGAAAGGATTTTGTGAAAATGGGATAAAATCCCGTAAGTGTTCTCTTTTGGGTATTAATTCACTGGGCGAAAATTTACCATACGCGATCGCGTGAATTGGGCTACAATCGCGTAGAGGAAAGACTGGCCTCTTATGCGATCGCGTGCAAAAGGTTGCGATCGCGTGGAGGAACGCGTAGAAGAGGTAGGCCAGGCTCCGCGAACGCGGGAGCCTTCACGCGAACGCGTAGAGGAAAAAGGCTGGGGTCCATGTTGTTGTACGCGAACGCGATCATATGGACGCGAACGCGTAGAAGATGAAAGAGAAGCCTTCGCGAACGCGACTAGGTGGACGCGAACGTGAAGAAGGAATATCTGCTGCAGATTTTCTACAGTTTTTCCAAGTCCAAAACCACCCCGATGCCTATGCGAAACTCACCCGAGCCCTCGAGGCTCTAAACCAAATATGCACACTAACTCAATAACATCATACGAACTTGTCGAGCGATCAAATCGCCAAAATAACATCAAAATCAATGAATTGAACCTTAAAACTCAATGATTCTTTCAAATTTCATAATTTCCAAAATTTCCATTTTAAGGCCGAATCACGTCAAACGACGTCCGTTTTCAACCAAACTTTACAGGAAGAAGTAAACCAACATATATGACTAGTACTGGGCGTCGGAACGAAAATACGAGCTCGATATCAATACTTTTTAATCAAATTTCAGTTTCATTTTCAGAAAATAATTTAACAGAAAAATTCTTTTACCTGGGTTCTAGACCTCGGATTTCAATTTCGAGCATATGCCCAAGTTCCATATTTTTCTACAGATTTTCAGAGACTGTCAAATCACGGGTCCGGTCCGTTTACCAAAAATGTTGACCAAAGTCAACCATATCAATATTAATATCAAAATTCTTCAAATTTTTCACATATTTCACATATTTCAACATAAAAATTTTCCAACTTCGCACCCGAACTGCGCATGCAAATCGAGGCAACTATAAATGAGGTTTTCAGGACCTCAGAAGCTCGAAATGATTAATAAAACAAGTGATGACCCTTTGGGTCGTCACACATCATTAATCCAAAATCAGAACCACCAGCTCTTCAGTCAGTGCCAATTGTTAGAGAATTTCCAGAAGTTTTCCCAGATGACCTTCTTGGACTTCCTCCTGAAAGAATCATAGACTTTGGTATTGATCTTGTGCCAGGCATTTAGCCCATATCTATACCTCCTTATAGGATGGCTCCAGCAGAACCCGTGACCTCCAGGTCACATGGCAGCAATTTTAGTAATTACGCCAAGGCTCTTCTTTAATAATCGTATAAGAGATGTAAATAAATTAAAGTAAAATGAAAACAGAAAACGCCATTGTTCAATTGCTCTATTCAATAATAAAATTGCTCTTTCTACTTGGTGAAGATTATTCATTTGCTAGTCCTAATTTAGGATTCAAATAATAGATTCTTTGGAATCCTACAAAATCGTTCCTTTTTCCTTTTTCTTTGTTTAGATTAATGGATGGTCAAAACTTCATATACAAAGAGGTTTACTAGAGATCACAAATTGTTGAAGAAATAACAAGACTTTATTTTGTCCATTCCACGAAATCAGAAATAAAAAATAATTAATGTATTCAAGAAAATTACATACTTATTAAATACAGTATACCCGTCCATTTAAAATCCAGAATTTGTCTTTATCTATTCTTTGACTCTGTTGTACTATTGTAAGCAAAAGAACTCAAAAAGGGCATCTGGTAAAGCAAAAGAAGACATATATGTTGGACGAAGGTGTAACAAATCATTTAAGGACTGATAGCTATGTGGATCGCTTTCTTAGCCTTAGAACATGCTAAGAGATACTCTCTTTAGCCTTCTTTTTTCTTTTATGCCATAATGGAGCCAAGGATTTGTTTGAGATATTTAAATTTGTGGTGCTCATATTGGAGGTTTGGATGTAGCTCATTTTCTGACTACTACGTTTCTGCATTTTAAGGACCACTTTGAAAAAGGAATTCCCATCTCAATTTAGTTCTAGCTAGTAAGGTAAAATACAGGTTACCGGTGGAGATGAATTTAGTAGTGTTTAACCTAAAAGCTATCGAGTGATTTATAAATTAGGGACAATGAAAGACTATGAAAAGGTAAATCGAAATCAACGATGATAAACCCAAGGATAGATCTATAGTTCGTATGTTATTTTTTCCGATGAGATTGTAACGAGATTAAGTGGATTTCGATACAAATCACTGAGGGAGAAACAATAGATAGATGAGATAGAGAGATAATGCTAGTTAGAGGTTGTATTATTAATGAATAATAACACATGTCTTACAAATGAGGAGGCCTTTCCTTATATAGAAGGAAGGCCCCCCTCGCCAGAATATTACTTTATTCCAGAACTATTATTATTACAGAAATATAAACGGGCGGAGGGAACGGAGTACTCATACGGACGAGTTTGACATTACGCCTTTATTGTTAGAGGCGTACCCCTCTCGTTGTATGGGCGTAAAGAGAGATATACTTGGCTTTAGCGGGCGTGAAAGGAGGCGTACTCGACTTTCATCAATTACATCCGATTCGACCCCATATAATTAGTCCCTCCACCTGTTGGAGATGTATTCGACATACATCTGCAATGGGTGGAAAAGATCGACTCGTCTCGGAGCTATCCGTATATGTACACGTGGCTTATTTTTTGAATCGTCGTTTACTGACGGCGTGCGTCATGATTACAACTGCTCCCGAGGCAGGTCAGGAGATGATTTGACGTTTCGGTTTCCCGCCTCCTTTTCTGACACCAATCTCTTAGAATCATATGTAATCTTTTATAAATATGGAGGGATTTCAAGTTTTTCCATTCTTCGGATCTCTACAAAAAGTTCTTTGTACTTTTGTTATTTTTTATAGCGACTTTTAGCGACTTTGCATTTTGACTTTCAAAGCTTGTTGACGTACGTTAATCTTGATCAAAAAGCTGATAATAGCTAAAGGTAGTCGTCGTCGTGGGACAAAAGGGGATGAGGCCACTTCCATGGTCCTTCCACCTTCGGAAGGTGTTAAGAAATCCCGCAAGCCCCTCGTTCCTCTTTCTGTAGATAACGTACTTCCCCGTGAACTATACGTTCAAAGGGACTTTCCCTCGAAGGGTGCTGCCCCGGCATGGGAGAGGTCTAAATTTACCGAGTCTCATTTGGATGATCGCCGTGTTTCTTGTCAGATTCCGGAGACGGTAGTCATGCAAACGGCCGAGGGGAATTTTGCCAATATAGACAGAATGGGGTTTAGTGCTTTCTACGAGGGTGTGGCCTTCCTAACTACCCGTTGGCGGAGTAGCTATGCAGATTTTACAACTTGTGTCCCGCCCAACTTACTCCCTACACGTGGAAAATATATCGTATTCTAACAACTTACGCCGAGAGGGCCGGACTGGACGTCACAGTATATCATTTGCTGCAATTATTTATTCCCGGATTTATGAGGGGGGACGATGCTACAATTGAAGAATCATGGGATGAAGGGCTTGGTCGTTGAGACGGACGACAAGCCCAATCGCCAGTTTTGATTGAATTGTTTCTTCGTTCAAACCTCGGACTTGGTGTCGAACCTCGTTGGATTCCCCGAAGCATGGAATACCAAACGTAGGTGTCGTTTTTTGTACTTAGTTATTTATGCTCGCTTGACTTTCGTCACTTTTTTACATTTTTATATCTGCAGCAAGGGTGCACACGCCCCAGTCTGTGCCGAATATTAGAGCATGAGTGGGGTGGTTGATCTCGTTCGCTGAAGAATGCAGGACGTGGGTGGCATTCACCATGAGATATGGCCTTCCAGGCATTGCACTGGTTTTAGGTTTAGCGACCATGTTTTTTTTGTGCTGTATTTTCTGACGCACCTTTCCTTGATTAATTGTGTTGGCAGCCCGGAGCGTACCACGGAGGAGGAGACGTCGAGCTTCCACTTCCTCGTCGGTGGATTCTGGCTTTGAGCATGTAGCTCATGTAAGTGGGGACGTTCCTGAGGCCACTCGACCTAAGGTCGATTATGCGGAAACGGAGGCGTCTATTGAGGGAGCTTCCAATGATGTTCGCTCTGAAGGCGAGGCCGTGATTCGGGAGCCTACTTCTAAGGACGTTTCTGGGACTTCTAGTCCCATAGTTGAGTCGGTAATTGAACCGACGTTGGGGAGGGCCTCCTTTTGTTTGAAGAGGAGGCTTCCGAAGGCGATGAGGCACCGGAGCGGAAAAGGCGCCGATTACTTCTCAGTAAAGGCGTGGTCATGGAACAGAGGAAGGTAGTTACTCGCTGCCCTGAATCGAGGTCGGTCTTTATAGGCGACGTGATTCGACCAGAGAGGAAGGCCCTCTTGAGGGAAGTTGTGGGCGAGACTTCTTCTCCTCACGTTGAGGATGGTAGCACGCCGGCTGTCGCCAGGCTGGCTGCTGATGAAGAAGAAGCAGCTCCTGAACGATTTCCTGCCTCTGCGGACGTTCCGCGAGAGAATTACGCTCGAGTGGACATGGCGATGATGGTACCTACCCGTCGGCTTATGATCCCCACTAGATACAACCTGTTCCTAGACAGTGAGCACGCCGCGGCGGACATGTTCTTATTATGCGCGGCTGCCGAGACTGAATCTTTAAAGGACGTAAGCGACAAGGACTTATCTCGTCGGGTTGCTGGCACTGCTTTGCCTGTAAGATTTTGTTGTTATTTTTCGTTGTTCTACCATAATCCCTGAGGCATGTGTCGTTTTGAATTTTGTTTCTTCTTGGTTTTTCTCTCAGGTCCTCATTTTAGAAGTGGAGCGAGGCCGGCGTGAGCGAAAAAAGAGCGTCGTCGTTAGGAAAGCGACGAAGAAGTACAGGGAGGTCCGCGATAAACACAAGACGCTGGCGGACCTTTATATCCAGGACCCGCAATTTCAAGTTTTTCGTGAGGGGCTGGAGCAGGCGGAGGGTCAACTGCGGGAGCGCATGACCCAGTTTGAAAAGGTAGATACAGACTTAATGGCTGCCTGTAGCTCGAAACATTGAGCTGGAGAGCCTCCTTCAACAAAAGGAGGAGGGGTTGGAAGTGGCCGATGTGGCGATGGTGGAGGCAACTGAGTTGCGTGCCAGAGTTGGCACCCTCACTATCGAACTCGGGGATAAAATGGCTGAGGTGGCCGCTTATCAGTAAGCGGAGGCGGTCAATCCTATTGGCGATGTGTCCCGCGAAGCTCACGACATGTGGGTGTATGCCGAGGCGAGGCAGGCTGTATTCGAGGTATTGCGGGCTATCGGCAGAGCCACCGAGGCAGAGGTTAAAGATCAACGTCGCCTGATTAAGGTTGCACACGAAGCTTGTGGGTACAACCCTGACTCCTCGGACCTATCGGGCTATACTTTTGCGGGTGTGAATCAGTTGGGCACGGGGTCCAGGATTTCTTTGCCTTTCCGGATCGAGGGCGGTGATGACCGTGCTGACGACGCGGCCGGTGCATCGGAGGTTGGCGGAGACCAGGATAGTTAGGTTAAACCCTTTGCTCTGATTTTGTAATTGAAGAGACGTTGTAATCTGTGAATGATTTGCAATGATACATGCGAATTGTTGTGTTTTTATGTATTCTTTCGCAATTTCTGTTTTGCGTACTTGTTGCATGGCGTCGCCTTTTATTGAGTTAATTTATCGTAGTTAGGTCGAATTGACTCTGGTCCCGACTACTTGTATGTTTTTAGGTGGCTATTATTTTCCCTTGGCTCCGATTATATCGAGTTGAGTCAAGTTGGTTATTTTGACATTGGCCTTGGTCGATTATGCATTCATGGGTGGCTGTGGCCTCTTGTGTTTATGGATGGCCGTAGCCTTTTGTTTATTAGAGATGGTCGTAACCTTCTCATACGCTATTAGGGGCCTTAGACTTTTACGTTTATAGATGGCCGTAGCCTTTTGTTTATTGGAGATGGCTGTAGCCTTCTCATACGCTATTAGGGCCTTAGCCTTTCGCATTTGTGGATGGCCGTAGCCTTTTGTTCGTTGGAGATAACCATAGTTTTCTCATACGCTATTAGAGCCTTAGCCTTGCGTGTTTGTGGATGTCCGTTGCCTTTTGTTTGTTGGAGATGACTGTAGTCTTCTCATACGCTATTAGGGCCTTAGCCTTTTGCGTTTGTGGATGGTGGTAGCCCTTTGTTTGTTGGAGATGACCGTAGTCTTCTCATAAGCTAGAGATGGCCGTAGCCTTTCATACATTGAAGATGGCCGTAGCCTTTCATACATCGCAGACGGCCGTAGTCTTTTATACATCGGAGATGGTCGTAGCCTTTCATACATAAGAGATGGTCGTAGCCTTTCATACATCGGAGACGACCGTAGCCTTTCATACATTGGAGACGGCCGTAGCCTTTTATACATTGGAGATGGTCGTAGCCTTTCACACATTGGAGATGGTCGTAGCCTTTCATACATTGGAGATGGCCGTTGGTTCAGTCCCTGTGACACGCCTATCCTTTCATACATTGGAGATGGTCGTAGCCCTAGTCCCTGTGATATGCCATTCATGTCGATCGTCGGTACGATTGGTATATCAGATTAAGCTCCCAAGCACTCCCGAGCATCTCCTTTGTCGCCTCGTTAAAAACCTATCCGTGAAAACCCAATTGGGACAAAACTCGGATAAGGGAAAAAGAATACGACTTGGGGGATACTCTTTCTATAAATGGAAATGCTTGAGGTGGGAGATGTTCCAGTTGTTTTGGAGCGTCTTCCAACCTGAATTCTAAGGGTAATCGATGTGAACCATAGGGTTTAGAAGAAGCCGCTCTCAGTCGTTCCCAACGTTTAGATTGAGTAGACATCAAAGGGGAGAGAAGACGATAGCCTGCACCGTTCATGGTCTCTAGCCGGAAGGAACCCTTGTCCGCTACTGCGGTGATTTTGTAGGGTCCGTCCCAATTGGTGCCCAACTTTCCTTCATTAGGATCTTTGGATGCTAGTGTCTTGGCTTTTAGCACGTAGTCGCCTACTTTGAACGGTCGGATTTTTTCTCTCCTGTTGTAGTATCTTTCGATCTGCTATTTTTTAGCCACCAGCCTAATATGGGCCATTTCTCTTCTTTCTTCAGCTTCATCAAGGTCTTGGAGTCAATTTGTGTCATTCTCCTCTCCGCTCGTATGCGAGTACCTCGGACTTGGCTCACTAACTTCAACTGGTATGACGGTATCAGTTCCGTAGACTAGTGAGTAAGGAGTTTCTCCTGTGGAGGATTTGGGGGTAGTCTTGTGTACCCATAGTACTTCCGTCAATAACTCGGGCCATAGTCCTTTAGCGTCTTCGAGCTTCTTTTTCAATATATTCAGCATGGTTTTGTTGGATGACTCTGCCTGACCGTTAGCGGCAGGATGATATGGCGTTGAGAGTATTCTTTTGATACGCCATTTGTCGAAGAAGTCGGTTGTTTTTTGCCCTACGAACTGTCGTCCGTTGTCGCAGGTTATTTCTTTAGGGATGCTGGAATGACATATAATATTTTTCTAGATGAAGGCGATGACTTCTTACTCGCGAATCTGGGCGTAGGCACCTGCCTCCACCCACTTGGAGAAATAGTCAGTTAAAACTAGTAAAAAGTGTACCTTTCCTCGCCCGACGGGTAGTGATCCGATTATGTCCATTCCCCATTTGATGAATGGCCATGGTGAAGTGACTGAATGGAGGGGTTCCCTTGGTTGGTGTATTAAAGGAGTGAACTTTTGGCACTTCTCGCACTGGCGGATGTATTCCGCCGCGTCTTTTTTCATGGTGGGCTAGTAGTACCCAGCCCGTACCAGGCATCGCACGAGTGCTCGGTTGCCTGTATGAGTGCCACAATGGCTTTCGTGAACCTCCTCTAATACCGACGTTGTTTGGTTGGGGCCTGGGCACTTGGCTAGGGGTCCTCCAAAAGTCCTCTTGTAGAGGTCATTGTTTATCATGCAGTACCTTGCTGCCTGCATGCGTAGCTTTTTTGCTTCTTTTTTGTTGGGTGGTAACTTTTCATCCTGCAAATACGATACAAATTGGTTGCGCCAGTCCCAAGTTAGATGTAGGGAGAGTACCTCAGTATGGTCGATTGCTAAATGAATGAGAGTGACGGTGCTTTCTTTATTTAGGTTTGTGGCGGCCGCGGCCAGCTTGGCCAGTCCGTCTGCTTTGGCGTTATGTGCTCTTGGAACATGTTCGAAGCGGCACTCGTCGAGCTGTGCCATTAGCTTGTGGATTTTCAATTGATATTTCTGCAGCCTTTGTTCCATAATTTGATAAGTCCCGGTGACTTGATTTACCACGAGTTGCGAGTCGTAGTGTAGGACAAGTTGGCGAGCTCCGTACCTGATGGCTAATTTTATACCTGCAATGACGGCTTCATATTCTACCTCAATTTTAGTCATCACGGGGCATCGTATGGACTGGCGAATGATTTCACCATAGGGACTTCGAGGATGAGTCCCAGTCCAGATCCCGAGGCATTTGAGGCCCCATCGAGGTAGAGGGTCCAGGGTTCGGTGTTCGAGACGGCATGTAGGGCTTCCTTTTCCGCCTCTAGCGATATTTTGACACTGAAATCGGCCACGAAGTTGGTGAGGACTTGCGACTTGATGGCGGTCCTGGGAATATATGTATTATCTTGCTCGCTGAGCTCTATGGCCCATCTGGCGAGCTGGCCCGATAGTTCGGGTTTGTGCAAGATGCTTCTCATAGGAAAAGTGGTCACTACTTTGATGGGATGGTATTGGAAATAGGGTCTCAAGTTTCTGGAAGCCGTGACCAGTGCCAGAGCCAATTTTTAGAGGTGTAGGTATCGTGTTTCGGCGTCTACTAGGGTTTTTCTAATGTAATAGATAGGTGATTGCGTACCTTTTCCTTCACGAACCAGTACTACACTGGCTGCGGCTTCTGACACGGCTAGGTACGTCAGTAGAGGCTCACATGGTTTCGCTTTCGACAGTAGCGGTGGCGATGATAGATACACTTTTAGCCCTTGCAGGCCTTTGACGCATTCATCGTTCCAGTGGAATCCATTGTCTTTCTCAGCACGCTGAAGAATTTGTGGCATCTGTCCGAGGAGCGGGAGATGAAGCGGGAGAGAGAGCAGCTATCCGACCTGTCAATTTCTGGACCTGTTTTTTGTTGTTGAGCGTTTCGGGTATTGAAGCAATCACCTTGATTTGGTCAGGATTGAATTTGATTCCCCTTTGGGATACGAGAAAACCTAAAACCTTTTCTAACGCCACGCTAAAGGCACATTTCTCGTGATTCAGTTTCATCCCATACTTTTTCAGCATTTCGAAGGCCACCCGCAAGTAGTCAATGTGGTCTTCCTTTCTGGCGGACTTCACTAGCATGTCGTCGATATAAACCTCCATGGTTTTCCCAAGTTGCTCTTTGAACATCTTAGCGACCAGTCTTTGTTAAGTGGCCCCTGCGTTCTCGAGCCCAAAGGGCATCACTTTGTAACAGTAGGTACCCTGGTGTGTGATGAACGTGGTCTTTTCTTGATCTTCTTCGGCCATTAAGATTTGGTTATATCCGAAGCATGCGTCCAAGAAGCTTAGTAGTTCATGCCCAGTGGTGGCATCGATCAGTTGGTCGATGTGAGGGGGTGGGGAGAAATCCTTGGGGCATGCCTTGTTCAAGTCGGTGAAGTCTACACACATTCTCCATTTTCCGTTCTTCTTTTTGACTATCACTATGTTGGCAACCCAATGTGGGTATTTTGACTATTTGATAGAGCCGTTGGCGAGCAATTTGTCTACTTCCTCGCGGACTGCCTCGTTGATCGCGGCGTTGAACTTTCTCCGGGATCTGTCGTGCCGGCGGATGTAGTGTGTCGATGTTGAACTAGTGGGTGGCGATGTCTGCATGGGAAAAAGCAAATATGTCTGCATGGTCAGTTAAAAATTTACGATGCTTACTTGGGTTTGGTGAGCCCGTGGCCGATGTATGATTTATTTTCGGGGCTATGGCGATCCAGCTAAACCCGATCGAGGTCCTCGATCGTCGCTTAGCAGGCTTCCACAATGTCTGTATCTCTGATGGTATCGGTGTTCGGGTCCATTTTGGTCCCCTATGCCTCTGCACTTGTCGGGGACTAAAGCGGACCCGACGACCGACGTTGTGCAGTCTTGTGTTATCTTATAACATTCTCGCGTTGTGCGCGGTTCTCCCTTGATGCTGAATATTCCCCATGGAGTAGGGAACTTAACCACTAGATATAAGCTTGAGGGGACCGCTCGCACGGTGTGTATCCATGGACGTCCGATGATAAAATTGTATGTCGTGTCTTGGTTCATTACGTGGAAGGTGGTCTCTAATATGACTCCCCCCACGAGGACGAGTAAAGTCACTTCTCCTGATGTACGTTCCACTGCATTGTTAAAACCAGTTAGAGTTATACAGCGGGGTATTATCCTGTCCTTGAGTCCCATCCGCGAGAGGACTCTCGGATGGATGATGCAGGCACCGCTTCCATCATCGATCATGACTCTCCTGACGTCTGTATCAATAATACGTAAAGTGATAACTATAGCATCATAATGGGGAAAATACAAACTGTTGGCGTCAAACTTATCGAAGGAGATACTTTATTCGAGGTCATCGTACCGTTCGTGGGAGATGGTCCTCTACAGTCTGTGTGTGTTCGCGAATTTGACATGGTTGATATCGACGACGGTACCGCCTCCGACGATCATGTTTACAGTCCGCGTCGGGGAGGGTGGCTTTGGTGGTCCGTGGGACTACTCTCGCCCGCATCGAAATTGGCCTTTCCCTTATCGCTGAGCAGCTCCTTCAGGTATTCTTGGTTTAGCTTCCTGACGACTTCCTGTCGTAGACCTATGCAATCCTCGGTCCTGTGCCCCCGTTCTTGGTGGAATTCACACTGGACGTTTGATTTCCTCGTGGCAGGGTCCGATTTCATTTTTTGAGGCCACTGCACCTTGGTGCCAAGCTTTTCTGGTGCGTACAATATCTCTGAAGGAGAAACACAAAAGTTATGTGATGAAAGTAAATGGGGCATACCTCTTTCATTTCTAAGCGGGGTGAGACGACGTTGTAATGTGTCTGCATGACGAGGGGGCGGAAGAGGAGACCTCATGTGAGGCTGATGTTGTTCTTTATTAGGGCGAGGAGGGAGTTCTCGACGTCCCTCGTGACGTCGATCTCTCCTTGTGTCTAGGTGTATGGCTGTCAGTCGCCGGGTAGGTCCATTGAGGTCCTCTTCATCTGCTCATACCTCAGCGCAGTAGGCGTTATGGATCTCATCCAAAGTTGTAGGGGGATATTTCATGAGCCGGCTTAGTAGTTTCTTGGTTGTTCTGGAACCATCCCTGTTGAGTCTGTTCTGAAAAGCGGCTACCGCCATGCCCTCCGATACATTTGGTAGGCTCATCCTCACCCCGTTGAATCTGGCGAGGAAGTCCCTTAGGCCCTCACCTGTGATTTGTCTGACAGCGAAGATGTCGTTCACCCTTGCCTCTGCCTTCTTCGCACCCACATGGCTGGTGACGAACTTGTCCGCCATTTCTTCGAAAGGTTGATTTCGCCTTGGCAGGCAGTTGGGAGTACCATGTCAGGGCACCTCCAGTCAGCGTCTCGCCAAACTTCTTCAGTAGCACAAATGATACTTGTTCCTTAGATAGGTCGTTACCTTTCCCGGCGGCGACATAATGGATGAGATGATCTTCGGGGTCGGTGGTCCGATCGTACACTCTCAGATAATGAGGCATCTTGAAAGTTTTCGGGATGGTATAAGGGGCGGCTTTCTCGGAGTAGGGTTGTTCTACGAACCTCCCTATGTCACGTTTGGGCAGTAGATTGGGCACTCGGGGGATCTTGTCGACCCTATCCTAATGCTCCTTCATTTGGTCATGGAGGGCCTTGTTTTTGCTCTCCATTTCTTCCATTTTTCTCAAAATGTACGTTAATGTGTCGTCATGCATTTCCGTTTCGACAAGTTGGTTGTTGGTCCGCGTTTCCTCTTACTCGTCCGCTGTGGCGGTGATACTTGTCGTTGGTGTTGCTTTTTCATGAATCTGTGGTGGTTTTTCCGCTAGGCCGCTCAGGGTGCTTGTCAACCATTCTTCGAGTAACTTCCTGACTGCCGGGGGTGCTTCTTTTACAGCGGATGTGGATGTGTCTTTTTCCTGCAAGGTTGCAAGGTTCCCGGATGGGGAAGGTGAGGCTTCTGTCTCTGGTGCGATATCAAGGGTGGTGTTGATGGTAGCGCTACCACCGACCTCATTTAGGAAACTCAGGAG
Source organism: Nicotiana noctiflora (assembly GCA_032618575.1). Taxonomy (NCBI): domain Eukaryota; kingdom Viridiplantae; phylum Streptophyta; class Magnoliopsida; order Solanales; family Solanaceae; genus Nicotiana; species Nicotiana noctiflora. The sequence goes on from JASVEL010013878.1 coordinate 458,766, forward strand.
GTTGGTGGCGACTTCCATTATAGCTTTGGACCGGGTGTTGTTTTCGGCCATTTCGAGGTTTTATCTGGTGATTTAATCCTTCGGGTGTATACTACAGGTTTGATTCTCGAAATCTCCACAGACGGCGCCAAATTGTTTGACCTAAAAGCTATCAGTGCTTTATAAGTTAGGAACAATCAAAGACTATGAAAAGGTAAATCAGAATCAACCATAATAAACCCAAGGATAGATTTATAGTTCGTATGTTATTTATTATGATGAGATTATAACGAGACTAAGTGGATTATCGATACAAATCACTGAGGGAGAAATAATAGAGTGATAATGATAGTAAGAGAAATAGTCAGATGTTGTATTATTAATGAAAATAACACCTGCCTTACAAATGAGGGAGGTCTTTCCTCATATAGAAGGAAGGCTCCCTCGTCAAAATATCATTTTCTAGGACCACTGTCGTTCTAGAAATATAAACGGGCGGAGGGGACGGACTACTCATACGGACAAGTTTGACATTACGCCTTTATTGTTAGAGGCGTACCCCCTCTCGTTGTATGGGTGTGAAGAGAGATATACTTGGCTTTAGCGGCCGTGAAAGGAGGCGAACTCGACTTTCATCAGTTACATCCGATTCGACCCCATACAATATATATATATATATATATATATATATATATATATATATATATATATATATATATATATATATATATATATATATATATATATATATATATATATATATATATATATATATATATATATATATATATATATATATATATATATATATATATATATATATATATATATATATATATATATATATATATAGTTCTAACGAGATTGTAACGAGACTAAGTGGATTATCGATACAAATCACTGAGGGAGAAATAATAGAGTGAAAATGATAGTAAAAGAGATAGTCAAAAGTTGTATTATTAATGAAAATAACACCTGCCTTACAAATGAGGGAGGCCTTTCCTTATATAGAATGAAGGCTCCCTCGTCAAAATATCATTTTCTAGGACCACTGTCGTTCTAGAAATATAAACGGGCGGAGGGGACAGAGTACTCATACGGACAAGTTTGACATTACGCCTTTATTAGAGGCGTACCCCCTCTCGTTGTATGGGCTCGACCTGTACTGCACCCAAGTCGATCGTACATATATACGTACTCGCCTCATCTTACGTCCGATTCGCCCCATACAATATATATATATATATATATATATATATATCAAAAACTAAAAAGATAAATATGGATTGGGTTGCACGCACCATTATCCGACCCTCCGTTTGATTTGGTTTTCTAAAACTTACCTTGGAGAACTATCAATTATTTATAGTTACAAGTGTTAAACTCAATATTTAATTCAAGGATATATCAAAGGGTGAGCCAAAAAGGAGAAGAATGCATGGAAAAAAAAGAAAGACAGGGTGGGATTTGAACAGAACAGAAAAGAACAAAAAAGAGAAATAGAAAAATGGCTTAGAGATGGAAGATAGGGGAGTGGATTTGAACACTAGACGTGGAGGTCAATGGTACACACAGCTACCACTGCACCAAATGCTCTTTTGACCTTGGGTTCCCACGTAAAACATTTAGTACTTTATCCGAAAAATATTTCTATAATATACCGATTAAGGAGGGGAGCATGGATGCACGTGCCCCATCCCTTCCACGTGAATCCGCCTCTATATATATCCTTATATGTGTAAGACATTTTCCCTAATTAAGAGACCATGGGGCTAAGGAAAGACTAATAGAGTGATCGGACAAGTTACACAACAATGCAGTACAACTAAAGTTTTAACAACAAACACAACATCTCCGGTGTAGTTCCGTAAGTAAGATTTGAGGAGGATAAATTGTACGTAAACCTTATCCCGTCATTAAGAAGACAAAGAAGTGGCTTCCGATATAATTAAAGTTCGAATAATAGATTAATTTCAAGAAATCTTTGTTGTAATTAAAAGACCTAAAAAGGTGCTATCTAAATTGTAGTAATATCATATTTTGAATATTTCGTACTCCTCTATTAAATAACCATGTAAAGTAAGAAAGAAATGAGTTAGAGAAAGTGAAGCAAATATAAAAGGTTCACTTGATTTTACAGACAAATCCATAAGATCAATCAGTTACCTTAGTAGTTGGAGTTAGTTAAAATTTTAGGTTTACATGAAAAATCTTGGCTAACTAAGGACAGAAAAATTCTTGAGAAATTAAAAAGGACACTATAGGACGAAAGATCAAAAGAGTATGTCTAGGTTATTGTGAAACTGTAAATAACAATGCAGCAGTGGAGCTAGCATATCAGCTTTAGATTCCGACTAACCAAATAGCTTTTATTTATTTTTATATTCGTATTAGAAAAATTATGAAATACATATAAATATTTAATTATAAATCCAATTACTAAGACGAGAGATGGATATAAGTTTTTAACTACTCGCTCCGTTTCAATTTACGTGAACCTATTTCTTTTTTAGTTCGTGCCAAAAAGAATGATCATTTTTCTTATTTGAATAAAATTTACTTTTATGTAATGATTTGTAGCCACACAAAATAAAAGTACCTTATTTTAAAAGTCTTCTCTTTTCTTAAATTTCGTGCCCAGTCAAATGGGTTCACATAAATAAAAAAGAGAGTATAAATTTTAACTAACGGCTATGGTAAATTAGAGGTCAAATCTGCACTAGTCTTTAATTTGTACTTTCCAAGAGAAGAGCACATGCCTTTCTGTTTAAAATCTTCCAGAATCAGTAAAAAGAAAATTCTATCTGAATATTGGAATCAAACAAAACCAGAAAAAAACATTTACAAAAAAACAAACATTTTTCGGAAAAGAAATTTTCGTATTTCGTACTTCTCAGTACACTTACTGTTCGTCCGTGATTTCTCCTCAGTACCCTTTTAGTCTTTTTTAAAGATGCTATAAAATGTGTGCCTATATTCAAATGTAGCCTTCCTTCAACATGGAAAGCCATGCTTCTACATAATTTGTTCATCCGATGAAACCTAAACACAACAAAAATAAAAATAAAAATTGAAAAATCTGGATAAAATAAGTGGAAAAGAAAGTAGCATTAAATCTACTACTACCTTTTAGGGAAAAACATCAGAATTATAGATAAAAGACATTTAAAAACAATTTAAAAATTACTCGAACTTATTGTTTATAAGAATATAATAGTTATATGACATCTTCACATACACTCACAAATAATAATTAAGTAATACAAATTCTTATCATATTTTATCAGGGGCATTGAAGGGTGGCTAATCGAACATTCTTCATCAAAGAATTATATCATACTGTATATATAAAAATTTATATTATGTATGTATATCAAAGTATATATATATATATATTAGATTTTAAACATCCTTCACAGAATTTCCATCGTGGCCACTGTTTTATAATTTAATCATGATAAAGATGTATAATTTGGTATAAGTATTTGGAAATTTTTATCCATAGACAAGGGTCCTCTTTGCCATTAGGAGAAGAAACAAAGAACCGTAAAACCCTATGGGCTTTGGCCCCCACCTTGTCCTTTTTCCTCACACCCTACATGATACAACCCCCCCCAAACAAACACAGCCCCTCCCACCAACAAAAAGAAACTAGCTAGTTGGGGTCTTTCTCCATAAATAGCTTCACATTCCTCTATTCCAAAGCACCAAATTCTCTTAAAACAAAAAAGAAGTATTGGTCTTTCTAAAGCTCTCAACTTTCTTTTGCATCATAAAGAAGAAAAGCCTACAGAAATGGCCATCAGAAAATCAAACAAGCTATCACAAGCTCTACTTTTGAAGCAAATTTTGAAAAGGTGTTCGAGTTTGGGGAAGAAGCACGACTATAACGACGAAGACTGCCTTCCCATTGACGTACCAAAAGGACATTTTGCAGTTTACGTAGGAGAAAATCGAACTCGATACATCGTACCAATTTCTTTCTTGTCTCACCCTAAATTTCAGTGCCTCCTCCGTTGCGCCGAGGAAGAATTTGGCTTTGATCATGACATGGGCATCACCATTCCGTGTGAAGAATTAGTTTTCCAGTCACTGACTAATATGCTGAGATAGTAAATAAAGTATTTGAAAAGAAGAAAAAAGAGTGAATAGTAGGTGTAAGGTTTTGTTGTGAAGAAAGATGGGCTCAAGATGAAGCAATTTTTAGTCTTTTTGCTTCTCTTTTTTTTATACATCTTTCTTCACTTTTTCTTGATTTGTGACCTTCCTTTAACGTAAGGAACCACATGATATTGTAGTGTTTTTTATGGGTCAGATTCAGATTTCTATAATTTTTCCTTGCATTGGTGTTTTTAAGCACACTGTGAGAGAAGTGAATGTCAGCTTTCAATCTATATATTATATTGCCACTTTCGATATTTAAGTGTTTTTGAATATTTGCCATTTTTACTGCATCTTCATTTGTTTAGGAAAAATCCAATTGGGCATATTGAAATTGGTAACATTCCGTTTGAATAATTACAATAATATCTTGCAGAGCTTACTCAGTTATTTTGTGGAGTATAGCATGATTAACACGTAAGTTTGATTTTTGTTCAACAAGAAATGCAATATCATGCTAGTATAAAATGTATAGAGAAATTTCTAGCCTGGTTTCACAAAACAACTAACACCACTAAAGGATGTGTTAGGTAGGGTATGGATTGCTCTTTCCTTAACCAGAGGTCTCGAGGGTATAGAAAAAATTTTGGTAGGAATACTTCTCCCAAACGGAGCCCTACACGGCATGAATTTCGATATAATCTGGCTGCAAGTACAGAACAACAATGGAAAACCAAAAAAAAAAAAGAATTAGGCAATGTTGTATCCTGAATTTCAATATTTAGGTTCAAGTTTCAGGACAAAAATATTGTGAATTATCCTTAAATTGAGATTGTTTGTTTAATATTTGTGGATAAAATAAATATTGGCTAAATAGCACCAACGAGAATAGCTATGCATGTGTGCGCTTGCCCCATTAAACTACCGCTTCAATAAGGAAAGTATAAAACAATTTCTATAACCCACCTTTTGATACTTCATTTTGAATCATTTAATGGTGAAACAAGTCTCTCTTTTTCTTTATTACCAATAAAAAGTCTTTTTTTTCGTTTAGTTAAGGTATGGGATGGGGTAAAGTGATGTTTACTTTGAATTTGTATGAATGTGCATGCGCTGTCTGGGGTCTTTTTAAACCTATTAAGTTGGTAACTTGTACTTTTATGGCTAATTACAACACTTGATATATATATCCTTATCCTTAAATTTGCAGAATGTGCGTGATAGATGTAGGTCCAATAGAGTATTTTCCTCGAAATTTCCCATTTTAGCATTCCTGTTTCTTTGCTCTCTACTTTGTCCCTCATTCTTATCACTATGTCTAATAATAATTGTCTGATAATATAAAGTACAATAGTATTATAAACCGGCCAAGTAATATGGTACATCGTCGAAAAACATCCCATGTTGGTTTGTTTATCATGACATCATATAACTCGAATTTGGGGATTGATTTTAGGGCAAGTTATACACTCAGCCAGTCGATCAAAATTAATTATATTTGTTAGCTAAATATATAAATAATATACGCTGATTACTTACATTATATATATGTATCAGTAAATAGCTACCAGTACATACCGTGTTTGTGGTAATTCTTGAATCCTTGGAATTTTGTAGTACTACATAAAAGAGAGTAAAACTGAATGGTCCATTTGGATATCCAACTACGCCTATTTTGAGATTTGATTTTGACTCCCCTCAATTCCTAAGCCTCAGTTTTACAATCATTTAATATTATTTATAGAAAAACTACAAAAATGAAAATATCAAGAAGCATATGGTCCGGGAAGTGGGTCAATGTGTACAATTATAGGACTATCTAATATTTGTGGCAATTAGAGCATATGAATGAAGGAGTACTGAAGTTAAGATGGCAGTATCAAGTAGTTGGTACTGATATCACACTGGCCTTACAACCAGGATTGTCTTTAGTAGTATTTGCAAGGGCGGAGCTTGACGCATTCGGACCAACTCAATAACTTTTATTTAGATCATGTATCATATTAGAAAATTAATTAAATATGTATAAATATTATGAAGTCAGTAACTATGAAATCGATAGCAAATTCAGAACTCGTAAATTCTAATATACGGACTCCTAGTAGCAGAGCCAAATTCAACCAAGGGGTGCCGACAGCCTTTACCGAAAAATTACACTTTATTGTTAGATAATATTATTTATTTTCTGTATATTTACTATATGTTGACTCCCCTCAACTTTTCGATGTATAACTTTTTCATATTTTAATACATCTTGGTAAAAATTCCGGTTCCGTCACTGCGGACTCCACCTCCTGAGTACTTGTGAGTAAAACATTTGGACCGTAAGAGTAACATGGCCTCCATGTGCTATATGGAAAACCTGGGTCGCCATCATACAACACATATATAGATAATATTGTTGTATACATCTCCTTTTGCTCATTCTCTCATTACTTCTTCATTATATTATTCCCAGAAGAAGAAAAAAGTTACAAGATTAGTTGTGAATAATTTAATTATTAAACATTGACTACTTAAGTTTATTAGGATTCAAACTTTGAATGACATTCGAAATTGCTTCTTGACAGTTAGAATCTATATACAGAGGCTGATGCATGCAGCCTATATATGCATTAAGATTTAAGAGGTCAACTGAATTCAGTATTTTGAACGCAAAACATAGATATATACGTGAAAAATTACAAAAACTTCAAATCCAAACTCATAATTCCAAAAGTAGATAACTTTAGTGCTACAAATTCTAAAACCTGTTAAGTTTAAATTCTAATCGACTTCTGTTCTACACTGATGGATTATTGAGTAAAGCAAAAGCAGACAGAAATGCAGGACATAGCCGTAACACATCAATTAAGATTGATAGCTATGTGGATCGTTTTCTCAGCCTAAGAACATGCTAAGAGATACTAATGTCTCACCTTCTTTTTCCTGTTTCTCTCATAATGGAGCCAATTAGCCAGCTTTTGGTTGGGAAATTTAATTTTGTGGTGCTCATATTGGAGTTTGAAATGGGGCTCATTTGTCTGATAACTACTTTTCTAGATATAGTATTGATGTTGGTAGAGGACCACTTTGAACAAGGAAATTAAATCCCAATTTTGTTCTAGTTCCACTAACTATCTCCTTTTCATCAACTTGTACCTCCAAAACGATTGCCCCTTTTCATTCTTGTTTTATATCATCAACAACTTAAATATAACATAGACTAAGTGTACATGTGATCGTCTCATCTACAAAATTATAATATAGTAATATTTTCTTAGCTTTTTATGTGCCAATGAGAATTAAACACACGACTTCTGTCGGTTTTTAATATCATGAGCAATCATTTTATACAAAAGTTTAAATTGTTTGAAAGATCAAACTTTTATTTACTTAGTTATGTTATGTTTGGACACAAGTTTTTCCCTCTTGGAATAAGAGACATCGCATGTGTAAGATATTTATCCTAATGATCTACGGGGCTACCAAAACACTACTCCCTTTGGTCCATTTTACCTTATCTTTATAATCATACATATTAAAAAATTAATCTTTCTAGTATAATTTTCAATGAAATTGATAATATTAATTTTAATTTTCTCATTGGAAATATAACAGACTACTCCTAGGCGCTACTTCAAAAGCAACCTTTGAAGAAGAAGTTAATTCCTTCTTTATATGTGAAAAAATCATAAATTTGTATAGGGTAAAATATGTTATGACACGTGGAACCCAAGATGGGGAAGGAAAAAGACCGAAAACTAATGCCCATAAAGATATATTAAATGATTTGTCCCCATTAGCATTTGTTAAATAGAGAGAACCTCCACGACTGCAGAGGAATTCTCAGAAGAAACTAAGAGAGAAATGGAAATTGTACTGTTCCATTCATTTTCAAGTACTGTACAAATGAGAGATATACATGGTTATACAGTGGCGGATACACATAGCCACTTGTGGGTGCTTAAGCACCCATTAATTTGGACCATATTTAGTAATTTATATAGGCAATTGTGCAAATATTTAGATAAATATTGAATGAACACCCATAATTAAATTCATTTTTTCTCTTCTTTTGAAGTCTTTATCAGCGAGCACCCATAATTTTAAAATTCTGGATCCGCCACTGCGGTTATACACTACTCCTGACTAACTTAACTTACAACTGTCCTTACACTGTTGGATAGCTGGCAAACTACTCCACTAACCACTAACTACTTTCTTAACACCCTCCCTCAAACTAATGGTTTGAAGATATCCTTCAAGCCCAGCTTGGACACTAGGTGATCATGTTGCAATCTTCCTAAACTCTTGGTAAGAATGTCAAGCTTGTTGCTCTTTTGTGTGAATTAGACGAGTTTTCATTGCACCTTGTATGATTTTCTCTCGTACAAACTGGCCATCAATGTCTATGTGTTTTTTCCTCTCGTGAAATATGGGATTAGCTGTAATTTGGATTGCAACTTTACTGTCACAAAAGAGATCAACTGGTAGACTTACACCAACCTCTAGCTTTTTTAAGAGTCCTGTGAGCCAGGTTATTTCAGCAACTATGGATGTCATACTTCTGAATTCAGCCTTAGCAGAACTTCTTACAACTGTATCTTATTTCTTAGACTTCCACGAGATGAAGGCGTTCCCAAACTTAACTAGGTACCTTATTACTAATTTCCTAGTTTGTAAGCATCTACCCCAGTCTAAGTCACAATATGCTCTTAGTTTGTCTGAGCCTTCTGAAGGCATTAGTAGGCCAAGACCTCGAGAAATCTTGACATACTTCACAACTCTCAGAGCAGCTTCCTAGTGAGATTTCTTAGGCTTGTGCATATAGTGACTTAATATCTGTACTGCAAATGTTATTTCAATCCTGGTCATTGTAAGATATAAATATCCTCCCTACTAGTCTTTGGTAGGCACCTATATCTTCAATCAAATTATCTTCACACTCAGAGGTTCCTACATCAGTATCATACTCCAAGAATGTAAGCTTCAAATTGGACTCAAGCCGTGTTCCTACAGGTTTAGCTCCTGCAAGTTCCATTTCAGATATCAACTCCAAAGCATATTTTGCTTGGCTCATAATAATTCTATCTTTTGATCTTGCAACTTGTATTTTCAGAAAGAACTTAAGTTCTCCTAGATTCTTCCTTTTGAACCTGAGTTTCAGATCATTTCTAGTCTGAGTTATCATACCTAGACTGTTTCCACTTATTATCAGGTCATCTACATAAACCAACACCACAACCAATTCAGCTTGAACCTTATTTGTGAAAGGAGAATAGTCAAAATAACTTTGAACGAAGCCCAACTGACTAAGGCATTAGTCAGCTTCCCGTTCCACTGCCTGGGTGCATTTCAAGCAATAAAGAGATCTATGAAGTTTGGAAACCTTGTGAGAGGACCATCCCTGGCTTACAAACCCTTGAGGCACACCTATGTAAACCTCTTCTAGGAGTTCACCATACAAGAAGGTATTGTGAACATTAATTTGGAAAAGAGGCCAATGTTTGGCTGCAGCAACTGGAATGACTGATCTTACAGCCACCATCTTTGTTATAGGAGAGTAAATTTTAGTGTAGTCAAGCCTTTCTTTTTTACTATAACCTTTAGCAACCAACCTAGCTTTGTATCTCTTAACTTCACCTGATGATGTATACTTCACTTTGAACATCCATTTACAACCAATAGGAACATTTCTAGTAGGTAACTCCACTATAGACTATGTGTGATTTTCCTCTAAGGCTGAGATTTTAACTTTCATAGCCTCAATCAATTTAGGATCCTTGACAGCCTCAGCATATGACTGTGGTTCTAAAATTGCATAGTAGGAGGATAGAGTTTTACCTTGAGAAAGGATAACATAATCTTTTAGCCAGATAATGGGTTTACTGGTTATCCCAGATCTTTTAAGATGTGAGGCTTCAATCAATTGACCATTTGAGGTAGACAACTAAGGAATAGGCTGATCATGAGTGGGACCAATTGGTGACACTGGTTCGGGATTAGTAGGTACTTGAGTTGGTTGATCTAAGCTATGATAGGCAAGTGAAGTACAAATAGGAGAAGATAGAGAAGAAGGTGTGGGAGGAGATGAAGAGATTAAAGATGGTGGAAAAGAGGTTATAGAGATATCATTAGGCAATAAGACTTGAGGAATGTCAATGGTTGGGAACAAGGAGAGTAGTGGAGCTGAATGTTGGAATGAAAAAACATTTTCATTGAACATAACTTTGACGACCCGGCCCGTCGTCATGAGAGTTACCGCCCCGTTATCCCCTCATTATGTGTTTTATGTTTCTATATTTGTATTAGAGTCTATCGGGTGAATTTGGATCGATTCTGGTTGAAAATAAGGCATATAGCCTTTTTGAGTGAAGCTTGTTACAAAAATATCAACCTAAAGTTGACTATATGGTTAGAGGGCTCGGATGTGAATTCCGGTGAAAATTTTAGCTTCGGAAGGTGATTTGTGACTTAGGGGAGCGATCAGAATTGAATTTGGAGGTCCGGTGTAGAAATAGGCTTGAATTGGCTAAGTTGAAATTTTGAAGAAATTCGATCGATAGGTGAGATTTTGATTCGGGAGTCGGAATGGTATTCTGACAGTTGCAGTAGCTTCGTTAGGTGATTTTGGATATTTTTGCAAATTTTTAGGTCATTCGGACATCATTTGGTCGGGTTTTTGATAGAATGTAGGTTTCGGAAGTTTTGGTTGAAACTTAGGCTTGAATCTGCCATGATTTGATGATTTTTGTGTTTAATGATGTGTTTTTATGATTGGAACAAGTTCTTATCGTGATTTGGAGTAGGTTGGTGATTTTGGTTGAGGTCCCGGGGGCCTCGGGGGTGTTTTCGGGGGTCAAACGGACCATTATGAGTTGATGAACATGTCAAATTTGCTGCCATGAGTGTTGCAGGCGGTTTCTCTATGCGATCGCATAGAAGGCTTGGGAGGAGGCTCAAATTTGTTCAATGCGATCGTGGAATGGGTGACGCGATCGCAAAGTTGTGGATATTGGTTCTCTGCGATCGCAGAATGTGCTATGCGATCGCATAGTGTATGGGCAAGGGATCCCAGGTTCCTATTTTTGTTCAATGTGATCGCGTAATGGGTGAAATGATCGCATAGGGTTGTTTGGTAAAGCAATGCGATCGGAGGGTGATGTATGCGATCGTATAAGATAAATTTTGAAGGCTGAAAAGTTGTTCTATGCGATCGCAATGAGGGTGATGTGATCGCATAATGTTAATTATTGGACGGACAGAACAATTAAGTAATATTTCATCCGTGAGGGTTTTCATTATTTCACCATTGTTGGGCAAGTTTTGAAGCTAGGGAATGTGGGATTAAGAGATTTTCACCTAGACTTTGATTGGAGGTAAGTTTTATGGTCTAATTACGTGATTTTATCCTAGAATCTTCATCTATATCACTGAAAATTGTAGGATTGAAGTTGTAAATTGGGGTTTTGATTGAAGCCTAAGAAAAATAGAAAATCGATGATTTGAAGGGGCAATAAACTCCGATTTTTTGGGATATTGTTTTGCAACTTATGCTAAAATATCATATTTCTTCTATTATTGTTAATGCTTTGAATAAAAGAGAGAGCTGGTAGCTCGGTATTGTGTGAGATTGGTCAGGCTGGCCTAACAATGTGCTGGGCGCCATCACGATCGGGTTTTGGGGTCGTGACAATAACATTGCTACTTCCCAAGAAATCCTTGGTATGAATGTTTTACATTCTGTATCCCTTCTGAGTCATAGAATAGACAAGAAAACTGCAAGAGCGGCTTTAGGTGAGAATTTGTCACCTCTTTAAACATTAGTTACATAAACTAGACCGCCAAAACTCTTATATGATTTAAAGAAAGTGAATGATCAAACAGTAGTTCAAAAGGATTTCTACCCTATAGTACTTGTGTTGGTAGTTTGTTATAATATAGACTGCAGTTAATGCATATTCCCCCTAGAATATCAGTAGAACGCTTGCTTGAAACCTCAGTGACATTGCCACATTGAGTAAATGTCTTAGTTTCCTCTCAGCTACTCCATTTTGCTATGGAGTATAGACATAGGAAATCTGATGAATAATCCCCAAAGACTGCACTAATTCTATCATTTAAGAGTTAATACTCACACCCACTAGCTGTTCTTATGAATTTTATACTGCATGAATGAACATTCTTGATCATAATAAAAAACTGTCTGATGTCAACAATTACTTCAGCTTTATAAGGCAACAAGAAAACCCATGTAAACCTGGAATGATCATCTACTAGTGGAGAGAATATTTCTTCTCATCATGAGTAGGTACCCTATTGGGCCCCCAAACATCATCATAAAGTAAGTGAAAACATGCGGTAGCCAAAGAGGTGCTAATAGTAAATGGAACCCTTATTTGTTTAGCAATACGACATACATTACATTGCTTAGTCTCTCTATTACATTTCAGATGTTGAAAACCTTTTAACTTTATCGGAACATCAATTGACACATGACCTAATCTCCTATGCCACAAAGATACACTTGAACTATCATCTTTTATTGTATTTACAAAAGATCTTCCAGAATCCGAGTTGTTATTTCGTCCTCCATTTGTTTGGTCTTTGTTACATGATATGTAAATGTAAAGGCCTTCGTATTCTTTACCAATACCCCCCCACTCTCCCATTGAAGAGGTCTGGGAAAAGATAGAAGTCACGATAGAACAAAGCCAAAACATCTAAGTTCCTTTGTTAATTTTGAAACAGACAGAAGGTTATATTTGAAGTCTAGTATGTGAAACACATTTGTAATTTTCTGTCCTTGTAGCACACTTGTAGGCCCTGTATTTTACACTTGTTATCTTTCCTGTAATTAGATGAACCTTTCCAATACTTATTTCATCAACATTTCCAGATTCCTCTAAAACTTTGAGACTCTTTACCATGTGACTGTAAGAACCTGTATCAACCTAACCTGAGCTTCAGTAGCTACAGAAGATAAATTCATAACCCGCTGACATGGCATTACTTGGTGGATCACTTTGACTTGAAGATGTGATGCTGGACTTGCCCAAGAGAAGCAAGATCTGATTGTACTGGTCAACTGTACACTGAGGTACTCATGCAACCACTTCTTGACCACCCTGACTAGTTGAATCAAGATTATTATGCTAAAGTCCTGCAAAGTTAGTTGCAACCTCAAAGCTTCCACTGTTAGGGCCATTATTGGTTGGAAGCCTTGTGTATTGAGTAGCATTGTTAGGTCCATCCTCGTTTTTGCTTGAATTCTGCATGATAGCCATGCTACAACAAGTGTCCCTTGTGTGACCTTTGTATTTGCAGTAGTTACAGAATAAAGTACTCTTTTTAGGTTTGTAGTTACTTGAACCTTGAGAGTTTCCTTTTCTACTAAACATAGCTATTCCTTCATTTGCTGCAGAGGTTTGCGCAAAATTAACTACAGATCTTCTACTTTCTTCTACTATTATTATAGAATATGTTTTATTTATACTTGGAGTAGGACTTATTATCATAATTTGGTTACTTGATTGTGAGTAAGTCTCATTTAAACCCATCATAAATTGTAGCAACCTTGGTTCCCGAAATATTCTGCATACTTCTTCGATTCCTCACAACCATATAAGGACAAGGCATCAATGCATGAAACTCTTCCCAAAGTTCTTTCAGCTTAGCAAAGTATATTGACACAGAGGAGATGCCCTAAGACAAGGTATGAAATTTGTCTGTACAAAACGAGGATTCTAGATCCATTAACCTTGTCAAAGCTCTCTCTAAGATCAGCCCACACTTTTTGTGCACTAGTTGTATACACCATTCCACTTAACAGCTCATTACTAACTGAGTTCATGCTCCATGACAAAACAACAGCATTACATTTTTCCCACAATTCATGTAGTAGGAAATTTGTCCTTAGTGTATCTCCATAAACAAAACCTAATTTAATCTTGCCTAATAGACCGATACGCATAGAGCTGCTCCACATAGGATAGTTCCCATGTCCAGTTAGTTTGATTGAGATGAGAGAACTACCTGGAGTATCAGAACGCTGAAGAAATAGATGATGATGTTGATCGATCACTCTACCACCCGCAAGACTTGGATTTGCCACTAGAGTTGCATCAGCATTAATATCTTCAACTCATGTGTCTGTGCTAGCACCAATACCTCCGATCGCCATTGAAGCATGAAGAGAAATAGAGCTTATAGTAGCAGCAAGCAATTGTGCATAAAGATGAAGAAAGGATACCTAATTGCTCAACAACAATTCAACCTATCAAGGAATGAATTGAAGCAATTATACAAATCAAATTAAATTCGAAGTACGTGTGAATCGTTCGTCTTCACGGGCTCTGATACCCTGTTAAATGGAGAGAACCTCCATGTCCGTAGAGGATTTCTCAGAATAAACTAAGAGAGAAATGGAAATTGTACTGTTCCATTCTTTTTCAGATAATGTACAAATGATATATATAAATAGTTATATACTACTCCTAACAAACTTAACTTACGATTGTCCTTATATTGTTGGACAACTGGCTAGCTACTCCACTAACCACTAACTACTTTTTTAATAACAATTAATAAAGAATATTCTTCGACATTAAGGATGACGACCCGTTACAGAGAATTTGGTATTTATATTCACCGTTACATCTTCATCAATGAACTTCATAATTGACATTAAAGGAGGGAACGATCCTTGGACCTCCTTCCCTAGACACAATCATAAACAACGAGCCCAGTTATCATTGTAAAGGACACGAGTTTTCAGGATACCTTACACTACATTATATACAAAGCTTTATATAATTTTATCTTCTTGCTTTTGATTCCACCATTGTTGTGTCCGAAAATCATCTTCCAGGTATTGTCATTTACCATTTCATCTATATTCTAAGGCTAAGTATTGTACAGTTCTTCAATTACTTAATTATTTTAGGAACAAATTAGTTTACTTGTCTAAAAATTAAGTATAAATTTAACTGCACTATTTACGGGTAAATAATATTGTGGACACAAAAAAGATAAAAAATCACTTAAAATGAACAGAAGAAAGTAACTTAATGCAATTAAAATAGTCAATCTAGCCTATATACTAAATATCATGATAAAATACGTAAAAAATTATTTTATCTGAAGAAGTCGTAATTAATTGTCACTCACCTACAAAGATGAGTCATAAAATAGTGAAATAAATATGCCAACTAACATTGGTTTTATAAACAGATTCAGAAGAATCAGTTACCTTGGTAGTTGGAGTTGGTTAAAATTTTCTTAGGTTTACTAGGACAGAAAGATTCTCGAGAAATGTAGAAAACGAGGACGGAAAGATCAAAAGAGTATCTCTAGGCTATCGTGAAACTGTAAATAACGATGTAAACTAACCGCTACATAACATACTGGTCAAACTTGCAAAGTCTTTAATTTGGGGTACTCACTTTACGAGGGAAATGCACATGCTTTGCTACAAAAACAAAAAAACAAAAAACACTACCTAACGAGTCTTTTATACGCAGCTTTACCTTATTTATTAATTTTACTATGAAATTATTTTTACGGCTTGAACATGTGATCTCCAGGTTAATGACATCAATTTTAACAGCTACGACAAGGTTCTCATTCTTACTTATTTAAGATCATAAATTTCAAAAAAAAAAATTGTTTAAATTCTTTGCCCAATCAAACAAATTCACATAATTTAAACAGAGAGTACTAATTTTTGTTTTTGACATATTCAGCTTTTGCATTAAATTAAACTTTTTTTTAATAATAAAAGAACAAACACTTTAAGAAAAAGAAAGGTTTGTATTTCGTACTTCTTAGTACACTTATTGCGAGTCCGAAACCGTTTTAATGATTTTTTGGACAAAAGTTACATTTTTAATGCTAAAAAAAAGTTACATAAATAGCTATTTCGCAGTATAATACTGCGAATTACCTTAACGAAAATTTTGCCGTTAAAGCAATTCGCAATATAATACTGCAAATTATAATATTTTTTTTTGGTATTTCACAGTACAATACTGCAAATTACAAATTCTTTTTTTGTAATTCGCAGTATTATACTACGAATTACAGTTTAATTTTTTTTTTTTAATTTCGCATGGTAATTCCCGTAGTTATTAAAAAAAAATTAGCAGTACACATAACAATAATTCAAACACATAAAATATAGTACTATATTGCGAAATAATTATTAAATTTTATTTACAAAAAAACAACTTTTTTCACATGGGTTTTATCGTTTTCACAATTAACAAAATTTATTTTTGTTGTGTTATTTGTTGCTAAGGTCTGAGTTTATTTTCATTTGCAAAATCTTGTACTTTTATCATAATTAAAATATGTCGAAATCCGAGTAATTTTTTTAAAAAAAAATTATCTAGTAAATTATTGCTAGGAAAATTATTTATCTTCTCAAGTATTTTGATGCAAAACTACTTGTAACTCATAATCTTATGCGTGCCGCTTATGTTGCTTTAATTTAATACTAGTCAGTTAGAAAGTAGTCTAAAAGGAACCAAAAATAGTGGACTATCAAAAAACTTCAAGAAGAAGTTAGTCTGTGTAAATAAGTAATGGATTTAAATTATATATCTTCATAATGTAATGAAAGTATAATTTAATATGTTATAATATCTTATTTAACGCTTATTTTTAGCTATCATATTATCAATTAATGTTATTAAATAGAATAATTTTATAATTATTTTTTAATTGATCTGATTGTATAAAATCATGTTTACATAATGCATAAAAATTTCTACAAACTATAATAATGGTCTTGCAATTTAAGATTTCAACATCTCCAATCAACAACTAACTAATAATACTCCAAAAAGAGCTTTACTTCATTATTCGTCAAAAAATCTCTATTGTGTTAGAGGTACGTGGTCCGACCTGAGATATTTTAGTAAAACACAATTGAGATTTTTTCTTAGCAAACATGAAAAGGTTAATTCTACAAGTAGTTTTGCATCAAATAAGCGTTATTTTTAATTCGCATATTTTTTTTTAAACTAACTAGTATTAATTTAAAGCAACATAAGCGGCATGCATAAAATTATGATTTACATGTAGTTTTGCATCAAAATACTTGAGAAGATAAATAATTTTCCTAGCAATAATTTACTAGATAATTTTTAAAAAAAAAATAACTCCGATTTCGACATATTTTAGTTATGATAAAAGTACAAGATTTTGCAAATGAAAATAAACTCAGACTTTAGCAACCAATAACACAACAAAAATAAAATTTGTTAATTGTGAAAACGATAAAACCCATATGGAAAAAGTTGTTTTTATTGTAGAAAAATTTAATAATTATTTCGCAATATAGTACTATGTTTTATGTGTTTGAATTATTGTTATATGTACTGCTAATTGTTTTTTTAATAACACGCAGTAATAATGCGAAATAAAAAAAAATTAAACTGTAATTCCCAGTATAATATTGCGAATTACAAAAAAAAAAAAAATTTAATTCACGGTATTATACTGCGAATTACCAAAAAAAATTATAATATGCAGTGTTATACTGCGTATTGCTTTAACGGCAAAATTTTCGTTAAGGTAATTCGCAGTATTATACTGCGAAATAGCTATTTATGTAATTTTTTTTTAGCATTAAAAATGTAACTTTTGTCCAAAAAATCATTAAAAAGGTTTCAGACTCCACTTATTGCTCGTCCGTGATTTCTTGCTATACCTTGCGAAATAGCTATTTATGTAAAAAAAATTAGCATTAAAAATGTATATTTTGTCCAAAAAATCATTAAAAAGGTTTTAGACTCCACTTATTGCTCGTCCGTGATTTCTTGCTATACCCTTTATTCTTTTTTATTTTTAGATGTAACAAACTGGGCATTTACTAATATATAGTAGTGTTCGGGCCATTTGTCCCATACAACAATTATCCTATAGGATCTATATATTTGTTATCTTTCCTTAGCATAAATATTGTAAAAAACTTCATTATACATACCTGACATTTTATTGGAGAAATGTTCAAAATATGTAGTAAAATTATGATTGTATAGGCAAGACATCTTGGAAATTAACAACAAAAAGCAATGCAACAAAACAATATTCACTCGGAGACCTCATTTAAAAATATATTACAATGTTTACCTATTTAGGAAAAATGTAGACTTGTATAAGTCAAATTATTATATTAAAGTTTGTTTGCTCTAAAAGTGTGTCAATAGAATTAGTATTTTCACAATCTCTATTTCTCTTAATTTTAAATTCATTTAAACAATATACATAGTAAACTTTTCTCTTTTCTAATAGACTAGTGTTAGTGTACGTGCGTTGCACGTGTACGTCGCATCAATTATTATTAAATATATACGAGATAAAAAAATTGTTGAAAACAGAAATTGAAGTTAAAATAAAATACAGTATATGTTTAAATAATAAAAACTAATTTACATTGACATAGTAGTTAATTCAATATCTTTTGAATATGCAAAAGATGATGAATTTTGTTGGATTAGTATGCATGTTTTGTATGCGTGTTGCACGTGTACCTAATCTCAGTAAGTATAAATTTTATTAAACAAATGCATAAATATAATATCATAAATCATATTTGTATTATTTTAAAATAAAAGTTGAAAAAATTATAAGTTAATGAAAATGATGACTGTTGTTCTTATTTAGCTAAGCGAAGGAAGAAACTTCGTCTGCACATGTTTTCAATCATCTCAGTTAGTTCGACTTAAAATGTTTTCCATTTATAATTTGAATTTCAATTTTACAAATTAAAATGCTTCCTTTTTAGTTTCAACAAGAATGCTTCTTCTTATTTTTTTTTTACACAAATGTTTTAAGTTTAATTGCAAAAAAAAGTCTACTAATTGATACAAGATATCTGTATTTTGATGTCAAACAAAATAAAAATTACTCTATTTCTGATCAATGACAGATACTATAGAATTGTTTTCAACAAATTAGAAAAAATAAATCTCTATTGAAAAGTAAAATTGCCAATTTTGATTAATTTAAGCTTTTCATTTTTATTTTTGATAGATCTTTCATTCTCCATCCTGGGACATAATTATGCATCCAAATATTATCTTTTTATAGAAGAAAAAAATTTATGATTGAAAACATATTTAGAATTTAATACCTTCCTAGCATATGATTGAAAATATAGGATTTATGCATGTGAATATCAGTTTAGAATTTATTTTTATCAGCTATCACGAATATAGTATTTTATTTTTGCATGTCAACGGTCGGTTGATATTTAATTTGAATTGAAACTTTTAAAAGTAAATTCCATTTAACTTAAAAAAATAAATTTAATTATCTGTATTACGAAAAATATTTTTTTTCTATATTTAGTTCTCGTTTAAATTGGACCATTTTAATAGTAAATCCAATTTGATTCAAAATAATTAATATATTTAATTTTCTATTGTGGAAAAAAATATTTTTGAGGAAATTTTTACATAGATACTATATTTAATTCTCATTTAAAATGAACCATTTTAATAGTAACTCCAATTTGATTCAAAATAATATATTTAACTGTCTATTTTTTGAAAAAAAAACATTTTTGAGGAAAATTTTACATAGATACTTTGCTTGCTTATTTTTCTTAAAATATTTTTAATGATATTTTATCTTTTGTATTAATTTTCTACTTACATAAAATATATTTTTAATGGCGTCTTCTGATTTTAACCTTATATTATTTTATTATATTCACGTATAAAATGGAAAGAGCTTTAGTATTGCTTAGATTTTTGCAAATATTTTTTATTCATAATGTTATATATTTGGAAGTAGTATTAATTTTGAACTCACTTTTGGACAAAGGTTGGTGCGATTAATATTAATAGATTTCAACCGTAATATTCAATTGGCATCATCGTAGAGACGTAATTAATTTGTACCTAAATTAAAGAATTATTTAATGTTAAGGCTGGTGTTTACATATTAAAAGGAAAAGTATTATAGTTAATATTACGTATTATCCTAAATATTAGGAGTTTGTACATAGTTCAAATAAGGAAAATATTTAATAACATAAATCCTAATTGATTTCAAATTAGTCCTAAATAGTAATAGTAAATTAATTAAATTATAAGTTTACAATTTTGTCCAATCTAAAAGTTATTTTAAAGGGCAAAAAAGGCGAACGATATTTCGCTAAGGGCCTTCGTGCTTTTAATATAAAATATAGATAGATATATACACCCACAAGAGACCAAGTTTAACAAAACCATTTTGGTCAAATATATGAATACACCATCAAGAGACCAGTATAATGTGATGATCCATCATATCATCATGCCACATAGGCTCCATTTGGCATATATTAATGCCATGTGGAAGCTTACATAAGAAGAAGGCTAGTATTTGTGAGAAGATTCTAGATATGTATGGATATTTTCTTAGGAATAACCTAGATCTTTATGAATTTATTAGGAAAGTTCTTGGAATCTTCTAGGCTTGTAGAGAATTCTAGAGAATGGACTTATTTGTAAATATGAAAGGACTTGTAGAACAATTATTATTTACATACTAGCCCCTAGATGATTAGTATAAATAGGGGGCATTCATTTGTAATTCATCAACCAAGAAAACAATTCAAGTTCTCTCTAATACAAAGCTTCCTTTAAAAATTCTCTTGTGTTCTTTCTTCCATTCTCTTAGCGATCTTGAGTATAGTAAGGCCGACTTGGCCTAGCAAGAACGTGAGCAAGTTGTGCAAGATCGTGAGCGAGTTGTCAAGTGCCGCACGTGTACTTAGTTAACAACTAAGGACGTGACAACGTGGTATCAAAGCGAAGGTTTCAACTAAGGGAATGGCGAACGACGGAGAAATTAACGCTGCCAACACCCAAGCCAACGTCATCCAGGATGCTGCTGGCAAGAGCGGCCGTGGAAAAAAGAGGAATGCCACCAACAAGAGCCAGGAGGTACCACCCGAGGTTGTTTCAAACAAAGGGCTTACATCACAAGAATCATCTGCCACTGAGGCGAGCGAGGATGAAGTAGAGGTCCTGCCCGAGGACGTCTCGCTCGATAAAGAGTGGGTGATGAAGATGAACGCGGGGATGGATGCCGTGGAGATCTTTGGCCAACGCTTGGGGAAGGTGGAAGGCACCCTTAGCGTTCTTGAGGGGCACACTCTTGAAGAGATTGAGAGTATCCGAAATGACTTGGAGGGACGTACACAGACTGAGATGGAACTAAGGCAAACCATCGCTGCCTTAGAGTGTAGACTTATGGAGGCTTTGAGTACTATCGATGCTATGAAGGCAAAGATAGATTCACTCGAGGAGCATGTCAATGCTGGCGTGACCGAGGTAGCCAGCAATGTAGTGGTAACGAGAGAGACCAAGATCGATGCTCCCAAACCACCGGTGTTCAAAGGTGTTCGTGATGCACAAAAAGTGGAAAATTTCCTTTGGCACTTGGAGAACTACTTCAGGCACGGTAAAGTGAGGGACGACGAGGCAAAAATCAACACTGCGGTATTGTACCTCTCAGAGACTGCCATGCTTTGGTGGAGAAGGAAGATGTCGGACGTGGATAAAGGTCTATGTACTATTAGCACATGGGATCAATTCAAAGCCGAGTTCAAGCGACAATTCTTCCCAAACAATGTCTTGTACGAGGCAAGGCGCAAGCTTAGGGAATTGAAGCAAACAGGGAGCATACGTAACTATGTCAAGGAGTTCACTACCCTTATGCTTCAAATCCCCAACCTAACCAATGATGACTTGTTGTTCCACTTCATGGACGGGTTGCAAAATTGGGCTAAGCAGGAGTTACAACGCCGGCAAGTCACCGATATAGACCAAGCCATAGTAGAGGCCGAATCATTGATGGATTTCAGGCATGACAAGCATGACAAAGGCAATGGCAAGGAGTCAAAAGTTAACAATGTCAAAGGTGGGGGAGATCGTGGCAAAGGCAAGGAGATACATCAACAATACTCCAAGACTCAAGATTCCAAAAAGTCGAGTGGTCGTCAAGGCTACGCCGAGAAGAAGGCACAGGCCGAGAAGAAGGGATGCTACATATGCGGAGGGCCACATGGCTTTAGGAATTGTCCCGACCTAAAGAGCCTCAGTGCCATAGTCCGTGAACGAAAGGAGCAGCCGCAAGGAGAGAGTTCGGGAACTGCACAGTTGGGTATGATCGGATTATGTGGTGCTGTCACAAAGCAAGCTATCCAACCTACCGAGAGTGGCAATCAGTACGTGGATCTCACCATCAACAACAAGCACGCTCGTGCAATGGTGGATACCGGAGCAACTCACAACTTTGTGACTGAGGCTGCCGCAAAGAGACTAGAATTGCAGCTTTCCCCAACCAACTCCCGCGTCAAGACCGCGAATGCCGAGGTACAAAATGCTCGCGGGGTAGCTAATGGAGTAGGTGTCAAATTGGGAGCTTGGAAAGGTACGACAAACTTTACCGTAACTGCTATGGATATATTTGACATCATACTGGGGCAAGAGTTCTTTAGACATTGTCATACTTTGATCGACCCCTACCTCCAACGTCTTTTCGTTATGGAGCGAGAAGGAGATTGCATGGTACCTACAATGACTATGCCACACGAACAATTCCAAGCACAAATCTCAGCTATGCAGATTGTAAAGGGGATCAAGAAGGGGGAGCCAACGTTCGTGGCAACTATTGCAAGTATGGAGGAAGACAAGAGTTTTCAAGAGACATTGCCGCCTTGCATAGAGAAGTTGCTTGAGGAAAACAAAGATGTCATGCCCGAGGAGTTGCCTAAGCACTTGCCGCCTAGGCGAGAGGTGGATCACAAGATTGAGTTGGAACCAGGGGCTAAACCACCTGCATTTTCCCCATATCGTATGGCACCGCCCGAGCTAGAGGAGCTCAAGAAACAATTGAAAGAGTTGCTGGATGCTGGTCACATTCGCCCATCAAAGGCACCTTTCGGCGCACCAGTATTGTTCCAGAAGAAGAAGGATGGATCGTTGCGCTTGTGCATAGACTACCGAGCACTTAATAAGCTTACAGTGAAGAATAAGTACCCGATCCCACTCATTGATGACTTGTTCGATAGACTTGGGCAAGCCAAATACTTTACCAAGGTGGATCTTCGAAAGGGCTACTACCAGGTTCGCATTGCTGAAGGGGATGAGCCAAAAACAGCATGTGTGACAAGATATGGAGCCTTTGAGTGGTTGGTGATGCCCTTCGGCTTAACCAATGCACCAGCCACATTTTGCACCCTTATGAACAAGATTTTTCATCCCTACCTTGATCAGTTCGTGGTAGTCTACCTAGATGACATAGTCATCTACAACAACACCTTGGAGGAACACATGGAGCACTTAAGGAAAGTTTTCCAAGTCTTGCGGGAGAACGAGCTATACATCAAGAGGGAGAAGTGCGAGTTTGCACAATCAAAGGTGCACTTCTTGGGCCATGTCATTAGCAATGGCGAGCTACGCATGGACGAGGCTAAGGTACGTGCTATCCATGAGTGGGAGGCACCTACAAAGGTAACTGAGTTGAGATCCTTCCTTGGCCTTGTTAACTACTATCGTCGGTTCATCAGTGGCTACTCAGCAAAGGCCGCGCCATTGACGGAGTTGCTAAAGAAGAACAATCCGTGGGTTTGGACGGGGCAATGTCAAAAGGCGTTTGAAGGCCTTAAGGCAGCGGTACAGAGGAGCCAGTCTTGGCATTACCTGACTTTTCCAAGACATTTGAGGTACACACAGATGCCTCAGACTTCGCTATTGGGGGTGTCCTTATGCAGGATAAGCATCCCATAGCATTTGAGAGCCGCAAGTTAAATGAGACAGAGCGGCGTTACACGGTGCAAGAGAAGGAAATGACTGCAATTGTGCATTGCCTTCGTACATGGAGACATTATCTGCTCGGGTCGAGGTTCGTGGTCAAGACCGATAATGTGGCTACTAGCTACTTTCAGACGCAGAAGAAGCTCACATCAAAACAGGCTAGGTGGCAAGACTTCTTAGCTGAGTTTGATTATATGCTAGAGTACAAGCCCGGCAAAGGTAATGTTGTAGCTGATGCCTTGAGCCGGAAAGCCGAGCTTGTTGCCATCACTTCAGCAACTTGGGATATTCGTGAGGCTATAAAAGAAGGCATGCAACATAATCCAGCAGCCAAACAACTTATCGAGTTAGCCAAGCAGGGCAAGACGAGACGTTTTTGGGTTGAAGACGGCCTATTACTTACCACGGGTCGGCGGGTTTACGTGCCTAAGTTTGGGGACATCAGACGGCGGATCATAAGGGAGAGTCATGATACAATGTGGGCTGGTCATCCGGGCCAACGTCGCACTAGGGCCTTGGTTGAGTCAGTCTACTATTGGCCACGCATGCGAGATGACATAGAGTGCTATGTGCAGACTTGTCTTGTCTGTCAACAGGACAAGGTTGAACAAAAACAACCCGGGGGACTTTTGGAGCCATTACCAGTTGCAGAGCGTCCATGGGAGAGCGTGACTATGGACTTTATCACTTGCCTACCGAAGTCCGACGGTTATGGTACTATTATGGTGGTCGTGGATAGATTTTCCAAATATGGTACCTTCATGCCTGCCTCACCGGGTTGCACATCTAAGGAAGCCGCCAAGCTATTCTTTAAGAACGTGGTGAAGTATTGGGGCTTACCAAGGCATATCATCGGTGATCGAGACCCTCGCTTCACTGGGAAATTTTGGAGAGAGTTGTTCGACATACTAGGCACGGAACTACACTTTTCTACTAGTTTCCACCCACGGACGGATGGACAAACGGAACGGGTCAATGCCTTACTAGAATGCTACTTGAGGCATTATGTAAGTGCGCATCAGAAAGATTGGGCAAGGCTCCTAGACATCGCCCAATTCTCTTATAACTTACAACGGAGTGAGTCCACGGGGCGGACACCATTTGAGCTAGCCACAGGCCAACAACCACAAACTCCACATTCATTACCAGCCGCCTTTGAGGGAAAGAGTTTAGGGACTTATCATATGGCCAAAGGATGGGAGGAGCAGCTCGACACTGCTAAGTCCTACTTGGATAAGGCGGCTAAGAAGATGAAGAAGTTTGCGGACCGTAAACGGCGTCCCACAGACTATAGAGTTGGGGACATAGTCATGGTAAAGTTTAACCCAAGACAGTTCAAGGCACTACGGGGCATGCATCAGAATTTGATTCGCAAGTATGAAGGGCCATTTAAAATTGTCGCCAAGGTAGGCAAGATCTCATACAAGCTTGACATGCCATCATATCTTAAGATCTACCCTGTCTTCCATGCCAGCATGCTTAAGCCATATCATGAAGATAAGGATGGTCCGAGTAGGGGCCAATCAAGTCGAGCGCCAATGACTATCACTGCCTCGCATGATCGAGAGATTGAGGCTATCATAGATTACCAAGCCAGGCGAAAACAAGGGCAAAAAGCGACCGCTATGTTCCTCGTCCATTGGAAAGGTCAATCACCGGAGGAAGCCACGTGGGAACGATATGAGGATTTGTGGCAATTCAAAGATAAGATCCGAGAGTTTATGCAGCAGCATTGCGCTGCGGTCGTCGCAATATTAGGTGGGGGAGAGTGTGATGATCCATCATATCATCATGCCACATAGGCTCCATTTGGCATATATTAATGCCATGTGGAAGCTTACATAAGAAGAAGGCTAGTATTTGTGAGAAGATTCTAGATATGTATGGATATTTTCTTAGGAATAACCTAGATCTTTATGAATTTATTAGGAAAGTTCTTGGAATCTTCTAGGCTTGTAGAGAATTCTAGAGAATGGACTTATTTGTAAATATGAAAGGACTTGTAGAACAATTATTATTTACATACTAGCCTCTAGATGATTAGTATAAATAGGAGGCATTCATTTGTAATTCATCAACCAAGAAAACAATTCAAGTTCTCTCTAATACAAAGCTTCCTTTAAAAATTCTCTTGTGTTCTTTCTTCCATTCTCTTAGCGATCTTGAGTATAGTAAGACTGACTTGGCCTAGCAAGAACGTGAGCAAGTTGTGCAAGATCGTGAGCGAGTTGTCAAGTGCCGCACGTGTACTTAGTTAACAACTAAGGACGTGACAATAAGCTCAATATTGATGGGGCTGCTATTGGGAATTCCGAAAAGGGAGGCGTGGGAGAAGCTTTCATAAACTCCAGCTAAAATTGGGCTGGTTTCATGGGAAGCCTGCGACACACCACTAATATACAATCACAACTTCTTGTTGTTCTAAGAGGATTGCAGATTGCTGAACAATCAACACATATTCTAACGAGGTAATAAGAATACTTAACTCAGGAAACTATATATTTGGCTCAATTATTTTTTAACGCAAGTCAATCATCCCGAGACTAGGAGACGTGATTTGATGCAAAGAAAGAACTTTTTGATAGCCTTAGTTTGACGACGGTTCCTCCTGTGTTTGCAAATTATGCTACAGTTTTACCTTAACGGGTAACTTTTATATATATATATATAGCCCTGTTAGCCAAAAAAAAAAAAAAAAAAAACTCATTGATGAATTCTTTAAAATCACATGATTTTAATAATGGAACCTTTTCGTAGGGAGACGTATGTCACAACCACGTGACATTCGGACTTCAGAGTACTTCAAAAAATATAGTAGTTGGTAAGAGTAGTATTCTTTTTTAAACCCTTCAAAGTACTTATACTTACGATGACCTCGATCCTACCTGGAAATTCTGTCTTATTATAACTTAAGATGTAGTTTTTATAAATAATGAGGGTTAGGCATCTCCAAGACTAGCATTATTTTTTGCGCCAAATTTTATATCAAAAAGGTGTAATACTAAATTTGTTCCAATCATTTTATAATTTTTTACACCAAATCTTCTCTCTCTTCTATATTATATTATTATTTTTTATTTACATTTTATTTTTTATTTTCTTCAAACTAATATTATTTTTTTCGCTTTTTCATATTCATTATACATAATTCACATTCACCGCTTATATAATCTTTTATTACAAAATTATTTCAAAGGATAAATCAACTAAAAGTGAAATCATTGATAAAAGATAATTAAATAAATATTACATCATAGTCAAATTTAATTTAAGTACCACATATATATTTATCTTTCACCTATATTCTCCCATAAATGCTCGATTAATGTATTACGAAGTGAGAAATGCGCATCTTTATCCTTATTTTTTTTTCATGTCAAGCTATTATTCAAATCGGTGATCTTCATCTACTACCATCTCTATCGTAAGAGCTAGACATTCACGTGCATCTTCAACAACCACAACCACAACAATCTTCTACCCCATTCTCTCAGTATTTGATAATTTTGGTGCACCTGAAAATGACATACATGATTACTAAACTTATATTTTATATTTTTAATGTAATTTCAATTTTAGTGTATCCTCATTTTATGTATTTTAATTATAATGTATTTTTATTTTAGGTATTATTAATTTTCTTTTTTAAATTTTAGTTTTCACTTTTTAATTTTAGCTACATTAGATATCTTACATTTTCATTTTTTAAAAATAATGGTTATATTTATTTTTATACAATTAATAATAATAAAATTAACTTATAATCTTATATAAATATAATATATACAAATATTAATATATCAAAAAATAAGATATAAATTAAAATTATAAATATCTTAATATAAAAATTAATTATAGACACAATATATGACAAACTAAAATTACAAAACTCAAGAGATTGAATAAAATATTAATAAATCGAATATAGAAAGATGAATAGTGTTGCGTCAAATTTGGTGGAACATTATTCTTGCTCGATAATAGTGCAAGAAATAGTATTGCATTGGACCAAAAAACACCCTTTCTTGCACCAAATTTAGATTTGGTGTCAGAAATGGTGGAGCCTTGGAGATGGTCTTGTACCAATGCTAATACAAGTGAAATCGGGGGACTATCTGTATAAGTTAAAATAGCTATGTTAAGCCGTGCATGGAATATCTATATTACAATCTTTATCTTCTTTCATTCTGAATTATGTCAACAATTTTTTTAATTTTTATTGTTAATACTAAAATTATTATTACTAACAAATTATTCTAATTAATTTTTACTATAATTATTATTTTGTTAATCCAGCATTATACATGCTTAAATATTTTTTATTTTTTTAATTTATAAATAATATTTATTTATTCTATTGATAAGTTCATAATGTAAATTAAAAAAGAAAATATATAAATCCTAATAAGTTTTAAAAAATAAATAAAAGAAGATAAATTTTTATAAAAGGGTAAAATAGATATTTGACAATCCAAAATTTGGAAAATCTAATTGAATGACCTTCTGAGTGCAATAAATATAGTTTAATAACTTAATTATTATAAATAAAAAAAATAATTTTAGAAGATAATTTGATATAATCAAATGATTATTTAAATAAGTACTCTAAAACTAAATACAAATTTGTAATGAGTCACAATACCAATTGACCCAGAAGCCACAAAAGTAGATATGAAAAGACTGAATCTCTATTTTCTTGAAAAGGAAAATGAGCAGAGAAGTTGAGACAGAATGTTGGAAATAGAAACAATGTACCACTAAATCTTTTTGTTGTTGAAACTTGCGACCTTCCTTGAACAGTGAAAGCCATGTTTCTTCCGCTTGGCAAATTTTTACCTATCGAATACACGGTGTACCAAAAAAATTGAATTGCAGAGAATCGAACATGCAATCTTCTGCATATTTTAAATACCCTTGATTATTAAGTCAAGCATTTGCCTCACGTTAAAGGTGTTCAACATATTATATTTATATGTAAAAACTAAAATTATTCCTATATAAACAGTGTAATTTTTCAATGAAAGATGTTCGGATGACCACCCTTGCGCCACCCTGCCTTCGGCGCTGCTTACAAATATGTGAACCCCAATTTTATACTATTAGGTCCACAAAAATTTGGATCAAAAAAACGATGAGATGAAAATTATCTCATACAACTAACACAAAATTGTGAGAGAAAAAGCCGTGGATTTCGTTTAGGATAAAGAAAAGGGTCCTCTTTGCCATAATGAGAACTAACATTCAGCCGTAAACCCCAATGGGCTTTGGCCCCCACCTTGTCCTTATTCCTCTTATACACCTTGTCGAAAATACCCGTGTTCTGTCCTTTGGAGCACTTAAAAAGATTAAAATTTTAAAATAAAAAGTACAAAAAAATTAAAAAGTAAAAAACTTTTGGTATTCCTCAATAAATAGCTTCACATCCTATAGCCCAAACACCACTTCTTTCATCTTCTTTCTTGCTAAAGCTCTCAACTTTCTTTAAATTTCATCAACAAAAAAGCATTACAAAAATGGCCATTAGAAAATCAAACAAGTTATCACAAGCTACAGTGTTGAAACAAATTTTGAAGAGGTGTTCGAGTTTGGGTAAGAAGCAAGGCTATGGCGACCAAGATTGCTATCTTCCAACTGACGTACCAAAAGGACATTTTGCAGTTTACGTAGGAGAAAATCGAACTCGATACGTCGTACCAATTTCTTTCTTAACTCACCCTCAGTTTCAATGCCTCCTCCAACAGGCCGAGGAAGAATTTGGATTTGATCACGACATGGGTATTACTATTCCCTGTGAAGAATTTGTTTTTCAATCGCTCACTTCGATGATCCGGTGCTGAAGTATTTAAAAAAAATGGCACCTCGATACACTAAACTCCCGCTATGCATGAGGTACGAAAAAAGGCCGAGGATCTATTGTACAAGAGACTATTTTTCTTGGTTTAAAGCTTGTGATGTCCTAGTCACATTTTTACCAGTTAGGCCTAGACTACTTTTTTCTAAGGTATTTAGGAAAAAAAAAGTAAATATGAGGGGTTAGTTCTTTTTTGGGGTTAAGAAGGATGGCTCAAGATGAAGCAATTTGGTGTATTTTTGCTTCTCTTTTTTCTAACATCTTTCTTAACTCTGTTCTTTTTCATTTTATGGGGTTTCTCCATTTTTTTTTCTTTTTTTTTGTTTTGGGTTAGGGGCATTTTCTTGTTTTGTAACTTTCCTCTAACCCTGGCCTAGGAAGTAGTGTTTTTTATGGGTCAGAATCAGATTTGTAAACAAATCTTGGAAATTTTTCCTTGCAGTGATGCTCTTTTTGCGCCCTGTGAGAGAAGTGAATGTATCTCAATCTATTTGCCGCCATTTTTGGATACAAATGTTTCTCTGTCTATATTCATTTTTACTGCATCTTCAATACTATTTGTTTAGGAAAATAGAATTGAGCAAATGAATATGTACGAGGCTCTTTAAATAATAGCCGAAAAATTTGTATATATAATTATATATATCTTATAAAAAATTACACAAATTTTATATATTTTTGGGCTATAAAATATAAATAATTTCTAGAGCGGGCAAAAAATAAAAAAAGAGATACTAGAAATGTATGATTTATGATCTATTAGCCATTACAGTGTCCATGTTATGTTCTCCAAATTTCTAGTCAAAGTAAATGGCAATACAAATGAATGGTAACAATGGCGAAGACAAAAGAATTCATTAGAAGTTAAAATATAAAGAACAAAATATATACAAAAAATAAGTACTTTAACATAATATATAAGTTTATAAAGTTTACCTATGTACACGTGTAAATGACACTCCTTTTGCAAATTTAAAAAATGAATACTGCATCTACCATTTTTTTGATGAGTTTTGATACTATCAAATCACATTGAACGTCAATCTATAAAATGGGTACATATGCAATAATCTGTCAAAAACATAAGTACCAATTTATGTATTTTATTTTGCTAAATAAAATCCTTTTTATACTGAGTGTACTGACAAGGTAAAACCGTCCTAGTTTCTATTATGTACTTACTTGTCCTAGTTCCTACCTCCGTTTTAAAAATCAGAATTGGGACTCGCTCGGGACTCGTCCTGAGGCGGAGCACTTGTAAAATGTCATTGGGCTTATGTGTAGGGCTTAGTTTCGTGAGACTTATGCCTCGACTATCGCAGCTTACCAGTGGCAAAGCCAAAATTTTTTTCAAGGGTGTTCAAACTTAAAATAAGTAAAAAGATAATCCGACAAAGGGTATTCAATACATATTATGTACCTCTAAAATTTAATATTTTACCTATATAAACAATGTAATTTTCCGACAAAGGGTGGTCAATTGACCACCCTTGCCCAAGTGTGCCTTCGCCCCTGAGCTTACGCCCTAGACACGCCCAACACCCAGCGTACTAGGCTCGCCTAATAGAACTCTATGCAATTCTATATAACTAACCTTGTAAATTATCAAATTTGCTTAATAAATCATTGACTATTCAAAATTACCTTTCTCTTAATCATAAATCATTACGTTGAGACTATTTTATGTCATAATTAAAATAAAAATTATTGCATGTTATCCACTAAGACTGCTATGATAGTTAATTTTAAATAAATCTTTCATTTAAAAGGTATTTATTTATTAATATTTGTTATGTCTTTACTATATAATAGTCCATAATTTTTATAATTATTTTTCTAAATGTATTATTTTCACGTTCGAGATACAATACTTATTAGTTTAATAGCTCAGTATTAGCTAGTAATTTACAAATAATTTGTTATCATTGTATCGTATGGTAAATTATGTGTCACTTTATTTACTTGTTGAAACTTAAAAATAAATGATGTTAGAGAAACATAGTTAAATTATGAACTATATTTTTATATAAATTCTCTTTCTAATAGAAAGCATATTAAATAAAAGAAATATTTAAGAAAATATCAAATTATAATATCGAAATTCTTTCAAGATTCATTACTCCTTAAGAGATACAGATAAGATTTCGTATCGAATAGATTACTTTAGATATTTGAGTTATAACGATGTTGGAGCTAATTAGCCTATTGTAATGACCCGGCCCGTCATTACGGGAATTTCCACCCCGTTACCTTGCATTTGCATATCTTATGCTTTTATAACAGTATTAGAGTATATCGGGTGAGTTAGGAGCGAATTGGATTGAAAATGAAACAAATAGCATGCTTGAAGAAAACTTGAATATGTGAAGTCAACCAAGAGTTGACTATTGAGTTAGAGTGCTCGGAACCGGATTCTGATGATTCGACTAGTTCCGGGGGATCATTTATGACTTAGGAGAGCAATCGGAATTGAATTCGGAGGTCCGGTGTAGTTTTAGGCTTGAATTGGCGAAGGTTGAATTTTGGCAAAAACCGGATGGTAGGTGATATTTTGATCCGGGGTCGGAATGGAATTCCGACAATTTCTATAGCTTCGTTATGTGATTTTGGATATGTCCTGCAAATTTTCAGGTCATTCGGACATCGTTTGATCGGGTTTTGGATCGAATGTTAGTTTTGAAAGTTTTGAAGAAACTTAGGCTTGAATTCGTGAGTAAATGGTGATTTTGATGTTTAGTATGGTGTTTTTATGATTGGAACAAGTCCGTATCATTTTTGGAGTATGTGGGTGGTTTTCGTTGGGGTCCCAGGGGTCTCGGGATGAATCCGGGGGTCCAAACGGAACATTTTTGGGAAAAATGAGAAGGCTGGTTGTTGTCATAAATGCAACAGGATTTTGCTCTCCGTGATCGCGGGGAGGGGGACGCGATCGCGTAGGGTTAGGGGCTAGACCAATGCGATCGCAGGAGCACCAGTCGCGATCGCGTAGAGTTAACCGGGTGGCCATCGCGATCGCATGAGCATCTACGCGATCGCGTAGAAGAGAAATGGGTTCCAGGGAAATTTGTGCTACGCGATCGCAGGAAGAGAGACGCGATCGCGTGAAGCCGGATGTTTGAATATCGCGATCGCGTGAGGCGAGTCGCGATCGCGTAGAAGGAAAATACAGTCTGGGATTTTTGTGGTACGCGATCGCAGGAATAGAGTCGCGATCGCGTGAGTCCGGATTTTTGAACATCGCGATCGCGTAAGGCGAGTCGCGATCGCATAGAGCAAACTGCTCTGGCAGTGAATTAAATCACAGAACAGAGGGGTTACGGGTTCATTAACCCAAAACTCAATTTTGAGCCCTAGAGAGAAGAAAACTCGAGGAAATCACTGAGGAATCATCGGGTATTCGTTGGAGGTAAGATTCTTGACTCAAAAACATCATTTTATGGTAGAATTAACATCAATCTTCATGAAATTGGGTTGAAATCTTGAAGAAATGTGGCCTAAATATCGAAAACGGGATTTTTGGATTTTGAAGGCCATTTTAACTCCGATTTTGATAAATTTTATATGCACGGACTCGTGGCGAGACGAGGGTCGCGTTGGTACTAATTTCGGAATTTTCCGAGAAGTGGGCCCGGGGTCGGGTTTTACCAACTTAGTGTATTTATGCGAATTTCATGTAAATTGAAATGGGTTATGATTCTTTAACCTGTATTTAATATAATTATTGTGGTTTGAATAGATTCTACGCACGAGGGAGCTAAATTCAAAGGAAAAGGCATCGTGGACGAGTCTACGACCGGCTAGAGGTGAGTAGTTTGTGTATATGGTAGCCTGAGGGTTCGAAACCCCGGCTTAGCACATTGTGACGCTAGTAGGGCGTGGCTCGCACACCGTGGCAGGTGCGGGATTGATTGTGACTGGGGATTGAGACTTCGTCCATCCCGGAAATGAATAATATGTTTTTAGTGTTGGAAATACACTGTGTTTGATATATATTGTGGGCTGTAAGCCTTGTTTGGGGCCTTGTGCCGATCTGTAGCGTCTTTAAAGGACAATATTTATGTGATAGCTATAATTGCTTAAATCACTGATCTAAGTCCTGGAAATTGAAATCACCTTTTGAAATGCTAAGTCACCGCTTTTGCAAATTTAATAAAGTGAAAGTATTTTTCATAATTATGGACTGGAAACTGGAATTAAGAAAAATGAACTGTTTTGTGACTTATTTTCTTATTTGTGGACTGAGCATGTATCGGGCCAGCAAGCCGCAGCAGATGATGTAAGGATCGGGCTGCACGCCGCAGCAGATGATATGATATTGCGCTTGGGCTGAAGGAGCCCCTTCGGAGTCTGTACACACCCCCAGTGAGCGCCGTCGACGTTAAATGGATCGGGCTACACGCCGTAGCGGTCATATGCATTGCATTGCATTTTTATCTGTTGAATTATCTGTACTAATTGTGACTTGCTGTTGTTATTAGTTCGTCGTAGGTATCGGACTGTAGTTTAGCTTTACTCGTGGTATTCTGTGGATTTCCTGCTTTCAGCTATTAATATATGCTTTTACTCACTGAGTACTTAGTACTCACCCCTACTCCCCGCACCTTTGCGTGCAGATTCAGGTACACAAGAGGGTTAGACGAGCACTTCACCTTTATCAGAGTTTATCCGAGTTGCTGAGTTAGCTGCCGGCATTCGCAGAACCTAGCTTCTCATTCCATTCAGTTATTACTATATGTTCAGACTTAAGTATTTCATTGAGTACTTCTATTACCTATTGGGTTTTGTTAGAGGCTCTAGACTTGTGACTCTGGATCTTTGGGAGTGTCAGTATTTTGTTCTTTATTATTATTATTGGAGTCCTTAAACTCATATATTCTTCTCGGGTTGTCCATTTGGGACTGATATTGTTACGTTAATTAAATTGTTGGTTTGGCTGGCCTAGCTTGATTGTTGGGCGCCATCACAACCGGATTTTGGGTCGTGACAAGTTGGTATCAGAGCCTAGGTTATTAGGACTCGCGAGTCATGAGCCGGTTTAGTAGGCTTTCGCAGATCGGTACGTAGACGTCCGTATCTATCATCAGGAGGCTATAGAACTTTAGGAAAAACCTTACTTTTCTTGGATTCATATCGTGCAGTTTGTGTTATCGTGAAACTAAAATTTTCCATATTCTATTCTCTTATATATGGCGAGAACACGTGCTAGCGGATATGGCGGACGACCACCAATGGCACCCAGAGGCCGTGGTTGTGGTAGAGGTAGGGCAACAGTGCCAGCACCTGCTGACCCACCAGCTAACTAGATTCAGGGTCAGATTCCAGCGTCGGTGGCCTATGTTCAGGATTAGGTTCCAGCTGCAGGCAACCCAGCAGCTGAGGTTCAAGCACTGACAGTCTCTATTGAGATACCGGGTCTTGAGGAGACTTTGGCCAAGATTCTATCGGTATGCACTGGCTTAGCTCAGGTGGTTGCAGCCTCTACTTCAGCGGATTCTTCACAGGCAGGGGGAGGGAATCAGACCCCGTGGCTCACACACCCGAGCCGGCAGTTCAGGGTTTACAGGCCTCTGGGGCAGCTCCAGCCCATCCAGCTGCACTTGTTGCACCAGCCTCATCTTATGTGGTTCCAGCTATGCTTGACGTTGAGCAGCGTCGTTTGGAAAGGTTTGAGAGGCTACAGCCTCCGGCATTCAGTGGTGCTGAGGGCGAGGACACCTAGAGTTTTCTAGATAACTGTCAGCGTATGCTTTGCACTGCGGGTATTAGGCCCGCTGGGGCAGCGCCCCTCACTTGGCAGCAGTTCTCCACGGTATTTTTGGAGAAGTACGTGCCTCAGTCTCAGAGAGAGGAGCTGCGACGTCAGTTCGAATGGTTGAAGCAGGGAGATATGACGGTTACTCAGTATGAGATGAAATTCACACAGCTGGCCCGTCATGCCACGTGGATGGTTCCTACGGACAAAGAGAGGATTCGGAGATTTATCGATGGCCTTATTTATCCCATCCGCATATTGATAACTAGGGAGAGAGCTTCGACAGTTACATTTGAGGAGGTGGTTGATGCTGCCCGTCACATTGAGACAGATCGCCATAGAGAGCAGGAGGAGAGAGAGGCTAAGAGGCCTCGTGGTACTGGCAGATACAATGGTGCTCCTTCTAGGGGCTAACCTCGGCATAGCAGGGGTCGCTCTTTCAGGTCTCATCAGTATGGACGAGCAGAGTCCAGTGGGGTTTCATCAGATCGTGGCCATCATGGCCATCAGTGTTATCAGGGTCAGCAGAGCCGTCAGCAGAGTCAGCCTACACTGAGTGCTCTTCCAGCTCAGAGCTCTGCTCCTGCTTCCTCAGCACAGGGTTCATCTGTAGCGAGGGGTCCTCAGCAGCCCCTTCTTCCATCTTCAGGCCGTTGTTTTGAGTGCGGTGATTTGGGCCATATCAGGAGAGAGTGTCCTCAGTGGCTTCGTAAGCGGTCTCAGCAGAGGGATCAACCCTCGTCTTCTACTCCGATTTCTTCAGCACAAGCACAGTCGGCTAAGACTGGTGGCTAGGTATCCGGAGGTCGCCCTAGGGGTGAGGATCGTACTGGTGGAGGCTAGGCTCGTTTCTATGCTCTTCCGGACAGGAAGGATGCTAGTGCTTCAGATGCGGTCATTTCAGGTATTATTTCAGTCTGCCACAGGGATGCTTCTGTCTTATTTGATCCCGGATCCACCTATTCTTATGTCTCTACTTATTTTGCACATCATTTGGGTACGACCCGTGGTATTCTTGCTTTGCCCGTACATGTGTCTACCCCAGTGGGGGATACTGTTGTTGTGGATCAGGTATATCGATCCTGTATTATTACTATTGGGGGTCCGGAGACCCGAGTTGATTTATTACTACCGGGCATGGTAGATTTCGATGTAATTCTAGGCATGGATTGGCTATCTCCTTACCATGCGATTCTGGACTGTCATGCCAAGACAGTCACACTAGCTATTCCAGATAATCCGAGGATCGAGTGGCGAGGCCTGACTGATTATGTGTCCGACAGGGTGATTTCTTATAAAAAGGCCCAACGAATGATTGGCAAGGGTTGTTTATCTTATTTGGCCCTCATTAGAAATGTTAAGGCTGAGACACCCAGTCTTGATTCGGTCCCCATTGCGAAGGAGTTTCCGGATGTATTTCCAACTGACCTACCAGGCATGCCGCCTGACAGAGATATCGATTTTGGTATTGACTTGGTGTCGGGCACTCAGCCCATTTCTATTCCTCCCTATCGCATGACACCAGCAGAGTTAAAAGAATAGAAAGAACAACTTCAGGAACTCTTAGATAAGGGTTTCATTCGTCCGAGTGTGTCACCTTGGGGTGCACCCGTGTTGTTCGTGAAGAAGAAAGATGGCACAATGAGAATGTGCATTGATTACAGGCAGTTGAACAAGGTAACAGTGAAGAATAAGTACCCATTACCTCGTATTGAGGACCTATTTGATCAGCTACAGGGAGCTAGTGTATTTTCTAAGATTGATCTTCGATCGGCTATCATCAGTTGAAGATCAGGGACTCAGATATTATGAAGACAGCGTTCAGGACGCGATATGGGCACTACGAGTTCCCGGTGATGTCTTTCGGGTTGACTAATGCCCCAGCAGCATTCATGCACTTGATGAATAGTGTATTTCGGCCGTACCTTGATTCTTTTGTGATTGTGTTTATTGATGATATTCTGGTATATTCACGCAGCCAGGAGGAGCATGCACATCATTTGAGGGTGGTATTGCAGAGGTTGAGAGAAGAGAAGCTCTATGCGAAATTCACTAAGTGTGAGTTCTGGCTTGATACTGTGGGTTTTCTGGGACATATAGTGTCCAGTGATGGCATTCGGGTTGATCCACAGAAGGTTGAGGCAGTGCAGAATTGGCCCAGACCTTCCTCGACTACAGAGATTCGGAGTTTTCTCGGCTTGGCAGGCTATTATCGCCGGTTTGTTCAGGGTTTCTCATCTATTGCTTCACCGTTGACTAAGTTGACACGGAAGAATGCTCCATTTGTGTGGTCTGATGAATGTGAGGAGAGCTTCCAGAAGCTCAAGGAGGCTTTGACCACCGCTCCAGTACTTGTGTTACCATCAGCCTCAGGGTTATATACGGTGTATTGTGATGCTTCTAGAGTTGGACTCGGTTGTGTGTCGATGCAGGAGGGTAGAGTTATTGCATATGCTTCTCGTCAGCTAAAGCCCCACGAGAAGAACTACCCTATTCATAATTTGGAGTTAGCTGCTATTGTTCATGCCTTGAAGATTTGGAGGCATTACCTATATGGCGTATCTTGTGACGTATATACAGATCACCGCAGCCTTCAACATTTGTTTAAGCAGAAAGATCTAAATTTGAGGTAGCGGAGATGGCTTGAATTGCTTAAAGACTATGATATTACTATCTTGTATCATCCCGGGAAAGCTAATGTAGTGGCGGATACTTTGAGCCGGAAGGCTATTAGTATGGGCAGTTTGGCGAATATTCCAGTTGGGGAGAGACCCCTAGCAGTTGATGTTCAGGCGTTAGCTAATCAGATGGTGAGGCTGGATATTTCTGAGCCCAATCGGGTGATGGCTTGTGTAGTAGCTCGTTCTTCTTTATATGATCGTATTCGAGAGCGTCAGTATGATGATCCATACTTGTCCTTAAGGACAGAGTTCAGCATGATGATGCCAGAGATGTCACTATTGATAGTGATGGTGTATCGCGGATGCAGGGCCGGATATGCGTGCCCAATGTTGACGGCCTTCGTGAATTGATATTGGAGGAAGCCCACAGCTCGCGGTATTCTATTCATCCAGGACCCGCGAAGATGTATCAGGATTTGAAGCAGCATTACTGGTGGAGAAAGATGAAGAAATATATTGTGAGCCATGTGGCTCAGTGTCTAAACTGTCAGCAGGTCAAGTATGAGCATCAGAGACCTGGTGGTGTATTCCAGCGTATTGATATTCCGGAGTGGAAGTGGGAAAGAATAACTATGGACTTTGTTAGTGGACTCCCTCGAACGGCGAGGAAGTTTGATTCAGTTTGGGTGGTGGTGGATAGGTTGACCAAGTCAGCTCACTTCATCCCAGTGTGTACTACTTATTCCTCAGAGCGGTTGGCAGAGATATTCATCCGTGAGATAGTGAGATTGCATGGAGTTCCCATTTCTATTATATCGGACAGAGGTACCCAGTTCACTTCTCAGTTCTGGAGGACATTTCAGCGAGAGTTGGGTTCACAGGTAGAGCTGAGCACAGCATTTCATTCACAGACGGATGGGCAGTCTGAGCGTACTATTCAGATATTAGAGGATATGTTGCGTGCTTGTGTCATTGATTTTGGTGGTTCGTGGGCTGATTATTTACCTTTGGCGGAGTTTGCTTATAATAATAGCAATCAGTCCAGCATTCAGATGGCACCGTATGAAGCTTTGTATGTGAGGCGGTGTAGGTCTCCAGTTGGTTGGTTCGAGCCCGGCGAGGCTAGGTTATTGGGGACAGAGTTAGTCCAAGATGCCTTAGACAAGGTAAAAGTGATTCAGGAAAGACTTCGCACAGCTCAGTCGCGTCAGAAGAGTTATGCAGACCGGAAGGTCCGAGATGTGTCTTATTCAATAGGTGAGAAGGTGTTGCTGAAGGTTTCGCCTATGAAGGGTGTTACGAGGTTTGGAAAGAAAGGGAAGTTGAGCCCAAGGTTTATTGGACCTTTTGAGGTGCTTAGAAAAGTTGGGGAGGTGGCTTATATGCTTGCTTTGCCACCTAGTTTGTCGGGAGTTCACCCGGTATTCCATGTATCTATGCTCCGGAAGTATGTCGGAGACCCGTCTCATGTGTTGGACTTCAACACGATACAGCTAGATGAAGACTTGACTTATGATGTGGAACCAGTAGCCATTTTGGGTCGACAGGTTCGTAAGCTGAGATCCAAGGATATAGCTTCAGTGAAAGTGCAGTGGAGAGGTCGTCCCGTGGAGGAAGCAACTTGGGAGCCCGAATATATGCTTGGTAAGGTCATTCAGCTATTGGGTTACTTCTAGTACAACTCCGAGTCCGCTCGAGGACGAGCGTTTGTTTAAGTTGGGGAGAATGTAACGACCCGGCCCGTAGTTACGGGAATTTCCACCCCGTTACCTTGCATTTACACATCTTATGCTTTTATAACAGTATTAGAGTATATCGGGTGAGTTAGGAGTGAATTGGATTGAAAATGAAACAAATAGCATGCTTGAAGAAAACTTGAATATGTGAAGTCAACCAAGAGTTGACTATTGAGTTAGAGTGCTCGGAACCGAATTCTGATGATTCGACTAGTTCCGGGGGATCATTTATGACTTAGGAGAACAATCGGAATTGAATTCGGAGGTCCGGTGTAGTTTTAGGCTTGAATTGGCGAAGGTTGAATTTTGGCGATAATCGGATGGTAGGTGATATTTTGATCCGGGGGTCGGAATGGAATTCCGACAATTTCTATAGCTTCGTTATGTGATTTTGGATATGTTTGCAAATTTTCAGGTCAATCGGACATCGTTTGATCGGGTTTTGGATTGAACGTTAGTTTTGAAAGTTTTGAAGAAACTTAGGCTTGAATTCGTGAGTAAATGGTGATTTTGATGTTTAGTATGGTGTTTTTATGATTGGAACAAGTCCGTATCATGTTTTGGAGTATGTGGGTGGTTTTCGTTGGGGTCCCGGGGGTCTCGGGATGAATCCGGGGGTCCAAACGGACCATTTTTGAAAAACAAAGAAGTGGGCTGGTTGCTGTCATAAATGCAGCAGGATTTTGCTCTCCGCGATCGCGGGGAGGGGACGCGATCGCGTAGGGTTGGGGGCTAGGCCATCGCGATCGCAGGAGCACCAGTCGCGATCGCGTAGAGTTAACCGGGTGGCCATCGCGATCGCATGAACATCTACGCGATCGCGTAGAAGAGAAATGGGGTCCAGGGAAATTTGTGCTACGCGATCGCAGGAATGGAGATGCGATCGCGTGAAGCCGGATGTTTGAATATCGCGATCGCGTGAGGCGAGTCGCGATCGCGTAGAAGGAAAATATAGTCTGGAATTTTTGTGGTACGCGATCGCAGGAATAGAGTCGCGATCGCGTGAGTCCGGATTTTTGAACATCGCGATCGTGTGAGGCGAGTCGCGATCGCATAGAGCAAACTGCTCTGGTAGTGAATTAAATCACAGAACAGAGGGGTTACGGGTTCATTAACCCAAAACTCAATTTTGAGCCCTAGAGAGAAGAAAACTCGAGGAAATCACTGAGGAATCATCGGGTATTCGTCGAAGGTAAGATTCTTGACTTAAAAACATCATTTTATGGTAGAATTAACATCAATCTTCATGAAATTGGGTTAAAATCTTGAAGAAATGTGGCCTAAATATTGAAAACGGGACTTTTGGATTTGGAAGGCCATTTGAACTCCGATTTCGATAAAATTTATATGCACGGACTCGTGGCGAGATGAGGGTCGCGTTGGTACTAATTTCGAAATTTTTCGAGCAGTGGGCCCGGGGTCGGGTTTTACCAACTTAGTGTATTTATGCGAATTTCATGTAAATTGAAATGGGTTATGATTCTTTAACCCGTATTTGATATAATTATTGTGGTTTGAATAGATTCTATGCACGAGGGAGCTAAATTCAAAGGAAAAGGCATCGCGGACGAGTCTACGACCGGCTAGAGGTGAGTAGTTTGTGTATATGGTAGCTTGAGGGTTCGAAACCCCGGCTTAGCACATTGTGACGCTAATAGGGCGTGGCTCGCACACCGTGGCAGGTGCGGGATTGATTGTGATCGGGGATTGAGACTTGGTCCATCCCGGAAATAAATAATATGTTGTTAGTGTTGAAAATACACTGTATTTGATATAATTGTGGGCTGTAAGCCTTGTTTGGGGCCTTGTGTCGATCTGTAGCGTCCTTAAAGGACAATATTTATGTGATAGCTATAATTGCTTAAATCACTGATCTCAGTCCTGGAAATTGAAATCACATTTTTGAAATGCTAAGTCACCGGCTTTTGCAAATTTAATAAAGTTAAAGTATTTTTCATAAATTATGAATCGAAAACTGGAATTAAG
This sequence comes from Nicotiana noctiflora, assembly GCA_032618575.1. Taxonomy (NCBI): domain Eukaryota; kingdom Viridiplantae; phylum Streptophyta; class Magnoliopsida; order Solanales; family Solanaceae; genus Nicotiana; species Nicotiana noctiflora. The sequence goes on from JASVEL010013878.1 coordinate 500,591, forward strand.
AAAAATGAACTGTTTTGTTACTTATTTGCTTATTGTGGACTGAGCATGGGATCGGACTGCACGCCGCAGTGGTTGATATGAGGATCGGGCTGCACTCCGCAGCAGTATTGCGCTTGGGCTGTAGGAGCCCCTCCGAAGTCTGTACACACCCCCAGTGAGCGCCGTCGACGTTAAATTGGATCGGGCTACACGCCGTAGCGATTATGTGTTTGCATTGCATCTTTATTTGTTGAATTACTCTGTGGTAGCTGTATTGTACTGTTGATGCTAGTTCGTAGGGGGAAATCGAACTGTAGTTTAGCTTCATTATGTGGTATTCTGTGGATTTCCTATTTTCAGCTACTTATATATATATTTATTACTCACTGAGTACTTAGTACTCACCCCTACTCCCTGCACCTTTTGTGTGCAGACTCAGGTACTCAGGAGCAGTAGACAGGCATTTCCAGCGTTTGCAGTGTCATATCGAGTTGCTGAGGTAGCTGCCTACGTTCGCAGAACCTAGCTTCTCCTCTCCTTTCCGGTCGTTATTTTATATTTTGTATTCAGACTTGAGTATTTCTATACAGTACTCTCTATTCCTATTGGGTTTTGTTAGAGGCTCTAGACTTGTGACTCTGGATCTTTGGGAGTGTCAGTATTTTGTTCTTTATTATTATTATTGGAGTCCTTAAACTCATATATTCTTCTCGGGTTGTCCATTTGGGACTGATATTGTTACGTTAATTAAATTGTTGGTTTGGCTGGCCTAGCTTGATTGTTGGGTGCCATCACGACCGGATTTTGGGTCGTGACACCTATTATGATATACGTCATACTTTTCGTATTATTCATAGTTGAATTATAATTTATAAATATTTTAAATAGATCATTTGTTATAATTTTGTGATAAATGTAATTTTTATAATTACTTTTTATTTTATACCATCTTAAAATTCTTGAAATCAATAAAATTTAAAGATTCGCGGCACTTACGCCTCATGCCTCAGGGCTTACGTCTCGCCTCGTTAGAGGCAAAATGCCTCGCAACATGTCCCCACCATTTAAAATATTAGTTCCTACATTACTGACTTAATATAGCATTAAATGACAGTGGTTCATATTGGTGTTATTTATTACTAGCGGTTACAAAGTAGATGAATTCATGAGGCTCCTACTCGTAAACATGATTAAATTAATAAAAATGAATTTCTCTAATAATTAAACTTTTACATGAATTTGTTGCAAACAAACATTAAAAAATTAGTCTAAATAGCCGTTTGTTTAATTGCTTAAACTAAAAATAAACATATATAAATTCAGTATAATTAAAATATATGTATGAAAAGTAAAAGTAAATCGGACACATTATTTACCTGTTCGGCTCATAAAAATTGAATTAAGGCTGTGAGCCTGTAAGTCAGGAGGAAGCATTTAGCTTTTAAGTTAGTCGATCACACAATTTAACATTTTCATTATAGTTCAGACTTCAAAGCTCCAATTATAATAAGAGAAGGAATTTTAAAAAAATGTAAACTTAAAAACGAGAGTTCATTTTGCAGTCCACTAACAGAAAGATATAATGTATTGTATAACAAAAGTTCATTTTATAAAAATAATGGCCACTCAATTTTTTGTAAAGACACTAGTTTTACAGTACGCGCTTTGTGCATGTACTTATAGCAATAAATATATAGTTTATTGAATAAATATAATAAAAAAGAAAAATAATAACGACAACTTTTTTTTAATACAATTTGTCTTATGTTATATCCTTATTGCTTCAACTTATCCTTTTTAGCAATTTAATTTTTAATATTACATTATAATATATTTTACTCTATTTTCTTATTTCTTTCATGGAAAGTGCTCGTATTGTGTAAAAAATTTGTGTACCTTAATAGTTTTATCGACTGGGCTAATAAGTTTACTTATATGATTTTTGAAACAAATTAAATTGATTTTCTTGCTGCTTTATTAAATAAAAACTTAATTATTTGTTGAGAGTCCATGATTTTACGATAGCATAGAAGATATAAATTATTTTTGAACTTTTCCTACTCGAGCATGATATTATTCTCTTATCGGTTTATGTAATATTAAACTACATTTAACAATTAAATTAAATTAAATATTTAATTAGGTATAAAACGGGTCAATTGGTTTTGTGGCTCATTACAAATTTATTTTTAGTTTTATGACCCACCTTTTTTTTACACATCAAAAATTTGTTTTTACACATGATCTATCTTTTACACGTAAGAGATCTAAAAAAGAAATTATCTTAAATTCAACATTGTAAAAACCCATCTAAAGGCTAAAATCCGTACAAAACCTCTTGCTTCACTAGTAACAATATATAAAAGCATCTTGTTAGAATTATATGTTCCCTATAAAAAAGAAACACTGTGAACATATTTCTTTGCAAATTACCGTGAGGAAATATTAGGAAAAGAACGTAACTCTCTTACTTCTCTTAAATAATATCCATTTTAAAGTATTAAATATTAGGATTTCTTACTTAATTCAATAATAAAAAATCTAGTAATCGAATTTTAGTTTTTTCTAAAGTCCTAAATATTAAGATAATTAAATGACTATTTTGTCTAGTGTGAATACTATTTTAAAAGATTTAAAAAAATGAACGATATTTTGCTAAGAACCTTTGTGCTTTTAATAGATTATATGCGGAATCATTTGTTTAAAGCAAACAAAACAGATTAATAAGAGTTATTAATGCAATGTGTATTTTATTATTCTTTCGATTGCGATCTTAAAATTTTACAACCTAAAAATCCAGATTTCCGCGTCTCGCACCAACAAATTTTTTTTTTAATATCAAAACAAGGACAATACTTCTTGTCATTGGTTTTATCGTATATTAAATGGTTACTAAATTAATGTTGATTCCGTACAGCTGAATTTTCCTTTAATAATCCAAATGCAAACAAGTGGATACTTTTTTCAAGTATAAACCTCATTTTTCTATATTCAAAATAAAAAAATGCTACTCCGTAATTGACTGGTAATTTATTGTACGTGGCATCATAGATATATTCTTTCGAGGAGTAGGAATTGTTTTTATTCACCAACTTAATTTATTTGCATTTTTGTCACATCGTAAACTTGTAATTTCCTCTGTACTTCCGTTTTGCAAGAACAACCCATCGATTCTAATATTATTAGAATAATCCTAAACAGCAAATTGTTGGCACCCTAAGTACTCTTGACTCTTGAGTAAAAACCACATAACCTTATTCTTTACAAATTCGTCGGTTTCTTCATAAATAAAGTAAATAAAATGCCCACATAATCTTAATTAGAACAATTGATTCCGTACGGCTGAATTATTCCAAGCGCAAACAAGTAGGGGTAAATGACAGGTAATTTGTTGTAAACGGCATCAATTATTTCGAGGCATTAATTAATGAAACTGTTTAACATATTTGTATTAGGCCTCATTTGTTTGCACTTAATGGAGGTCTGAATCTTAATCATTCAGATCTAAGACATTAAGTGCGTTTGTTTTTAAAGTTTGAATCTTAATTATTCAGATCTTAATCATTAAGTGCGTTTGTTTTTTTTACTTCACAATCACTTAATGAGTCTGAATAGGTCTGTTTGATTAAGATTTATAACAGAGACTTAATTTCATTAAGATGCTATCACATATTCATTATTAATTGCCGCCACCGCCTACTATTATCAACTACCACCATGCCACTACCACCGCCATATATAGTCAACCACCACCACCACTACCACCACCATAGTCAACCACCACCACCAACCACAGTCGGCACCGCCCATCATTATAATCTACCACCACCTTCCTCAATCACAAACCACCACCCGCCATTATTATCTATTATCACCCACCACCACTACCCTCAATCATAATCGCCACCACTACCAATCACTACTAGTTACTAGCATGAACCGTCATCATCAATCAAAATTACCACCAACCACTATCTCTAATCGACATTCACCCGTTATCCATCACCATCAACAATTGTCATATTATTAAAAACTATATATTTTATTGATAGAAATTAGATTAGTCAGTATTTCATTTGAATTTTATGTTTATTATTTTTCAAATAAAGATAAATTTTATGCATTCAGATGTTAGAAATCAAACGGTCTTAATTTTTAGTATTCAGATCTTAATACACATCTTAATATATTCAGATGTGTATTCAGATTCAGATGTCTTAATCTTAATACACATCTTAATATTCAGATGTGTATTCAGATTCAGACGTCTTAATCTTAAAAAAAACAAATGAGGCCTTAGTATCGTCCAAGTATCAAGCTGTTGGCTGCCTTACGATCTTAATCAGCAAATTGCATATAATCTTTGTGGAAAACTTAAAAATGACAATTATGCCCCCGCTTGGTCATAGATTTTGTCAAGTTTTATCCCAAAAAAGATTTGGCACAATATGTTTGTTTATAGATTTTATCCATGTTTTGACAAATTTTGAAAACAAAATTCTCAAATCTCAAAATTAGCTCTAGACCTGTTTTTGGCCCAAAATATCATTATTGGATTTTTTAATAATTTTAAATATTATTTACAAAAATCCCACCATCCAGCTAATTACAATTATTTTTTTTCGAGAAGGTAACAATTACTATTATTTTCTTTTGGACTGATGAATTTTAAATATTATTGCAATTTGACGAATTATAGTGACTTGTAATTTCGTTTATTAGGAGTTGATATTAAAATATCAGGTTATGATTTTAGGATAATGTATTATGTAGTTCATTATATAAATGATAATTTTATGCCAAACTTATCTATGTTTAGGACTATGGTTTCTGATAAAGATAATGAATGGCATCGATGAAGGTTCTGCATATACAAGATTAGCAAGTTTGTTTGTTTGTTATTATTGGGTATTTTTGATAGTTTTTAGAACTTATTGTCATAACCTAAATTCCCAAACCTGGTCGTGATGGCGCCTCTCGTGAAGACAAGGCCAGCCAACTAACCCAAATCGCCTTTTTAACAATTCTTAAACATAACGAATAGAAAATACAACTTAAATGACGTTGATTAACAATATTTATACAACATAACTCATCATGACCGGGATGTCACAAGTCACGAGCATATAAGAAGTAGAAACACAACTACAGAGTCAACTATATATGTAAAATAAAATCTGAAGTTCAAGATGTAGTCTGGTGCCGCGAACGTTGGCGGTGCTACAATAGTATTACCTTCAATCTGCTAACAATCCGCTACCGGGTGATCAATACCTGCAACTGCACGCGAGGTGCAGGGAGTAGAGTGAGTACTTCCAACTCGGTAGTAATAAGAGTATATAATGTTGAGAGGCAAGAAATCACGTAAGAGCACTCCCTCATACTATAAAGGATAGTACAATCCTTCTATATAAAAAGGGAAAACTGTGAAAATCCTTTAGAAAGTATCTGGAGTATAATACTATCTCAAGCAGTAAAATCTATCATAAAATAAAAACCATAAGGTATCAGATAATTCTCTTTCTAAAATAGTGGTAACACCCATTTCAACAATTAAGAAATAATCAAAAGTTTGCCTCTCGGGCAATATATCAAATCTCAGTACACTATCAGCTCCATAGGCTTACTCCCGACTCACCATCACACAACAACAGCCCCTCGTGCTCACTGCCAACTCACCAGACACAGACAACAGCCCCTCGGGCTCATTCCCAACTCATCGGACACAAACAACAGCCCATTGGGCTCACTCCCAACCCACCAGACACAAACAACAGCCTCTCGGGCCCACTCCCAACTCACCTGGGTACCTTGCGCTCACTGGGGTGTGTAAAGACTCCGGAGGGGCTCCTACAGCCCAAGCGCAATATCAATAGGCTTGAAAGCCTTCACATATAACACACGAGGCCTGGAAGCCTACTCACATAACACTCGAGGCCTGAAAAACCTCCTCACATCATTCAACATATCCTCACGGATGGCCCTCGGCCTCAATCGGTCCAGAAAATAATCATAAGCCTCTTAGGCTTCAGTAAAACAGTAGTGCTCCACTCATTGACATTTTAAATATCATTTAAATCTCGAGTTTAGTATAAACGTAGCTGAGTTCACATAATAATATAATTCAATTGGACTGAATTCAGATAATATTTCAATTACTTAGGATAATAGTGATGGAAATTCACAAAAGGTTTCAAATAATTTGGTCCGAAGCCCGAGTATGGCCGTAAGCCCTATTCATGAAAACAATCAATAATTCTTTATCAAATAAGCGGTAAAAGCAACAACAGGGATGGGCCAAATCACAATCCCCAATGGTGCTCTACCCCATGCTCATATCTGGCTTGCAAGTCACCATAATACAACACTATGGACCTAGTCACAACATCACCACGCTCATCACATGACGCGTGTTTCATCTCAATATAGCACTGTATAGTGCAAATACGGGGTTTCAAACCCTCAGTATATCATTCATTACTACCACTCACTTCGAACCAGCAAAATTCCTAGCTCTCCTTGCGCTTGCCTCGCAAATCGACCTCCTCGGGTGCCAAATCTGATCAAAACCAATAAGAATACATCAAAATAGGCTAATGAATCATAACCCAATCGAAACGACTCAAAAAATACCCAAAAATACGAAGTTGCTAAAATCCGAGCCCCCGGGCCCGCTTCTCAAAAATTTATGAAAGTCACATTTTCAGAATTCTTATCTCACCACGAGTCTGTGCATATAAAATTCATCAAAATCGGACTTCAAATGAGCTGGCAAATCATGATTTTTTATAGCAAAAATCCAAGCCCTAACTCCCTCAATTTATACCCAATTTCAGAGAATTAATGGAAGATTCTTCGATAAAATGATCTATTAAGACCACGAGACTTACCTCCAATCACTTCTCGATGAAATCCCCTTCAAATTCTATCACTTAGCTCTCAAGGTGCTCAAAAATGGAGGAAAAATAGCCAAGGTTCGCGACTGAAATGTTTCTTAAAACCCTTTAAAAAGCCCAGGTATTAACACTATGCGATCGCATTCACTCTATTGCGATCGCAAAGAACTAGTTTCACACTCCTAAAATTCCTCTTATGTGATCGCACTCCAGCCCTTGCGATAGCATAGAACAAATTCCATGCCAAGGACCCTAGGCCAAAATACACTAAACTACCGCACACATACCATGCGATTGCAGAGAACAAGGTCACAAAGCTATGCGATCGCAACCCCTGCTATGCGATCGCATAGAACAACTCAGAAGCCCACTTTCATCCTTCTATACGATCGCAACATCACCTATGCGATCGCATAGAGCATTCATCTGCAATAAAAACCAGCAACCATCACACCTTCAAAAACGCTAGAATTGATCCGTTTGGACCCCCGGATTCACTCCGAGGTCCTCGGGATCTCAACAAAAACCACAAACCTACTCCAAAACACGATACAAACTTATTTCAATAATAAAAACACATCCTTAAATACGGAAATCATCAAATCAAGGCGGATTCAAGCCTAAGTTTCAACTAAAACTTTCGAAACCAACATCCAATCAAAAACCTGACCAAATGTCCGAATGGCCTGAAAATTTGTAGACATATTCAAAATCACCTAACGAAGCTACTGCAATTGTCGGAATTCCATTTCCCGGATCAAAATCTCACCTATCGACCAGATTTCTCCAAAATTCCAATTTCACCAATTCAAGCCTATTTCTACACCGGACCTCCAGATTTAATTCTGGTCGCTCTCCTAAGTCACAAATCAACCCTTGAAGCTAACCGAACCATCAAAATTTGATTTCGAGCCCTCTAACTCACAAGTCAACACCTGGTTGACTTTTCCAAACTATTCCTTCATCAAAGAGACTATTTGTCTCATTTCCTACCAAATTCGATCCGAATTAACTCAAATTCACCAAACACATATATTGAGACGTGAACAAGTATAAAACGGGGAAACGGGACGGTAACTCATGTGACGACAGACCGGGTCATCACATTCTCCCCAACTTAAACAAATGCTTGTCCTCGAGCGGATCAAGAAACATACCTGGAGCCTCAAATAATGGGGATATCTACTCCTCATCTCCTGCTCGGTCTCCCAAGTAGCCTCCTCCACAGGCCGGACTCTCCACTGCACCTTAACCGAAGCAATATACTTGGACCTCAACTTCTGAATCTGTCAACCCAAAATAGCCACCGGGTCCACATCATAAGATAGATCACCATCAAGCTGAATCGTACTGAAGTCCAATATATGCCATGAATCTCCGACATACTTCCAAAGCATAGACACATGGAATACTGGATGCACACTGGACAAGATGGGTGGCAAATCTAGCTCATATGCCACCTCCCCAATCCTCCTAAGTATCTCAAAAGGACCAATGAACCTGGGACTCAGCTTCCCTATCTTCCCAAACCTCATAACACCCTTCATGGGTGAAACCTTCAACAAGACTCTCTCGCCAACCATGAAAGACACATCTTGAACCTTACGGTCCGCATAACTCTTCTTGCACGACTGTGCTGTGCGAAGCCTCTCCTAGATCAACTTCACTCTCTCCAAGGCATCCTGAACTAACTCAGTCCCTATCAATCTAGCCTCGCCAGGATCAAACCATCCCACAAGAGATCTACACCATCTACCATACAACGCCTTATACGGGGTCATCTGAATACTCGACTGGCAACTGTTATTGTAGGCAAACTCTACAAGTGGAAAAAAATCATCCCATGAACCTCCAAAATTGATCACACATGCACGCAACATATCCTACAAGATCTGAATAGCGCACAGACTGACTATCCGTCCGAGGATGAAATGTTGTGCTCAACTCTACCTGCGTACCCAGCTCCCGCTAAAATGCTCTCCAGAACTGAGAAGTGAACTGAGTATATATATTTGATATGATAGACACTGGAACCCCATGTAATCTGACAATCTACCGAATAAAGATCCATGCTAACCGCTATGATGAATAAGTAGTACATACTGGAATGAAGTGCGCGAATTTGGTCAGTCGATCAACAATAACCCACGCTGAATTAAACTTCCTCGAAGTTCGAGGAAGACTACTCACGAAATCCATGGTAATCCGCTCGCATTTCCACTCAGGAATAACCATACGCTAAAGAACACCGCCCGATATTTGATGATCATACTTGACCTGCTGGAAGTGACTAACAATATCTTTTTTCATCTTCCTCCACCAGTAATGCTGCCTCAAGTTCTGGTACATCTTAGCGGCACCCGGATGAATGGAGTACCGCGATCTGTGACCCTCCTCTAATATCAACTCTCGAAGGCCATCTACATTGGGCACACAGATCCGGCCCTGCATCCTCAAAACACCATCACTATCAATCGACACATCTCTGGCATTATCGTGCTGAACTCTGTCCTTAAGGACAAGCAAATGTGGATCATCATACCGATGCTCTCTGATGCGATCATATAAAGAGGACCGAGAAACAACACAAGCCAACACTCGACTCGACTTAGAAATATCCAACCACACTAGCCGATTGGCCAATGCATATGAACAAAGGGCCTCTCCCCAACTGGACTATAAGCTAAGCTGCCCATACTGACCGCCTTTTGGCTCAAAGAATCGGCCACAACATTGGCCTTCCTCGTATGATACAATAAGGTAATATCATAATTCTGAAGCAACTCAAGCCACCTCCGTTGTCTCAAATTAAGATCTTTCTGTTTGAACAGATGCTGAAGGCTGCAATGATAAGTATACACCTCACAGGAAACACCATACAAGTAATGTCTCCAAATCTTCAGAGCATGAACTATGACTGCAAACTCCAAATCACCTCGTCTATCCCAAATAACCATGCCATATATCCATTAATAGGATAGTGCTACGGAGGTGGGATCAAATCACCTCGTCTATCCCAAATAACCAGCTGAGAGTGAAGCCAGTCAATAAAGGTGTCGTCTACCCTGGACCGATCATCCCTCTCATAATTTAAGGGATGCCATGCAGGCGAAGGCGGTATAGGCTGCGGCAGGCCAAATTGACGCGAAACCCGCTCCGAGGCATGATGCTCCACGATACCGAGGCATGTAAGAGGGACAAAAGTCCTTCAAATATGCCGGACGAATGTACAGTACGCTGGCAGGGTAGGTATCAGGTCCTCGCTATACGGTATCCAGATGAACTATCAAATAACAACACAAATTGTTAGTATACGCAACACTAAATTAAACAATAACTGGTACGTATAGTTAGATATTCACCTGTGCATCCTCGAGGAAGTCCAACACATCCCTGATGCCGGGGAGATTATGATGGGCATCATACGCTCGTGATAGTCTACGTCGCATAACCCACTTACAAGCTAAAGGTAGATGTGTAATGTTTACATCAGCTAGTAGTTGTGGTAGAGGTGGCCTAAGTTGCAGAAATCGCTCTCATACCCAAACTTAACATAGAAAGTTGATGTATGGTGTGAGATAAACTATAGCTAGGTAGATTTGTAACTAACGGACATTTTCATTGAATATGTTCTCACCTGTAGAAGCGACAGGAAGCCACAAACATCTCTCTGTGTGCCCATGGAAGCCTGGCACACCTGCCTGTCCAAAAATACGAGGATAGCACCACCCCACCTGTAGGTGGTTGTATCCTCGAACCGGGTAATATGATGGAGAAACTGGAGGCTGACTAGGTTCCCCGAAGTGTTGGGGAACAAAACCCCCGCAAATAGAAGGAGCAGCAACAACCTAGTATAACGTAGTACATCCGCCTCCTCTGATTGGTCTGTGATAGTATGGTGGAGCTGCTCTAGGCGCTGTCTAATGGGGGATAACAGTATGCGACTGATCCCAACCCTGGGATCCTCGACCTCCAGCCTCAAACCTGTGAGCATGTGCAGCATATCCCAATACGACTCCCCCGGATAATGCCTCATGTTCGCAGGGAATAGAACAGGCAAGCCATCGGCTGACAGGCCATACAAAATCTTTATGTCCTGCAGTGTAATGGTGGCCTCGCTAATGGGCAAGTGGAAAGTGTGAGTCTTCGGTCGCCACCACTCAATCATGACCGTGATCAAAGCATAGTCCAGCTGTATCCGGCCAATCTGAATAATCCTATAAAATCCCATCTCCTCTAGGTGATGGACCACTCGGGGATGTAGAACGCGCTCACTCAAAAAATCCCATAATACATCCACTCTCCTAGCCCGAAAAATCTGTGTCAGCAACTGTCCATCCCAGATATACTCTGATCGATGATGGGGCCGTAGGCCTAACAGATCCGACGTCCAAGGGCCGGGATGTATGGGTGCATCCATGTCGTCAACTGTAAAATTATAATTTTTAATAATTTAATTGTATAAATTATCATTAATAGTTATGTATTTTTTTATAATTTAAATTCATATTTTTAATAATTTAATTATACAAATTACCTACGTATGAGTTCTGAGCTAGATATTTTTTAGGCCCGGTGGCACCAAACTATTATTAATACTTATGTATTTTTTTATAATTTAAATTTATATTTTCAATAATCTAATTATACAAATTACTTATATATGGGTCTTGGGCTCGATATTTTTAAGGCTCAGCGACAGCAAACTATTATTAATAGTTATGTATTTTTTTTATAATTTAAAATATTATTTTTAATAATTTAATTGTACAAATTACTTACATATGGGTCCCGGACTCTATATTTTTGAGGCCCAACGGCACCAAACTATTATAAATAGTTATGTATTTTTTTTATAATTTAAATTTATATTTTTAATTATTTAATTGTACAAATTACTTACATATGGGTCCCGGGTTCGATATTTTTGAGGCCCAGCGTCACCAAACTATTATTAATAGTTATGTATTTTTTTTTATAATTTCAATTTATATTTTTAATAATTTAATTGTACAAATTACTTATATATGGGTCCCGGGCTCGATATTTTTGAGGCCCAGCAGCACCAAACTATTATTAATAGTTATGTATTTTTTATTTAAATTTATATTTTTTAATAATTTAATTGTACAAATTACTTACGTATGGGTCCCGGGCTCAATGATTTTTAATAACTTAATTTTATAATATTTAAAAGTTGTGCGCTCCATATTTTGAGGATCAAAATTCCAAGCTAAATACTACACATTACTATGCTACAAGGCTCTAAATTTTACAAGCCTAAAAGGATCTACGTTTTACTACGCTAAAAAGGTCTACATTTTACTACGCTAAAAAATAATCTAAAATAAATAAATATATATATATATAAACAAAATATTAACATGAAAGCACATATATTAACATACTAATCCGGATAAATTTAACATACTAATCATACTAATTTCGGAAAAAAAACACAAACCAATTAAACACATACAAATCAAATAATAATAATTTGCATTATTATAAACGAAATACCTCGATTTAGATTTTTCTCAAATGGAAAAGATGGAAATTTTCACTCCAAAATCGTAAATCAACAACACCAACAAGCTTTACTCGAGAGTGGGACCCACGTGCTTCAACTATTATATGTCGAGCGGACCAAAAATTTTTTTTAATAAAACCGGACAGATTTGGGAGGGGGGAACTTAAAATAATGGAGGAAGGGAATGAGGAAGACGGCGGGTGAAGAAGAAGAGGGAAAGTTATAACAAGGGGTACAACGCCAGAAATTATGGAGTTGAACCAGGTCTAACACGTTCAACGCCAGAAACCTGGCGTTGTATTTTAACGGTTCATTAATTTATTGTTAAAATACAATGCCAGATTATCTAGCATTGTATATATAGTTGTTTTTTTTTAAAACCTAAAAATATTCTTTTAAGTCCAAAAGGAACCTATTTAGGTTCCGGACTCCACAAAGAGCATTCTCATGTGCACCGTTGGCCACTCTAACCTAGAGCTACCTAATAGGACGACGTGACTCTGACTCGTGGTCAACCTTTTTTCCTTAAACGCAAGAATAAGAAGTGTTTGAATATAATTTGTGTGTATTTTCTTGGATCGAACCACACGAACAATAAATGCATTTATTATACTGTCGAGGTGTTCGGTCCGCTTTATAAAAGGAAAGAATACTCTAGGAACATCCTATTTAAAAGCTATCACAAAATTAATACACAAGGACACCGTAAAACATTTTTACATTGCCTATGAAACAAAATTTGTTACAGTAAATTACACGAGTCTTATAATTCGAGTTACTAATATCAATTATTATGGACAGATACTTGTAATGATAGCTATCTTTTAAATCTCGTGATAATGTTTAAAAAAAAAGTATATTGCTAGTGTAATCCTTATACCTTATATGAAGGGTCACAATCTTTTGGGCAATAATGTGGACTTTGCTCACGCATCCAACAGTTTGTTAAATATTACAATTAAAACAATGTGGACTTTGCTAACGCATCCAACAGTTTGTTAAGTATTACAATTAAAACAATCTGCTGTTTATTCGTACAATTTCAATGAGTAGTATTTACAAATGCATACAATGAAAATTGGTCAATAATATCTTCCCAGACCAAAATGGTATCTACATTGAATGAAAAGGAGAGATGTGGAGACAGCTAAGGAAATGTACGTTTGGTTGCAAAGGAAAGACATGTTGGGCTTTAAACATTTAATTTTATATGAAATACTGTCAGAAACTCTTATCGACGAAGTGACGATTATTATTCTTTAACAACGTCGAATACTCTCCAAATAAACTTGGTACATATAGTCAAAATATTACGTTGTACGTAAAATATGTTTCCATTTGTTATAACGATTATGTACCGGTCATTTTCAGTGCATATTAACTATTCTGTAAAGTAGGAGATAGTTTTCATCAGCACAAATACGGGAAACTCTAGCTATAAGCACAAATACTACAATATACCAAACACCATTATTGTCAGCTTTCACCCTGGTGGACGTACAAGTAATCATGCATATATAGCAAACATGTTTTGTTTATATATTACTGCACTCATTGTCAAAATAAAGATGCATGATAAAGAGACAATCTTTTGAATAACGTAACTAAGCTAACATGCATCTATATATATATATATATAACGATTCAAGTTCGCTCTCACTAGAGCAGATGAGGATTCTCAAGAATGTGAAATCTTTGTGGGGACTAAAATATACATGTGCAATTCCCTTTAGTACGTCCCATCTCCAATTTTTCCTTTCCATGCAATTTAATGCAAATTGTGGAGCATTCTCATGTGCACCTTTGACCACCCTAACCTAGAGCTACCTAATACGACGACCTGACCTTTTAATTAACTCTGCAACAGAACTACCCATCGATGAATAATATATATAAGTTCTATAAATATGTGAATCAATTTACCCCATGAATCAACATATAAAGAATGTAACCTCGTATCAACCGTCCATTTCTAATCTCTTGAATCAGAGGTTAAATCACGCACTAAAAATCTAACCCAGCCAAGTTTTAAGATGAAATTTAAAAATAGTTAAATTTACAACTGGACATTTAAAAATATCCCAAAAATAATTTAAATTTAGCTACTTTTTATGTAAAGATAAATCTAAACGAAAACATCGTTCAAAATTCGGAAAATACACCCGCATATATATTATACGGGAGTTCCCGCATAAGTATGCTTGAACTCCCGCATATTATACGGGAGTTCCAGGATAACTATGCTGGAACTCCCGTATAATATACTGGAGTTCCAACAAGTATAATGTCCAGTATAATATACTGGAGTTTTGAGCATCGGTGCTCCAATCTCTCGTATATTATACAAGAGTCAGCAAAGTATACCGGTCCAGCATAGTATGCTGGAGTTCGTACACATATGCACCAAACTCCCATATATTATACGGCACCGATCTCTGTTACAATAAAATAGTGACTATTTTTTATTGACTTGGTAAACACAGATTATTTTTTATTGATCAGTGTGAAAATTGGTTATACCGTGCTATTTTGACGTTTATCACTTTGACGTGGACTTCAAGCAGTTGGAAGGGTCCCAAATTGAAAGTCCATATTATTAAGTTGCGTCCAGTTCTAGTATAGCTGGCTAGCTCTATTTCAATTGGGCCCAAATCCAACTAATATTTGATGAGAACCAGAATTAGTTGTCCTATCAACAGAATATTATGTTTCTTTTTGCACCAATTAGTCAGTCTCCAACTCTTTATCCACGTTATTATGATTACCAAAAATATGCTTTCAATATCACAATGATAGTGCCTAATGAAGGAGCCAACAGCTAATGGAGGGACCCAAATATGCACCTTTTGATGAATTAATTGTTGCTTTTGGACTTTGGAGAGGGAATATTTTGACATTTTTCATGCTCATCATCTGTAAAAAAAAGTTTCCCTTTTTACTTTCGCCTTGGCTTTTGTATTATTATTATTATATATCTCGATTGATGTGTAAGACGGTAAATAAAAGAAAGTAGTATTGCTTTATGCACCAAGCATTAAAACGTTAAGTAAAAGAATCAAATTGGCAAATAAAAACACACAAAGCTAAAGTACTCACCCAAATATGCTCAAAGAGCTAAAAAGTGATTTTACATCTTCACCACTCTGTGTATAACTATGTTTGATGTGTGATTTGTCTTTTAAGGATTGAATTTAACTTATATACTATAGAGTATAGAGAATTGAATTCCTTTTTCAAGATTATCAACTGATGTTTGTATACAAAAATATCAGCAAATAATACTTTAAGTATGATGTAATTATAAGTGCTATTTAACATTTTTACACACCATCTATATATAGAAGTCACTGAACAGTTGTGTTGTCTAAATTAAATTATCTTGATTTATCTTTAAATATCTCACTTAATTACTACTCAACTGATTAGAATAGTAAGATTAGATATGAGATAAATACTAGTAAAATAAATTCTTATTTTGCTAAAATGTCAAATATTTTAGATTATAAGTTTAGTTTGCAAAATTGCCAACTTTTTTTTTAGTAGGAAAACCATCATTAATTTGGACTTGCTTATTGTTATTGATGATTTCTCCTGATCTTTATTATGGGATCACAAATTTTCAAATGGTTGCATTTCATGCTCTAGATTGTAGTATTATATATTTTTAATATCAAGAAATATACAGGGGGAAAGATAACAAAGAACACCACAATGAAAATTAAAAGACTCGCCTTTTTAGCGTGCATGAGACTGATAATACATGCAAAGAAATGGCGAGCATAAGAATATTCACTATATTTTCCATAATTCTCTCTAAAGCTCGGACCATCAAATCAAAAGCCAAATCTCATAATTTCCATGATTTGAAGAGTATTATAGTATATCAATTACGTATCAAATTGTACAACTTTTTTTTAGAGAAAGAAAAAAAAAGGCAGAATAATAATATTGTAAATTTTAGAAAGAAAAAAAAAATACTAGCAATGTAATCAGACGCTCTTTACAATCTGGCGTCTTTCATGAACAATTAGGGATGACTCAGTCCTCAAAGGTTCCTTTCGCCATCTCCCTTAATTGCAACATCACAAATTTCAACTACCTAATCGAATTTTCTAATCTTTTAACAAACAGATTTTTCAGTACATCTCAGTAATGGCCGAGATTCACCAAAATTCTCCACACTATTCCGGTACTTTGCATGGCATGATTTCTGAAAATCTTCAAGGCTCAATGAACGGGTCGGATTATCCGATCCGGATCTAGAGACAAACCGAAGGATCTCCTCGAACACGAACTCGTCGCAAGGTATAGCCAAGGTTCCATGGTTCGAGAAACCGTACTCTTCCTCAGCCTGGATCAACAGCTTCCTAAAAATGGGATGATTTAAGTACGTAGCTCGCACGACGAATCTCCGGCAACTACTGCCTACCGAGATTGCCACGTGTCCGGCTGGCACATCAGGAGCTATTCGTTTTGACGAAGATAACACTGCTCTTTTTTTCCAATGTCGAAGCATCTGACGAATCTTTACGATGTAACGGATCTTCATTGATTTTCCGATCTCCGGCGACATCTCTCTGTGTAGGAATATGAGTGGCGTGTAAGAGTGTGGAGAAACTTTTCCGGTTTGCGGTTTGGAATTGTAAGAAGTGTACTTAACGCGGGTATATTATATAGACCGGATGAAGAAAAGGACGAAATTGACCTTGGTAGTTGGGGATATCTACGGGATTGCGACAGATGCTCTAAGACCCATGTGGTGGCAGAGAAAAAGTGATTATGATTAGTTGCCGTTGTGGGACCCTGTTGTACAAACTAACGAGTCTCTCTTTTGAATCTCTGTGGATTTTGTTTTCCAATTATTGAATTTTTCTTTTTTGTCTCATTTTGTTGAATGAGAATCAATTTTTTTTAATATCATCAAAGAGTCTATTGAAATAAATCAGATCTTTTAAAAAGTATCGAATTTTGGATTAGCAAAAAGTTCTGATAGAAAATATTTTCCTTTTTAGTGGACCTTACCCACATGAACTGGATTAAAGTTTATATGAATCAAGTAAAAAAGGAAGGAATCAATTTGATTGTTTTTGGAGCTTAGTTAAACAAAATCTAAAATTAATTATCAGATATATTCTTATCACAAGTAAAAATTTAAATATCTATAAACTAGGAAAAAAATGTGTTTTGAGTTGCAATTATTTCATATTAGATTATATTTTAATTTTTAATAATTTTAATCTAATTTAGAGTAGTATTTGACAATCAAAAAGCAAAAGAGTGATTGATAAGTGGGGACAAAATTAGTACTAAATGCATCTTCTCCTTTCTATTTTCCTAAAGACATTAACTCACATTAAATTTTTTGTGTGGCAATATTTGGTTAATTTATTAGTTTTAGGATGTCTTTAAGTTCATCTCTAATTTCTCTCTATAAAAATTGTTTCTGTTTTAGTTCAAACCAGATGTTAGTCTACGTCATAGACATATAAAAAAATATATATATATATATATATATATATATATATATATATATATATATATATATATATATATATATATATATATATATATATATATATATATGCAAATGGAAAGATGTAAAGATTATACTCATTTAATTATGTCTTCGCATTTTTAGAAATGTTGATCCTTTTCACTAATGTAGGTGTAGCCTACTTTTTTAGCCAATTAATTCTTTAAGCAAAATATTTTGAAATAGTCAATGTTAGTTTTAGATGGATCCACGAGAGAGAGCAGATTAACTAACATCAAATTTTCAGGATCTGAAATATACGAATAGTTAACAGATTAATTAACTTCATAAAAATACACTTTGAAAAAATACAACTAACATCACTTTACACCCCTCGATTTTCTTTTTCTATTTTAATTTTTAATTACGGACCCAAATTATTTGAAGATCTCTTGTCTGTCAAGGATCTTTCTATCCCTGTAATCCTACACTAAAAAATGGAAATAGTAAAGATTTGGGGAATATTTTCTGGGGCCTGCATTCATATTGCATCTAACCACATGTAATTATTTTGCTAACTAACTAAATAATCCTAATTTAAGGCAGACAAATTTTTTCATCAGTCACCTCACAATCTATATGGGGGATACGTTATCATTTGTGAAATCATTTTTCACCGATTCCACTAAAATTGGAAAAGTAGCAGAGAAATTGTATTGGTATCCACCTGTGGCCCAATTAACAAACAACGACTGAATTCATAACAAGGCCCAAACAACATGAAACCTAATAGATCCGGGATACTTTTAAAAATAGTCAGATTTATAGTCGGTCGTTCAAAAATAGTCCAATTTCAAAAGTAATCGATTAGCCATTTTTTATGTAAAGATAAATCTGAGCAAAAATAATATTTAAAACCCGGAAAATACTCCAGTATATTATGCTGGAGTTCCAGCATAATATATTGGAGTTCCAACAAGTATAATGGTCCAGTATAATATACTGGAGTTTGGAGCACCAGTGCTCTAGCCTCCAGTATATTATACTGGAGCCAGCAAAGTATATCAGTCCAGTATAATATGGTGGAGTTCATACACAAGTGCATCGAACTTCAGTATATTATGCTGGACCGGTCTCTATTGCTGCAAAACGGTGGTTATTTTTTATTGACTTGGTAAATGCTGGCTATTTTTCACTGACTTGGTACACGCTGGCTATTTTTGATTGACCAGTCCGAAAATTGGCTATACCGTAAAATTTTGGCAATAGTTCCTCGCCCTAAATAGGGGTATTATCACTTTTAGCCCACACCAGAAATCATTTATATTTAGTAGCCGAAATAATATATAAAATTTGTATAATTTTTGTATATATCATATAGAATGTATAACTATATAAAAAATATGCAGAAAAAATATTTATATTTTTGGCTATTAGTTTTAGAGCGGCTATACAGTGTCATTTTCTTAATTAAATATGTTATTTCGTAGAAGAGCATCATTTAGTTATGGGCATTTACACCTACACCCAGTTTTGGGGTCACCGTTGAACTTATACCCACTTTTGTATTAAAAATTGCAAGTTACCCGCCTTTCGGATAACTTCAGGCATACGAACTTTAAGTAGCAAAATTTATGTTCGAAGTTTGAACTTCAAAAATTTTTGCCTGAAGTGTGGCCTTATTAAAGCAAAATTTCAGATATTTTCGTCTAAAGTTTGGCCTGACCTTCAAAGGCAATCATGCAAACTTTAGTTCATAGTGCAAGGCAAACTTCTGTTCATAGTGAAAACTTCACTAATTAGCAAAGCTCTCACGTTAATTCTCAACAACGCGGAACTATTGAAAGCTTATTTAATACAACAAGTCTTAAGTTTGAACTTCATAATTTTTTGCCTGAAGTGTGACCTTATCAAAGCAAAACTTTAAATATTTTCGCCTAAAATTTGGCCTGACTTGCAAAGGCAATCGGGAAATTTCAGTTCATAGTGCAAAATTCAAACAAAATAATCTAAAGTTCTTCAATTTGTTGTGCAAACTTCAGACAAAATCAGCTTGTTATATTTGAACTTCAGATAACTTTTTCTGAAGTCTGGACTGATAGTTGTAAACTTCAGACAAAGTTTAACCTGGTAATTGTCACGACCCCAGTTCACCCTCTGTGAACATGTCGTGATGGCACTTAGTCCCTATAACTGGGTAAGCCTAACAATGCGAAAAATAACATAACTTGCAAAGTAATTTATTTAAAACTGAACAATAAAAAGAAAACTGTATAAAAATGCCACTCGGCATATACCACTCAATAATGCGGAAGTTAACAATATCACCCCGAAATCGAAAAACTCGCGGGAATACAAGCTAATGAAAAGTAATTCACGGCTCTAACTCTAGAATGTCTAAAGAAAATGTACGAAAAGAAGGCTAAATACTACAGATAGAGTAAAGAAGGAGACTATTCGGTCTGCGGACATTGCAAATATACCTCGAAGTCTCCGTAGCTCTCGCTGCCTCAAGGATAGTGCACCACAGCGGTACTAAGTAAGTGCCAAGCCTAACCTCGGTTGGGTAGTGACGAGGAAGTTCAGGGCCCTACCGAGATAAAACAAAATAAATGATAGGATAAAGAAGAACAATATAGATAAAGTCTACAGCGAGAATCTAAACAGGATAAATAAGGAATGCAGTACTAAAAGGCAGAAACAAGACAATACAAGGAAGTGTTGCTCACAATAGGAATGATAACCGGGGATCTCTTGGTATCTCGAGGATCTCTTAGTATCCTCATCGTATACACTAGGGATCTCTTGGTATCCTCAATAGCAATTCGGGGATCTCTTGGTATCCCGAGGATCTCTTGGTATCCTCAATAGCAGTTCGGGGATCTCTTGGTATCTCGAGGATCTCTTGGTATCCTCAATAGCAATTCGGGGATCTTTTGGTATCCCGAGGATCTCTTGGTATCCTCAATAGCAATTTGGGGATCGCTTGGTATCCCGAGGATCTCTTGATATCCTCAATATCAATTCGGATATCTCTTGGTATCCTCAATGGTTATATATATACATGTGCCATGGATCTCTTAGTATCCCGCACTCTCAATAGTACCAAATTTAAAACATACAATAACAACTCACACAACAAGAAAAGTTTTAAATTCGGAACAAGCAATAGTAAATTCTAGCCTAACATGCTTAATGGAGTACAAAGAAAGACAACTTAAGCAAATAGGCAAGTAAGTCAACTAAACATGCTTCTCTAAGATAACATAGGAAAAGCTTACAATTAGGATAAACATATAACCAAGAAATCTCAATCGAAATACTTTAAGTTAAAACGAATTTTTCAAAAATTAGCTCAAGTACACATTCGTCGCCTCACGTACGAGGCATTCAAATATTAAATATTATGTCCTAAAGGGAAAAGGTCCCCCCACACAAGGTTATACAAGCCACTTACCTCGAACCGGCACAAAAATCAACTAGAGATCATGCCTTTTTCCACGAGTATTCGGCTCCAAAATGGCCTAAATCTATTCAATTCAATTATATATCGTAAATAACATCTCAATTAACTAATTCTACTATTTAATTTAAAGCTAATGCGCGAAATTAGGTAAAATGATCAAAAGGTCCCCCAGGACAATATCTCAGAAACGGATAATTTTTACATTTTCAGAACCCTCGAACTCTCACGAGTCTATATATAATAACAACACTGAAATCGGAATCCAAATGACCCCTCAAATCCTCCATTAAAGGTCTAAGAACTTTTCCCCCAATTTCTACCAAAATTTCAAAATTAAATGATGAAATTAACTAAGGATTGATGAAATATAACTAGAAGGGATTAAAGAAACGTTACCCAATGATTTCCTCTTCAAAACCCTCTCAACATCGCCCTCTCCCGAGCTCCAATTTGATTTTTCCAACTTTTGAAACTAAACCCTTGAATTCATTATTTCTTTCCAGTGATTTCCACTTATGCGGTCCCGCTTCTGCGATTTTTAATAACCAGTCCAAGGACCGCATCTGCGATAATAATCTCGAAGGTGCGAAACCACATCTGCAAAAATTCTTCCGCTTCTGCGAAAAAACTGAGGGAACATGAACGTCTGCTTCTGTGATGCCCAGGCCGCTTCTGCAGCTCCACTTCTGCGGGCATCACACCGCTTCTACGATTTTTGAAGGAAAAGACCAAAGCCGCTTCTACGTCCCTTTAGCCGCTTCTGTGGCGCCTCATCTTCGGTTCCCAAGCTACAGATGCGAAAATACCAGAAGCAACAATGATTCAGCTGCTGCAGCACTACTCCAATCTTCCCGTAACCATCCGAAATCATCCCGAGGCCCCAAGGGCCTCAACCAAAAGCAACAATAACATCTAATACCTCATTCAAACTTGTACCAACCCTTAAACCACCTAAAACAAGTCAGAAACTGGAATAAATCAAGGACTTGAGCCTAAGAACTTCCAATTTCATCAAAATACACTTTCGATCAAAAACCTAACCTAAACATGTCCGACTTGAAATTTTGCACACACATCCCAAATGACATGACGAAGCTAGTGCAACTTCCGAAATTCCATTCCGACCCTCGGATCAAAAACTTACTATCAGACCAGAAACTTTAAAAATTCAAACTTCGGCATATCAAGCCTAAATTAGTTACGAATCTCCAAAATACATTCTGAACACGCTCCCAACCCCGAAATCACCTAACGGAGCTAACGGAACCATCAAATTTCTATTCTGAGGTTGTCTTCACACTGTTCTAACTATGGATAACTTTCCAACACTTAAGCTCTCATTTAGGGACTAAGTATACCAAAACTCTCCGAAACTCAAAACCGAACATCCCGACAATTCAAATTAGCATAAATAGACTTGGGAAAAGTAGTTAATAGGGGATCGGGAGTTAATTATTAAGACGATCAGCCGGATCGTCACATCCTCCTACACTTAAACATTTGTTCATCCTCGAACGAG